>JAOPUD010000044.1:18721304-18732706 GCA_027122715.1 Trisopterus minutus
TGTGTGTGTGTGTGTGTGTGTGTGTGTGTGTGTGTGTGTGTGTGTGTGTGTGTGTGTGTGTGTGTGTGTGTGTTCGAAGAGAGACAGATTTGTGTAGTGGTGTAATTACGTAATTAATGAATTGGTGAAATCTATTTAACTTCAGGTTGTATGTCCTACCTCGACTGTTCAAGGTCGATATATGTGGATCTCTGTAGCCTGTGTGCTTAATATTCAAAGCTCCCCTTCCATCAATCCCAGTATTATGTTTGTTAGTTTTCTTATTCTATGCTTGCGCCTACCATGGCTGTGTGCAGGCCACCCCAGTGGGAACCAGGCCCTGCTCCTGCTGCGGAGCTGCGGCTCCCTGCTACCAGAGATCCCTATGGCAGAGCGCACTGAGCTCGCTCACCGCATCTGGGAGAAGCTGCAGGAGCTAGGTAATAGGTCACCACTTACTGCGGCCACGACGACCTCATTCATCACTACATTTAGGATGACGTTATGGGACAGATGAATCTGCCACAGCAAATGAAATGAAAAAATCCTGACATTCAGTAACATGCCTTGTGCAATTTCTTTCCAGCATTGATGAATGACCAAATACAGGCTTACATAGTGCAACACATCCCATGGCCTAACTCTGCTGCCTGTCTCTCTCTGCATACTCAACAAAAACTAAAATTTCCATTGTAAACTAATTTCATCGCACGACGAAGCAATGGCCAGTCGTGGCCATACTTTAATACATTTTAGCAAACAGCTGTATTTGTTTGGCTAATCAGTTTAAGTTTAATTCAAATGTATAAATATTACATACAACATCTATATATACACACAGTATTATACTTTTTTGCATCTATTACTCTCAAGTAATGGCTGCCTATTCTTCTTAGGGGCCATGTATGACGCCAGCCACTACAATGCCCTGCTCAAGGTTTACTTGCAGAACGAGTTCAAGTTCTCGCCTACTGACTTCCTGGCCAAGATGGAGGCAGCCAATGTCCTGCCCAACAGAGTATGTATTGCGTAGAGAGGGGAATACATGCAATGCTCTTATTTAAGACTTTATATAGGGCAAGTGATCTCATTTAACATTTTTCTTCAGGGTGGTTGAGCTCAAGTTGTGTGATAAAATAACTAAATCTGTTGTCATCCAGGTAACCTACCAGAGACTGATCGCAGCTTATTGCCAAGAGGGAGACATCGAGGGGGCCAGGTGAGAACGCTGAATCTCATGTCTATCCATTCCCACAATTACATTTTGACAAGAATATGTAGTGATCCGTATGTTTGCCAACCTTTTAAAGTCTTGCATTTGGACAACAATATGAGCCGTACACCAGTGTAAATATTTTCTTCATTTGTATGTCCAATATTTTTTTTTTTAGTACAATTTTGGGCTTCATGAAGAGCAAAGATCTAGCAATCACAGAAGCTGTGTTCAACTCGCTGGTCACAGGCCACGCCCGCTCAGGGTGAGTGTTTGACATTGCACATTTTCTTAATCTACATTTCTATGTCTTGGAAAAACTTTAAAACACTGTAAGCTTGTATTCCTTGTGTGCAACAACACAGTGACATTGAAAGCGCCAAAAACATCCTCCTTGTGATGCGAGGAGCAGGGATCGAACCGGGGCCTGACACCTATGTGGCCCTACTCACCGCCTATGCAGAGAAAGGAGACATTGCCAGCATCAAGCAGGTGGGGATTGACCCGTCATGTTTCCTTCATAACCTGAGGTCCAATCAAAAACACATAATCTATGCTGTATCGAGACCGAATTCTGCCGTTTCATAATGTCTCAGACTCTCTTACAGGATAGTCTCCAAAAAATTTTGTTTATAGGGCTAAGTATGGACAAGAATTAGGCGATACAATACAAGTCACAATAGACGGATCCAACTTGGCCCATTGCTGGTCCGATCAGGTGCTATGTTTTGCAAGTATGATGATTTACTGACCACTTGCAAATAGGGGTGGGGAAGATAAATCGATTTAGGTAAGACTGAGGATTCTTATCCACTCTTATCTAGTTTGACACGCCCACTAGTGATGTCAGAAGAGGCATATTTTCAAAGCGGCTTGTAACCGCTAATCCCACTCCCACCTGGTGGTATAATATGTCAGTATAATGGTATAATTTGTAACTTTTCTGCATTGACATTTCTAAAAGTGGATATACCCATACTATATATATTTCTGTATTGTAGTCATTATTACACAGTAGATTATATTGGTCTATATCAGGGGTCAGCAACCTTTTCAACATGCAGTGGCAGTTTGACATTTTCTCGTAACGAGTGTGCCTTAAGCAACAATATATTAAATATTAAGCTGAATTATGACATTGCGACCAAAAACATTTCCAGAAGCCCTGGAATTGTTTCAGAATTGTATTTCCATATAGTCCACAGTCATGCATCAACATTTAAAAATGTAATTTGTTGTTATATTTGCAACATGGGCTAACAAATTATAATTGCATACGTCCCATCTCAAAACACTGCTTTCAGAAACTCATTCAAAAATATAGTTGCACTAAAATGTAACATTTTATGAGAGTGATGGAAACATCCTCATCAATATTTTTAACACATGTACAGCTTTCAAAAACCACGTGAAGGCCATGCACACAGGCCACCTGCAACAATATTGTAAACATTTTCTTCTCTTACTCACAACATAGGTTCAAAAACTATTAATTGATCCCATTTCAGAACAATGCTTTCAGTATCTAATTGAAACATATTTGCACTGGGAGGAAATGCCCAAAACAGAATAAAGTGCAATTGGTAGTAATGATTATGCTGCTGCATTGTAGTGGTGAAAAAAAACATTACCATTACCTCCCTGCTGTCCCTGTTCACCACCTCTCCTCTCCCTCCAGACCATTGAGGTGGCTGAGAGTGCTGACTGCAGCCTGATGCACAGAGACATGATGCAGGTCATCCTCTCTCTGGCCAGAGCCGGATACCAGCAGCACGTCCCAGAGATGACTGAGCTCATGAGGCACGACAGGGGCTTTGTGCCAGGTACCTTCATCCATGTACTCACTCACTCACACGTATACGGCCTGAGTACAGATCTAGACTTTCAATCCAGTGTGTGGTCTCTGTTTGCTGAGGCGGCGTGTGGCTGAGGAGGTAGAGCGAGTGGGCTGGTCCCCGAGGGGTACCCTGAGCAGGACGCCTCTCTGGCTGGCTGTCGCCTGGTTGACCCCGCCATCAGTGTGTGTGTGAATGGGTGAATGTTAGGCAGTAGTGTAAAGCACTGTGACCACTGATTAGAAAAGCCCTGTATAAATCAGGGCTCGACCGATCGGTCTGACGATTTAATCTGCCGATTCAAGCCCTTTTGAAAATAATCATCTGCCGAAAAGTTCCAGATTTTATTTTATTCATTTATTTATTTTTTTCGTGGATTGCAGCGCGACAAGTTTAGCTGAAGTTTAAATATTTGAACTTTGCCGCGACATTCGCGTGGCGACAGCCAATCAGCATTCACTCCCTGGGTGAAGTAATGTAAAACAGCCAATCAGCGTTCACTCCCTGGGTGAAGTAACGTAAAACAGCCAATCAGCGTTCACTCCCTGGGTGAAGTAACGTAAAACAGCCAATCAGCGTTCAACCGGCCGGGCCAACCATTCCCTGCACTCCGCAGTGAACTGCAGCTCGGAGGAGAAAGTGATTGTTGCCGTTTGTGACTCCCGGAGCTTTATATAAAATATCATATGATATTATATATATATATATTAGATAAATATCTATATAATATAACGTTATAATATACGTTTCTATAGTTATTTTAATGTTATTATTAAATATTGTTTTCATATATGTTGTGTAGTTACAAAAAAGTTCTTCTTCCTGCACTTTGTCAAAAGATTGTTAATAAAATGTTAATATGCTGCTTGCCCCAGCCTCACACAACTCATTATTTTGCAGTAATTCGATTTCTTTAATTAGCCCCTAACACTAGCTTTTTTAATTTTTATTTTTATTATTATTATTATTATTTTTATAATCGGCCGATTTAATCGTAATCTGAATTTTTCTCTGTAAATAATCGGCATCGGCATCGGCCCTCCAAAATCAATATCGGTCGGGCCCTAGTTTTAAGTGCAAACTTGTAAATTGGACAGTTTAAAGTTGAGCTGTAAACAAAACTGACAAGTCTCAAAAGTGCAATTGAAATTAGAAAGGAATTGCAAGTTATATCGTACTTGAACTACAACATTACATCACTGCAAATTGCATTGAAAAATTTTAAAATTAAAAAATAAAAATAAAATCGATCTCATGCCCTATAAATCGATATCACAAAATGTTAATGAAATCCATCCAAAATCAATTAAATCGATTTTTTAACCCAGCCCTAATTGTTGCTCTTTGCTCATTGTGTCGCGTTCTTCTTTTTCCGTGGATTTATTAGCAGGCTACATCGCCATCCGGCTTAAAGCCGAGCCGTTACTGAGCTGGGCTATACCGCAGCCTCACTACTGGGCTGAGGCGTGCTGGGTCCGAAGCGTCCCCGCCGGTGGAAATGAGCCATTAGACCTCTACAATAGTAGCAGCCTCTAACAGAAGCAGAAAGCAGAGCGTTTCCTTCAGTTCAGAGGTGTTGAATTACACAGCAGCACAGGCTGCATAGAGGGGCTGACAGGGCTCATGCTCGCTCTCTCTCTTCTCGCCACAAGGGAAATGATTTCTCACAAATATGTCCACATCTATTCTGAGAGGCAGATCCATGTTTTCAGATGACACATGGTGTGATGGTTCATTAGTGAGCTAATATCATTCACCAGGATGAACCAGTGAGCTGATAACACTCACCAGGATGGAAATGGTTGACATTGCATGAAAACTACCGGTATATTGCTTATTACGATATAGATAATATATACAAATATATTGAGTTCAGACGAAAGGCACATCAACCAACACACAAGAACCACTTCACAGAGCAAAAACAAGCCCAGGCGGAAGGTCACTGTCTCAGCCTCCACTGGCTCCATGGGTTAGAGGCAGACGCTGGCTCCATGGGTTAGAGGCCTTCATGTGTTAGAGGCAGACGTTGCCTCCTTGTGTTAGAAGCCTTCATGGGTTAGAGGCCTTCATGGGTTCGAGGCCTTCATGGGTTAGAGGCCTTCATGGGTTAGAGGCCTTCATGGGTTCGAGGCCTTCATGGGTTAGAGGCAGACCTTGCCTCCTTGTGTTAGAAGCCTTCATGGGTTAGAGGCCTTCATGGGTTAGAGGCCTTCATGGGTTAGAGGCCTTCATGGGTTAGAGGCCTTCATGGGTAAGAGGCCTTCATGTGTTAGAGGCAGCCACTGGTTACACTCTTCTACAGGCAGTTTGTGAGGGTTCAAGGTTAGATCGTTAAATAGGTCATTCCCGGGTACGACGACGTGCCGGCTCAGAAGAAGGGAAACCAAAGACAGGGCCAAAGAGAAGGAGAAGTAGAGAGGACAGAAAGCAGTCTAGTTTCCCCAGTACCACCTGAGCTCAGTGGAGAGGCTCCACCAGGCCCACAGAGCAGCAGCTGTGGCTTCAATGGAGCACTGGGAGTCACTGGGGATGATCAGCAGACTATTTTTATTTTGATGAATGTGCGGGGAAAATAACTAATTTCCTGTCTGCCTCTGAGCCATCTTAAAAAAGAAAAGAGCTCCATTTCTCCTCGCTAAATGAATCTATTATCCATCAGGCGACGGGTTCTGCAGCAGAGCCTGTCTGGGTTACACAGGAGCTGCCATTTCACCTGCTCTTAGCTCTGATACTATAGTAGACATGTTGGGAAACAGGGTGTGTATTAATGGTCTGTTTCATGTCTTGAGTTGGAAACCCCCTCACGGAATAACAAGAAGTCGTAGGGTCTAATCAAGGACCAGCTAACTGTACAGATCATGTACACCAAAACACATAGTGAGAACACACGTCATACATGACTCCATCCACTCCATCCACAGTTCAAAGGTATAGCAGAGGCCTTCATTTGGAATGTCAAGTACATTGACGTTATATAACAAAATACATTGTTGCATCTTCACTGATTAAGACTACAATCCCGAGGGTCCTAGCAAACATTAAAATGAAAAAATAGTGCGTCCTGCTCCTGGTCCCGGGAGGAGGTTGCAGGAAGGTTGTCCCGGGAGGAGGAGCAGGAAGCTAATGGACGTGCTACACACAGCGACCACACCTGGACGGCCCCTGACAGCGCTGTGCAGCTGAAACAGGGGAGGACAGGTGGCAGCGGAACTACCCTCCACAGAGACACAACTAGGCCCCGAATGGCTTCATGGAGCAGGACCAGAGCACCAACACAGGTGAGGTCAGGTGAAGGCGCACTGCTGCCTGCACAATGAAGTGTATGACCGCCCAGTCCTCCTGCTCAGTCCCAGTCCTCCTGCTCGGTCCCAGTCCTCCTGCTCAGTCCCAGTCCTCCTGCTCAGTCCCAGTCCTCCTGCTCAGTCCCAGTCCTCCCGCTCAGTCCCAGTCCTCCTGCTCAGTCCCAGTCCTCCCGCTCAGTCCCAGTCCTCCCGCTCAGTCCCAGTTCTCCTGCTCAGTCCCAGTCCTCCTGCTCAGCTGGACTGAGCCTCTCGAGGGGCTGGAGCAGATACTAACGACGCCGCCGCTCTTCCCTTTCATGATGACATACACTGAGCATGTTTTAGCTTTGTTAGACTCACTCTCCTACCTAGCTTGACCTAGATATCATTTTCCAGTGCTTTCTTATAGTATAGTACACAAAGCAGAAGGTTTCGATTTCTTGTGAAACGTACAGATTGATGGACTTCATTCAGAATAACCAAAGCGCCATTCTAAACACAAGGTGCGTTTGAAAGCAGCTCAACAGAACATTGTGAGCCTTTATTGCAATTGCATTGCAGTAGAACACGTTTTAATTGTTGTGGGGATGATGGACAGGGAGGAGGCATCACTTCTGTTCCTCTAAAGGATGCCATGTAAATCCAAACATTTCCTCCTAAATATTCAGGCCATGAGAATACAATATTCATTTTGCTGCAGGAGGACAGGCCATGCATAACAATGAGCAGTGCTAATGAAATCAACCATCAAGCTGAAATACATACATATTAAACCGGCTCTACGTGTCCTTTGCTTTCTGCCTCGTTTCTTCTTTCTCCTCATTTCGTTCCCTGACCTTTCAGTATTTTCTCCTGCCTCGTATTCGCTGTCAGCAGAGAATAATGATTGCATATCACCGCCTCATTCTGCGCACTTATGTGGCCTAATGTTTGTGATAAAAATAACAGAACAAAATACCTGGATGTCCTGCTAAATTAATAACATTTCATTAAAAATCTTTAGACGGAGTAAATTCATTACTGTGAAGTGAAACCTCTCTAATTAAAAACAGCAAACCATCAAAGGGATGCCAGGCGACACAACTAAAAGCCTGGAAAGGCCATTAAGGCTAATGCATTACCAATGTTACTCAAAGATCCAGAGGTATTTGCCTACGTTCAAATTCGATTTTTAACACCAAAGAAAGAGTATGCAGCCAGACAGCCTCTGCCCATCTGTTTACTCTCATAGACGGAGAATAGTGAGCGCAGTGTATCTGTCTCCTACTGTGTCTCAGGGTAACCTACTGTGCATTTTAATGAAGGACTTAATCCTGGCATATTGAGTTTAAATTAGAAGGACTATGCAGAATGAAAGGAAATGTGAATACACAGCAGTTTGGCCCCAGCCGAGTGGCAGCGGGCTGCAGCGGTCTACAGCAAGATGAGTGCATAAGGAACAGTTAAAGGAGGAAATATACACACAAGCTTGCACATTGTTATGCAATGCTGTGCAATGCTTCAAATGGATCCTTAGCATAATGTTTCACAAGATTTAGATGAAATAATGAGTGTAAATAAACAGATTGATACACCATTATTTAAAATTATTAGAATTATTATTATTATTATATTATTATTCCCTTGCAGTCAAAACTGCAACAAAGGTCCATTCCGAACCAGTAGTAAACCTGGCCCTGATAACAGGGAGCTGGGCCCGGGAGGTCAGCGGCTGGCAGCGAGCGGAGGGGACAGCCCTGATGCGGCCGAGCTGCCGTCTCTCTTCCCTGACAGACCCCATCTGCCACCGGGCCACCGCCTCTGAGTGGGAATACCAATGATCCAGAGAGCTGTGCGGCGCGGCGGCAGCGGGGCTCACCTTGGCCTCACCTCTGGGCACCGTCTTAAGTGCTGACGGTCAGGTCTCTGAGCGCACGCGGCTGGAGCTGCCAGCCCCGTCCACTGAGTATACAGCTCTAAGACCGCAAGCGCTTTATTAGCGCTGATGTTATTTGAAACCTTGGGGGCTGTGTTCAGAGGCTGCAGCCTGTGAGGTTCTCGGTCTATCGGTCAAACTGCTCTCCACAAGGCCCATGACGCTTAGGGCAGGTCAATTAACAATGACACCGCTGCACCTCGGGATGTTTATTCTGTTGCTCACGTTTTGTTAGCTTGTGCAGAGTGAGAGGGGTGACATCCTGGCCTCGGCTCTGAAGCACTAAAGAGAGGATTGCAGGCAGCAGGCCATGGCGGCCAAAATACACTAAAAGGAAATTTAATTTCCCTCAACCATCTGCACACGACCCCTCAGCTCAGAGCAGCCTTCACCCAGGGCTCCTGGAGCCCCGGTGGAGCCGGACTAGGGCCATCCCAGAGCCAGGGCCTGCATGACCTCTGACCCCCGGGGGAAGTCTCTCTGCCTAGCCTCCATTTATGGACAAACCAGATGGAGCTCACCCCTCAACCTTATCTACAGACATCGTTTCATACGATTCATGCGATCTAGGCATATGTTTTCCCCCCGCAAAACTTACGCCTAGACTCAGTACTCATCACTTAATATCACAATAGAATGGATAGTGGATAGAATGGATTCAAGATTATTAGACCGAGCAACACAAACAATTTCAGTGTTGAGAAACTTTGGAACAAGGCTGGTGCAGAGCTGCATCTCTTGAGTGATGCCTCCCTGCTTCCCAGCTTCAACAGTACGAGGGCAGTGGGATGCGTCAGACAGCATCGGAGCCCGGAGCCCCTGGGTCTGACGACAGTGGAGCACTGCTACTCCCTCCAGCGGAGCCAGCTGTCTCCCTGAACTATAGCGTCCATTATCCGGCCTACGAACAGAGCCTCAGAGCCCAACAGCCCTCCTCCTACCGCTGGCAGATCAGATCAGATGACCCTCATTAATACACTTCACCTCATTGGAGAAGAGACTACCGTCATCCCAGGTCCCGGTGAGATGAAGCTCAGCCCTGGTGGACACCACCCAGGGAAGGTCCAGAGCTTTGACCCATCGGGCGTCTCTAGGCCTAACTGCCCCCCGAGCCAGCAGGCCTCCGACCACTTTACTACACCAGCAACACCAGAGTAGAACACCATCCTATACACCATCACCATCCCCTAAACCAACACCACCTAAATCAACACGGCAAAGGGCCGATGCCTGGCTGGGACACTGCTGACCCGTAGACCCCCCCCTCCCTCTGGACCTCCAGCAGCAGCAGGTCATTAGTCCACTAGCAGGGATCTGCAGATCAAAGAGGCCTGCCTGTGTCTCCAGCGGCCTTTGGTTAGCTTTCATTTGTGAGATGGAAATCATGAGGGGAAAAAAGAGCAAATAAGTGGAGCAAGGCTGACGTTCACCAACCAATGGCAGCGCGGCTAAGCCCCGCTCCAACTTTAAGGATCCCTCAACACTAGGATTACGTCTGCTAATAAGGAGGTCGAGCAAATCAAGCATCAAGGACAAATGTGGTTGGCTCTAGTTAACAAGACATAGTTGGGTTAGGGTTCAGAGCCCCTGTTACATAGTAGTATGGGCATGGGGGAGGCATGGAGGAGGTGTTGGTTGGGATTGGGGGTGGGAATGGGGGAGGAGTGAGGAGTGAGATGGGAATGGGAGAGGAGTGGGGTCGGAATGGGGGAGGGAAAAGGGGAGGAAAAGGGGAGGCATGGGGAGGCGTGGGGGAGGCTGGGCGGCCAGTACACTGAGGATGGGTTGGTGATAAGTGCCGTGGTAAAGCTGGTCCCAGCTTATCTGGGGACAGGATCCTGGGGTCTTTAACTGGGGACAGGACCCTGGGGTCTTTAACTGGGGACAGGACCCTGGGGTCTTTAACTGGGGACAGGATCCTAGGGTCTTTAACTGGGGACAGGACCCTGGGGTCTTTAACTGGGAACAGGATCCCAGGGCTGGGGTCTTTTCCTCCGGTTTTTAAGTCTAGCTTTCAGAGAGCGACTGGTGTCGGGGTCAGAACTGTAACGACTCTACCAGGCCTTCCCACTGGACAGAGTCTTCGCAGAATGAATGTGTTTTTTACAGGGTCAGGTTTTTTCCTGCAGTGGACTCTGTGTTCAGCGGCTCTACACTGTCTAGGGGACCGGAGACACTTCTGCACACATTTACAGGAGATTGCAGTTGGGGGGAAGTGGAATATGAACACACCAGATTACTCCACACCAGCAGAGCCCTTCCCTCGCAGTGCTTCAGACTTTGAGAACCCAGGTTGTTGCTGAACAGTTCCAATGCCCTGGTGGATGGCTGTGGACCTGAGGGACAGGCCTCATATTGTGATCTCAAGGCATGGTTGGCGCCGGGTCCAGTGTGAGTCAGCCTCCGTCACAACGTGTTGAACGTGGAGCAGATGCTGTGGAAAGCCCGACCGTCGAGGGGCAACATGTGCAGCCATGCAGTCCCTGTTCAGAAAACACGCTCCCCTCTAAAGACAGAACGGGGATGAGGGCCGGATCAGATGCCACCAATTACTCCCGTTTGGCTCTCATTTAAAATGCCCCCAAAAAAGGAAACGCAATTTAAAAACTTTGAAATTCAAATTCTGTGATGGCAACTAATTAGACTTTCACTAACCAAAAGCAGTAAACGTAATGTAGTGTGAACTAATTAAAAAAAACAGGACCTAGTGAAATCTCAAGCCTAATTGGAAACTTTTAATCCTATTCCTAAATAATAAAAGGAGTTGTGCTTTGTCCAGATTTTCCCTCACTCCCAGTTGACCAAAGCTGAATGTGTTCAGTGAAACAGAGCAGAGAGGAGCGGGAGGCATTCTCACCGTGTGCTGCTGTCCTCAGCGCTGCCGCCCTGGCTCCACCTGCAACACAACAACACCGTCAGCTTAATTGCTTGATTTTTATTGATTTATTCATTCAGCATAATTCCTATCTCAAAGCTCCATGAAAATGAAATAAAAATGCTAATCTCGGAGGGCTTAAGGGCCCTGGGGAGAGAGACTGATCCATTCAGAACCTCCACACTGCATCACAATGCTGGCACACAACCCTAGAACACAACAGAGAGCACACAGAGCGCACAGGGTGGGCACCCAGGAAGGGGGGGCACCTGGGAAGGGGGGGCACCTGGGGAGGGGGTTT
>JAOPUD010000044.1:18817065-18839734 GCA_027122715.1 Trisopterus minutus
AACCTGTTTACATGAATCCAATCCTCATTCGATACGTTCATTACACGATTATGCTCCTGCATGTAAACACAGTCACTAATCAACATCTTCTTTGTACCAAACACTGCGTGCATACACACTTATATGATTTTCCTGCTCTATATCATATTGCTTCCAGTGCATTCATACATGTTTCATAATCCTGATCCCACCAGACTCACGTGTTTCCTTTAATTAGAAAACATTTAAGTACTTTGTCTAATTTTAAACAGACAAATTGGGGTCAAACCGTATAACAGACAGCTGTGAAAAAGGTTTTAAATGTAGTGTAAAAGGTTATCTTGCTTCATTGGAAGATTGGCAAACTGCTCTCCGCAGGCAGCGCATTTTCAAAAATCGCGCTGATCTGCTTGGCGAGTTGCAGACGTCTCACGTCTGTGGGCTGTGACTCCCGACCCAACTGAATTAACTGCATTAGTCACTTTTTCCCATGCAGCAAGCTTTCTTTTATTTGTAATGCCTCCTGCACTAAGTTAGCCAAAAAGTAAAATTTTACCTCGTTAATGAGCGTTTCCATTTTAGTGGAGAAGTTTATTTTCTTAGCTCTCTTTGCCATTATAGCGGTGAGGGGAACACACATTCACATGGTTGATAAAGGAATGCATTTTGACCTCATCCTCATAATCAAACCGCTTATCTGATCGGATTGCGGGGGAAGCAGCTCTTAGGGAAAGGAAAGTCTGTGACCATTGATTGGAGGCGTTTCTGAATGCAAATGATCCGATCGTGCACGAGCATGGTAGGCCTACTTAAGTACAGGTGGGCTTTATCAAGATAGATTACTTGATTACTTAGATAACTGATGTTACGATAGCCTTGCGCACGTTTGATAAATACCATTTTTTTTTTACTCAAGCACATCCTAAATTTCATTCGTAAGGGAGAATTAAGACCCTTTTGTACGCACGGTTGATAAATGAGGCCCCTGGCCTACGTATCGGCTGCAGCAGCCTCCTAGCTACAAACCCCAGCAGCAGAAGCAGCCACAGCCGCCTCCTAGCTACATGCCCCAGCAGCAGCGGCAGCCACCTAGCTACAGGCCTCAACCAGTCCTCGTTGCCACTGGTCATCAACAAGCCTTCTGGACGCATTGTCCTCATTCATTTATTTATTATATTATTTTTATTTAACCTGGAAAAGTCCCTTTGAGTTACAGTAACTCTTCTCCCAGCGAGTCCTGGCCAAGATATAATGAGGCAATTTCTTTATTTTGGAGTACCTTTATTTTGTTATTAATCAGTAGCTTGGACATGTTAAAAACATTTTTGTATTCATCTAACAGGGTACGGCAATTGTCTCTACTACATGTGGGGTGTCAAGTACATGGTGAGTTCAGTTCAAAGTCTTAATTTAAACTGGCAGGTATCCATGTGCTAACAAGTATGCATAACGGCTTACAGGATTGTGTTTGCTGAGCCGGAGAAGGCTACGTATGGGCTGCAGCCACATCCTAGCTATAAGCCCCAGCAGCGAGAGGTAGCCTAGTTATTGTGACCCATTTCAGCACATATAACGACAAAACTGTAGTGATGGATTTCATGATTTGTTTGCTTAAATCAGTTCGCATCGGTCAGTTCGCCAAGACGATATGGTCAAATCGTTCGTTCTGCCGTGTTTCCGGTAGCGGTGATCTCAGCGTCGGTCAGACTCAGCTCCTCCCTCATTCTCATTCTAACAAATCACGAATGCACAGTTCTCGGCTGAGTCGGTCAGACTCAGCTCCTCCCTCGTTCTCATTCTCAAACAAATCATGATCGTGCAATGGTGCAAACGGTCATCAATCAACACAACATTAACTAAGCTCCTTTCATCTGAGGAGCGCTCTCGTGGAACTGATAGTTAGCGAACGAGCCACCGCTTTAAAAACTTTAATAGCCTCACATAGCCACAGGGAGCAGGACCGAGCACATATAATAGCTAGAAAGTAATATCCTCACATAGCCACAGGGAGCAGGACCGAGCACATATAATAGCTAGAAAGTAATCCCCGCACTGGCCGCAGATAGCCATAGGGATCCGACAGAGCACATAATAAAAAGCTGTAACACTTGCACATAGCTACGAGGGGACAGCAGCTGATCACCCTAACCCTGCTGGGAGTCGAGTCTCGGAGAACGAACGAGACAAACTGAAATGGGGGATCAGGTCGGTTTGTTTATGTTAAAGAGTAGTTTGTTTGAACTGATTCGTTTGCGAACGAGCCACCACTTAAAAAACTTAAATAGCCTCACATAGCCACACTAACCCTAACCGAGCACATATAATAGCTAGAAAGTAATATCCGCACATAGCCATAGGGGTCAGACCAAGCGCATATTAAAAAGCTGTAACACTTGCACATAGCCAGGAGGGGACAGCAGCTGATCACACAACAAGAAGGGGGGCAGGCTTTTCAAGCCATAAATGACGCCCACTTTCAACAAGACCAAGGAAGAAGAACCCCTAGTTAACCACTAGATGAGAGGTGGATTAACCATTATGGGACACACTAATCAACATCTTCTTTGTACCAAACACTGCTTACACCTCTATCATATTGCTTCCAGTGCATTCATACATGTTTCATAATCCTGATACCACTTGACTCCTTCATGAACACATGTCTAGAGATGTCTAGATGTCTAGTCTGCTGTACCAACGCATTAGGCAAAGTGCTTATGATTGAGTTGCTCTTGGTTTCAAACCACTCAGTGCCAGAGAAGAATGTGAAAAGATGTTAATCCTTTAAAGCTTAAGCAGCATTCCTTATTATACTTGAGTAGTAGTAGCAGGCTCACAGGTGTACTACAGTTGCTCACCACAGCAACCATGGCTTTAATAATGAGGTAATTTCTTTATTTTCGAGTACATTATTTTGTCCTAGCTACAAGCCCCAGCCCCACCCCCCCAGCAGCAGCCGCCTAGCTACAAGCCCCAGCAGCAGCAGCAGCAGCCTAGCAACGAGCTCAAACAGCAGCATTCTCCTAGCCAAGAGCAGTAACACAGAAGTTGTACCTCATGAACATTACATTGCTTAAATGAAAATACAATTAAATCCTGCAAGATATGAAGCTGTCATTGACATGACATGCATGATTCCACTGTCCAAATTTGATATGCTGAATGTCAGCAGCAAATGTAGACACCCATTTTGATGCAGTTTCAGATGGAGCTGCTTTGAATGGCCAAATGCAACACTACACTTCAGTATTTGTAGCATTTCCGAAACTCTACCAATATTACAAAAAGTTGCATTACTCTTCAAGTGGTTAAAATACAGAGCAACAAATTCCAAGTAAAGAACACAAGCTTCAACAAACAGGCCTACTGCTCCACCACTAGCAGGAAGCTCCTCCACCTCTATCAGGAGGCTTCTAGACCTCTAGCTGGAGGCCTCTACTCTAACATGGCTGCCCAGACCATGTTGAAAAGGGTCCTGGAGATGAGGTCAGGGGACATGAGCTCTTCCTTTACAATGTCCAGAGTCTCCAACTCACTCTGAAATACAGTAACACTGCTCAAGATAGGAACTAGTCACTACATTAGCTATGTCCTTTTTTTTTTTACTACTAAAGCAGTAACATCATGTAATACTCATAATACAACCAGGAGCATGATACTTTCAACAAGACCAAGGAAGAAGAGCCCCTAGTTAACCACTAGATGGGAGGTGGATTAACCATTATGAGACACACTAATCAACATCTTTGTACTAAACACTGCTTGCATCTCTGACACGTTTTCGCCTAGCTACAAGCCCCAGAAGCATCCTACCTACAAGCCCCACTACCAGCAGTAGCAGCAGCCTAGCCACGAGCCTCAGCAGTGTCCTCGCTACAAGCCCCAGACGCAGCAGCAGCTTATGCTGCTATCCATTTGGCCATTTGTGCTGGTACGCCGACCTGCTCAACAAGAATGTGACGTAACTTCCTGGCTCTACCACCTTAAAAGTGTTCCAGTAGTCTTTTGTGTGCGATGAGTTGGAGAATAATGGACGCCTAGAGGTGGCAGCAGTAGTAGCAAGCGAGTCATTGTTGTTAGCAACATTTTGCAAAATACATCTCAGCTTTGTTAACTATGGGCGCAGCAACCTTCGTTCGTTGAGCGTCACAGGAATCTTTTGCTACTCTGTGTACTTATCAGAAGCCGCAGTGGGAGCTTGATATCCCCAGAGGAAGTGAGGCGTGCCTCAATGCCGCAAGAAAGCTGGGAGATTTAACACATTCCGACTGGGATGGTGGGTGTACCATACAAATAGATTAGCTAGGAGCCCCACTAACAGTAGCCACCTAGCTACGAGCCCCAACAGGAACAGCAGCAACCTCCCAGCTATGAGAAGCATCAGCCTAGCTACGACCAGAAGCCGGGAGCGTACCTATGTATGTGGGTCCTATGTTCCCCAAGTCCTATGATCCCCGGTCGCGACTGTGTTTTTCGTAGGCGGAATCAGAGCTTAGTTAATCCTAGCGCCTCAAGCGCTAGGATTGGGCAGGCAGCCTGTCAGGTAAACTTGCACGCTGACCCCTAACCTTAATCCTAACCGTAACCCTAATATTCATGATTCTTCCAGATTCCGTCTATGAAAAACACATTCACCTTCCGGTCACATACAAAGCGGGGAACTTAGGACCAGGGGAACATAGGGATGACCCTCCTTAAATAGACTAGCCTTAGCACTTTAATTAATTAATATGCATTAATATGATATCAGTGCCTACCTTTGGGTTAATCTTAATCAAGTGATTTTTTTAATTTTTTTATTTATACATGTATATACATGCCTAGTCATCTCCACTCCAGCGGAGCAAAACTGCTGGAGACACAATCAGCCAGGAAAGAGCATCCCTTGCCCCAGAGAAAGGCTGACATGCTCATCTTTCTTAAAAATAACTGTTGAGGACTGCCCAAATAATACTTCATTGTCCAGTTATTTAATAAATATGTTAATAATTTGAACACTTTCAAAATGTATTAGTGTAAACATTATTTGGATGGGGATGAGTGGTGTCCTTATATGCAACTGATTCCTCCCCTTCACATAAGGGTATCCAGTGAAGTCGAAATGTATTTTTATAGAATGCCCTATTGGTATCATTACCCACCTAAATGCAGACAGAAATGCATTACAATTTAATTTGAAATATTACAGGCATGCAAGAAAAATAGTAATGAGTGTAATAACAGTATGTTCAAAATACACTTGTATATCAATTGAAATCTAAAGCCTTTATTAGTATATTTACAACACACTGGTGATTTAATACACTGCAAGTGTGTTTCGAATGCTAAAGAATCATCATTTTCACTGGTGTACTTCAGCAAAAAAAACATTTTGTAAAAAGTTGTGCCAATTTAGCATACTAACTAATTACACATAAAGTATACTGAAGTAATAGTCAAGTAGTACTCAAGGACTTGCAGTACAATTGGGTATACTTGAAGGCAACAAAAAAGACCTTTAAGTCAACAGGACGTTCTCAGGAGCTCAGTCTGTTAGGCGTCTCCTCTGACCTCTGTTATGGGGGGAGGAGTTGGAATCTCCTCGGTCACGCAGCCCGTCACCGCATCCATCACTGTGCTGCTGGGTAGGGCTGTAGGTGGCGTTCTCCCTTCCGTAATTGGTCCTATTGCAGTCGTGTCCCAGTCTGCCCCCGTGATGGTTGTTAGGGCAACAGTGGGAGGGGCCACTGTACCAGGGGTGAAACGCTCCTCTTCTGAGGAGGAGGAAGCGGACTCTGAGGAGGAGGAGGACGAGGAGGAGAAGGAGGACTCTAGGGACTCAGAGGAGGAGGAAGAAGAGATGTATGGTTTTCCCATCCGCCTCATCTTTGCAGGAAATGTTGAGAAAAAAAGACGATTTCGGTTCAGACTACTAGAATTAAACTGCATCTGAATGGGTTCTCTGTCTGTCTGTCTGTGTGTGTGTGGTAGCAATAATCAATAAACCTTTTTTTTTTTTAGCAATAATCAAGGCATTTCAATGAAATCCATTATTTGTGGGGTTGAAAAAAACAAAAAAGGTTTACTGGAGCTAGTTAGCTTACTGGCATAGCGAACGCTGTGGAGAGGAGAAGCAGGACTAGGGACAGGGTTTTCATCTCTTTGCCCTGATTGGTCACTGGATGGAGGGAGGGAGATCCACACATAAAAACATATTCAAGTAATGAACATGATTATCTGTCTCTATCTTATTAAAAGTAAAGATAAGCATGGTCCTACCTTTGGAGACAGAAGGAGATGAGATTGCTTGAGGTTGTGTTTCTCTGATCACTGGGGAGGTCGTAGTAGGAGGGTGAGCAGATCTCTGTCAGCATATATATATATATATATACTGTGGGGGCTGAGAGGTGGGACTGGGATGTTCAGGGTTGGACCTTCCTCTCTGCCCAAACCAGTGTTACCCCAAACACAGGGAGGGTGTTATGAGAATGGTATGACTGTCCCTACGTCATACTGAGATTACTTCACAGGAGGGTATTACCACAAACATCCTCAGTAGCATCATGAGATGCTAGAGCACACCCTTCTTCAAAATATCTCACAACAAAACAGGAAACAAGCTGTAACTCTGACCCATGCGGTTTGTTGTTTCCGGCCCAGGCTCTGTGCCTTGTCCGTGCCTAGTTCTGCTATAACATGGGAGATCTGCTGGGTCTTATTAACCAGTCCAGGCAGTGTGAGTATGAACCCAGACCAGGCAGTGTCAATATTTACCTAAGAGACAGTGTCAGTATGAACCTGAGGAGACAGTGTTAGTATGAACCCAGACCAGGCAGTGTTAGCATGAACCCAGGCCAGGCAGTGTCAATATGAACCTAAGAAACTGTCAGTATGAACCCAGACCAGGCAGTGTGAGTATGAACCCAGACCAGGCAGTGTGAGTATGAACCCAGACCAGGCAGTGTCAGTATGAACCCAGACCAGGCAGTGTCAGTATGAACCCAGACCAGGCAGTGTTAGTATGAACTCAGACCAGGCAGTGTTAGTATGAACTGAGACCAGGCAGTGTCAGTATGAACCCAGACCAGGCAGTGTTAGTATGAACCCAGACCAGGCAGTGTTAGTATGAACTCAGACCAGGCAGTCTCAGTATGAACCAAGTTGAGGCAGCATTGGCCAACTTTCTACAACACAGAATTCTGGATAACTCATCCAGCCAGGTCCTGTCTTGCCCTCTGTAGCAACACTGTGATCTACATTGTGGTTAGCCTACTATAAGTCACAGTTAGAGGGATGACGTACTTCAATGGAAAAACACTGGGACGTTTCTCAATACAAACTAATCAGAGGTGTGTTGATCTGAATCATCCTCGCGTCTGCTGTCGTGCTAGTTGTCAATGTCACTTGCTGTCACTTTAGCACTGCTAAAGTGATACAAGATACCAACCAAAGCAACTCCAAGCAACTTTGACGATTTAAAACATGACAGCTGTGTGTCAGTCTTGCCTACCTTATCAAAGCTGAAGAAAAGCATCACTGATCGGAAGGCTGATCTGAAAGAGAAGTTGCATCAATCCAGGCTAATTATGTCACGGTATGGTACACAGGAAACAAGGGTGACTCAAGTGCAAAGCAAAAACAGGATAAGTTTTAAAGTATTTATTCTTCGGACAAATAAAGTTCCAAGAAAGCTCAGAATTTACAAAACATAAACTCAGTCCAAGAATCCAAAAAGGCATAACACATTGACAGTAACTCCAAGGGGTAATCCAAAAGGCAGGGTAAACAAACAGGCAAAGGTTGGCAACAAGATCAATCCAGAAAGAGTAAACAAATCCACAGGGTAATCCAAAAATCAGAGTAGAGAACCAGTCCAGGGTCAAAGAACAAGAAGGCAATCAGCAAATCCAAAATACACTGTTCAAGACAAGGTTTACGCACAAGGGTTCAGTGAAGACTCAACAGAGACAGAGTGAAAAGATCAGGCTTGAATACTGTGAGACAAAATGGCTGAACAAATCACATGACTAATTAACAAGGGGCAGGTGAGTCTGCTTAACAAGTGACATAATTAGGCGGAAAAACACAGAGAACAGAAAGTCAGCATTGGCGACATTTAGTCCTCTATGACAAAAGTCAGACATTGTGACAGAATCTCCCCCTCTAGGAACACCTCCTGGCATTCCAAGGATGATCAGGATGCTGTTGGTGAAAGTCTCTGATCAGGGTCTTGTCGACAATGTTCCGAGAAGGGACCCATGAACATTCTTCACGGCTGTAGTCTTCCCAATCCACCAAGTACTGGACCAACCGCTGGACCCGACGGGAGTCTAGCAGCCGATTCACCGTGTAGACTGGTCCACCATCAACCATCCGGGGTGGAGGAGGGGGCTTGGGGGCAGGGGCAATATGGGAGGTAAGTACAGGTCTCAAACTTGAAGCATGAAAAGTGGGGTGGACTTTCATGGACCGGGGCAGTTGGAGTCTGTAGGCGACTGCATTGACCCGTCGTCGTCGTTCGTATAAGTTCCATCGGTATGATTTTCATATGGGGATTGCTACATTTAGCAGCCAGTTCAGTGTTTCTCCATCCAGCTGCACCACACCTCTAAGGCCATGTGGGGCGCCAAAGGTCGGACACTCGTTGATAATGTGCGAGACCGTCTGGGTAGCCCCACAATGGCAGGTGTCTGAGGGGCTTGATCCTGTCATCTTCAGGAATGACTGGGTTCTCCCCCAGCCTGTTCGGATGCGGTTGAGCCGAACCCATGCCTTCCGCGGGAGGGTATGTCCAGGTGGTGTTGGAGAAGGGGTGGCGATGAAGGCGAGCAGGTTGGTGTTTGCGTCCTTCCATTCATCTTGCCACCTCATGTCCATGCATGCCTCAGAGACAGGGCCAGACCTTAAGGGATCCGCAGCTCTGGTGGCGAAGTGTGGCCTGGAGATCCTTTGGGGTGTGTTCTGCGGTGCCGGGATGATGTTATTTCCACCAGGCTGGAGTGCCTTCTCCGCAAGCTTGAGGATCTGGGAATCGCGCCTTACTTTTGGTGGATGAATTCCGGATAGTACAGGTAGCATCACTGTTGGAGTTGGCTTCATGGTGCCTGAGATGATGCGCATAGCTTCGTTCAGGGCAACATCGACTGATTTGGTGTGGACACTGTGGGACCAAGCCGCTGCAGCATATTCAGCCGTAGAGTATACAAGTGCGAGGACTGATGTGCGCAGTGTCGTAAAAATGGCTCCCCAATCTAGGCCGCAGAGTTTCCTTATTAGGTTGATGCGCTTGGATGTTTTGTTAGCGGCGTTCTTCAAGTGAGGCCCAAAGGTTAAGCTGCGATCAAGGGTGACGCCCAGGTAGACAGGCACAGGGTCAAATCTCAACTTCTTGCCCCCCATTCTCACTTCTAGCTCCTTTTTGGCAAGTCGGGTTGACAGGTGGTAGACCGACCAGACAGTCTTTGACTCACTTACTTTCAGGTGCCAGAGGCGGAAGTAGTTGCAGAGAGTAGAGAGGTCAGCCTCTAGGATGCTCTGGATCTCCTCATATGTTTTCGCTTGGGCTGCAATTGCGCTGTCGTCCGCATAGAGGTACTTTGCTGAAGAGGTGGCGGGATAGTCCGCAGTGTAGATGTTAAAGAGTATGGGAGCAAGTACGGAACCCTGTGGTAAGCCATTTCGGAGCTGACGATTTCTACTTCGCTCACTGCTTGAGGTCGTAACGTAGAAGGATCGGTTCTGGAGCATAAGCATAATGAACTTCACAAGCTTCACGTCAGGGATCATTTGTAGTAGCTTCAGATAGAGACCACGGTGCCACACAGTGTCATAGGCAGCTGTAAGGTCGATGTAGGCAACTCCAACCTTCGCTTTCTTCTGAAAGGCTGCTTCTATGTCGTTGACTAATCGGACTGTTGTCGATCTTCCTTTGCGGAATCCTGCCTGGGCTTGTGGGAGGTTTTCCTCCACGATGACATTGATACGCGCTAGGATTATTCTCTCCATCAACTTGTATGGTATACAGAGCAGTGAGAGTGGCCTGTAGCTCTTCGCATCTTCAGCAGGTTTCTTGGGTTTGAGGATAGCAACCACATGGGCCTTTCTCCAGATAGCAGGGATGGTTAGAGTTATTGACCCGGTGGATAATCTTGAAAGGGCCAACGTAGCGTGGGGCAAGCTTACGGGACTCCACCCGCAATGGTAGATCCTTGGCGGACAGCCAGACCTTCTGTCCCGGACGGAAGCTAGGAGCCAGTGACGGTTGGCTTGCACCCGGCTCCGTTTGGCAGTGCGAAGCAGTGCCTGATGAACCAATTTCCAGGTTTGTCTGCACCGCCTCACGAAATGCAGAGCAGATGGCACCCCGGCTTCACTCTCTTGCATCTCTTGGGAACAAGGGTGGTTGGAACCCAAACTGGCACTGGAATGGGGATAGACCAGTGGAGGAGGACTGGAGGGTATTATGAGCATACTCTGCCCATGGCAACTCGGTGCTCCAAAATGAGGGATTGTCAGCAACCAAGCTCCGAAGGGTGGCCTCCATCTCCTGGTTTACCCTCTCTGTCTGGCCATTGGACCGTGGATGGAACCCAGAGGACAGGCTGACAGTGGCCCCTATGAGTTGGCAGATGGCTTGCCATACACAGGAGGAAAAATGGGGACCCATGTCCTGCAGCAGACCAAAAACTCGGAACACATGGAGAAAAACAAGCTTAGCAGTCTCAAGTACAGACGGCAACTCGGGTAAAGAAATTAGTCTGCAGGCCTTAGAGAACCTGTCAACAATAATTAAAATTACAGTTACCTTCTGAGATGGGTAGGCCAGTTACAAAATCCATGGACAGGTGTGTTACAGGTAGGGTTGCAAAGGGGTGGAAAATTTCCGGTAAATTTCCAGAAACCTTCTGGTAAATTTCCATGGGAAGTTAAGCTCGGGAATTTTGGAAATATTAAAAATCAGAAAATTATGGGAATTAATGGACATGAATGGGAATGAACTTGGAATTTAGGGTAATTTAATCAAACTGCATCATATCCAAGCATAAATATACATATATATTTTATGTTCATCCATGCAAAATAACACAAAAACATGACTACAAAAACAAAACAAAAAAACATAATTAAACAGAAGTAGAACTAGTTCAAAGTTCATCAAGTTGATCAAGTTCAAATTATTTTGTTCTTGAATTGGAGAACAAAAACATGAATTTTGAGTTAAATATGCTCTGGGCTCAAAAGTGTGGTTCTAGGTTTCTAGAAGTCATCCGTGCACATACATGCACAGTGCATGTAGGGGGTGTGGTCTCAATAGCCCTGCAGTAAGCAGTGTGCTAGCGTGATTGAGGAATAGCATAGATATTCAAGTTTACTTGCATGAAATCTGTTAGTCAAGATTATGCTACAACTATATTTAAGTCCCCTGTTCACAGCCAAATTAAATTTTGTAAATTCCCAGGGTTTCCCGTTAATTCCCATAAATTCCCGTTAATTCCCATAAATTCCTGTTAATTCCCATGGAATGTTTCCAACTTTGAAAATTCCCGGAATTTTGCAACCCTAGATGCAACAATGAATGTATTGTATGTATTTTCTACAGTCTTCTTAAAACGGTTTACTAAATAATGTATCCATGTTGTGTTCCACTAAAGGAGGCTTATCAGTGCAACCAATGCATGCCTGCAACCAATTATTGATTTTTTTTTTTTTTAAGAAAAATGAATTTTATGCTGACCAATACTTATTATTCCCAAAAGCCTTCTTTCCTAAACAGGGATAATAACATAGTCTGATCCTCTCCCTGGCTGAAGCTCCATGCTGTAGTGATGTGGGGCAGGTGGACTCCTGGACCTACCTGGTCCTTCTGGGCCCTCAGGGAGTCGATCTGGGGCTCGCTGTACTGGGGGTCCTTGGCCGGGTCCTTCAGCCCCTGGTTCTCACTGATACTCTGAGAGCAGAGTGAAGAGACACACCAGACAGACACAGATCAGGAGGAATGCTTTGAGACGTTGCATTGACCACTTCTACTAAAGTACACATCCTGTTATGACAACACTAACCGGTGTGTCTGTTGTTGGGCCACTGCATTTAAATAAAGACACGTTTTCTAAAAGGCGCATAACAAAGTCCCCTGGGGCCGCGACCGGGTGCCATTGCCATGCCAAGGGTATGTACCCCATGAGGAGTGTCCCCTCGGCCCCAGAACACGGGGTTACCAGGGGTTACCCTGCCTGGGAGCACCATGCATTCAGCAAAGGTGGTGCTACATTACGCATCATTAATACACTTTTGATCACCTAAATAGACATAAGTAGATTGTTTTATTCATCATTTCAGTAGTGTTGTTTTATCAACAAGGCTTTGGATGATCCTTCATGGCCTGAGAGCACATTGTGGGAAACGGTCTTCCTGGTTCTGGTACAGAACATCTTTTTGCACTATGTAACTAATGTATCTCGTACATGGTCCCTGAAACAAATAAACGAAATAAACTAAAACCTTTACTCGCCAACCTCTAATGTAAATTAGCATATGGGCTTCACATTGTGACCTTGTAATGTTTTATCATGCAAATCACTAAAAAAAGCTAATCGCTGATCTAAATGTTTGCAAAATCTTCCGCAAGCAACAGATTGGGTTCGAATAAATTGGAATACAAGACAGCTTTATTTATGACCATATGTGATTTCAGTACCTCTGGTGGGAACACAGTCTCATAGACCTTCTTCCAAAGGTCCAAGGGGCTTTTGGCATGCAGAGAACCAATATCCACATCACTTGTAGGAGGTGAGCCTAGCAACAGTCACATAAAGCAAGAAAACATCCTGTAAGATGACATCAATAGCCGTCTCATAATAACAGCAATATGTATCTCGGCTTGGCAACCAAAACATCACTATGTTTATTTGTGATTGTAAAACAGTGATGGCATACTACAGCTTTTAAGCTGTCAAATGTTATGTTAGTAAGAAATACAGAATGCTGTTTCATTGCCCACAGTACTGACTCACCGATCTGGATGAAGGAGTCTGAGCCTGAGGGAATGACCAGCGGCTTGCTGCTGTCAAACGACACTGACTTACTAGAAGAAAAACAAGGCAGACAACAATATAAAAACATTACATTACATATTACTACACGACACCTGCATGAGACAGAATGCAAACAAACAACACAAGAATGCTGATAAAGAACAGCTTGTGGATCCCCTCACCCTCTCTCCAGGCCAAAGGCCAGGTGGTTGAAGAAGCTCTTGGTCTTGGACATCTGCAGCTCTGACTTGGTGCTAGTGAACTGATCCGATAGGAGGGTAGGAGACAGTAAATGGACTGCATATATACAGAAATGTTCCAACTAGTGGCCACTCAAAGCAATTTACAATAATGGCTAACATTCACCTCACATTCACCTATTCATGAGCAGTGAGGGTGAGGGGTCTTGCTCAGGGAAGGGACACTCCGCTAGGAGGAGCCCAAGACTGAACCAGCAACAAACCAGTTACCTGCCGACCCACTCTACCTCCTGAGCCACATGCTGCCCTGGGTGGCAGCTGATTAGGTCTTCTTGATCAATCACGTGTTCTGTTTATTAATAATCATTTAACTTAAGTAATTTATATGATACAATTGTCTGTTAATGAACTGTACTGGATTAATTAACTCTAAGATTATTTTTATTAAATGGCTATGGCAATAAAACACCCTTGTGTGAGCTCTTTGGATGAACATGTGACGTGTGAGAGGGTACTTACGATGAGAGAGGCAGCGTAATAGTGTCCGATAAAGCGCAACGTCTTACTGACCACCTTCCTCTTATCAGACTCCAACTCCTACAAGTCACACAACACAAACAGTCAGAATCAAATCTCTTCGACCCCATAGTTGGCACTGCCGTTGAGTGTGTGAACATTTACGTGAATGTGAGGCATTCAGTGTCATAAAAAGGTCCTTGTAGAATAGCTACAGTTTAGAAAAAGTGAATTGACCAAATCATGGATGCTCTTAATGAACTATGTTAGACAGATGTATACAGTATATGTGCAGCTGTTTCCCAAGACAGTGGTAACACTTTTTGGGCAGTAGGTGTCAATGTAGACTCGTCGCGAAGAGAAGACTAGAGTATGGTATTGTAGAGTGGAGTAGGGAAGAGCAGAGTTTAATGGACCTCACCATGAAAAGGTCATATTTGCTGCCAATGATGAGCAGAGGAACAGGAAAGGGACTCAGAAGCTCTCTGTCCTGTGGAGAAGGATCCACAAATAACTGTCTTTACATACGTTTGGTGGTTTGACATATAACATAGACAAACATACACGACAAAGGGGCGGTCACGTTCTCCCTTTAGGAATCCCTAATCCTGGTACTGTCCTTGTGTTAAGGCCAATAGGCTTCACATAGTCTTTCAGAGGGTTAACATTACCCAACAGTAGGATCGTGAAACATGACTGTCAGCACCTTGCGTTATGTCTTAATTCACAACTCAAATAAGCCATTCCGGGAAGATGTGGATGCCCCCCAGACGTTTGAAAAAACGACTGGTGGAAAAAAGGAAGCGAGCGCCTATCACCTCTGAATAAAAAAAGGCAAGACCCCACCCTGCCAAGGATCAGAAAGACGCCCTCAAAACCGCAGAACCGCCAACCATAAAGCAAGGGACATCAGTCATGATGGCACCAATGAGAAACATAACCGTGTTCTGTCTGTATATATTATATAAATTATATAATATATATAGACAGATATATTAAGTCAGCCTATACCAAATCAAATCAGTGTCTCGCAAACGAATAGGTCTTTCTTACAATATACATACAAATAACTAATTGAGTGTCTTTGTGTTGTGTCGGACCACATCATCATATGCGTATTCCTAACTGCTTGACTGTTATTATGCATTGTTCATGTAATAGCGCAGAACATTGTGTGGTACTGTGGGAACAATTTAATAAACATTGTCCAATGTGTTGCCAAGAAAGGAAATAAATCTTCTAAACTAAACTAATCGTGTGTCTCATTGTGCTATAAAGCAAAAATTAGGAATATTGAACATCAAACTAAACTCATCCTCTCAGTCTGCTACTGTTGGAACAAACCAAATATGTACAATTTTGATTGATTTGATTAAAACAAAAAGGTTGATGGCTCTTTATATGATTGTAGACTAATTATAAAGATAAGGTCTTCAGTTGTACAGCTTAACTTCCTGTAAAGTGTAATCAAATCTATCTATGTAAAAATACTAAAATTGTCACAAATAAAAAATTGTCTTTGATATATAGATTTATCAAAAGAGACCAAACATTATTATCAGATAGCATACACTATGGTCAGAGCCGCAATTATTTCTGAATCCACACTTTCAATTTCTAAATCGATTCATCTTTTGGTGTTTTCAGTTGATATATATATTTATATATATATATGCATGATCAACACATCTATAGTTAAACTATAAATATAATATTGTGCATACATCTATAGTTAAACTATAAATATAATATTGTGCATACATCTATCATAGTGGATGAATGGATCAGTCCTCACAGGATAATCTTTGGGCAAGACTCGCGCTGCTGGTTGAAAGCGGCCGGTCTGCTGGGCCTGGGCCGGGGCCTGGGCCTTTCCTGTGGACGGAGTCTGGGAGCAGGCCTTCCCTAGCTGGGTATGTGCTGCCTGAAGAAGGGTTTCCATGGTCCGCCATAGTCTGTTGGGTTGAGACAAGTCCAGGACTAGGATGAGGGACAGAGATCTAGTAGGAGAGAAGTCAAATTTAATATTATAAATGTAATATTTGATATTATTAAATGCTTTATTTGGCTCATCTTCAGCTTTACTTTTATAATAATATAGAATAAACAGAATCTCAAAATGTAGATAAAACAATGGCATTAAAGGTAACCCAAAAGTGTCTGAACAAGCTTTTCCATTTTTGAAGTAGCCAGACAGTAGGAAATGAACATTTAGAATTCACAGATGCAGTCTTTTGGACCTACCTGAAACTAAGAGGCGTGATGGGGATCTGGACCAGGTCCGAGAGGGAGGTCCCCCCGCCCAGCTCCCACAGGTGAGCTATGTCTTTGGGCTGGAGGAGGAATGACCCCATATAAGGATGTGGGGAGCAGGTGTGGGTGACACATTGTTAAGATCTTTGCCTTAAAAGATTTACTCAGTTACACATGCCTTGGGTTCACGTAACCAACCAAGATAAACCAAGATGCTTCAAATAGCTCTTCTAAAACACAAATAAGTTGCTATATATTGCTGAGGCAAAGAGCCACTGCAGAACAAAACAATGACCTTACTGTGTTATGTCCTCTGGCTCGTCGTCCAAACGTATACTCCAGAGCCAGTGTGGGCTTGGTAGCTTCATCCCTAGTGGAGAGCCGCAGTCAATACTCAGCCTCTTTCTGTATGCATGCACAGGAGTTAAACTCATGGTCTGGTCTACAATCAACAGACCCTCAGCAGTACACAACAGGTTGTTGGTTCAGGTCGCTGAGGTCTCACACCACTCACCTGTCAAGACATCTCAGAAGAATAGATGTTTTTCCCTGAAAAGCAAAATTAACTTTGAATAGAGCATAATGTGGAAGGGGCTTGTGTTAGGGAATCCTCTTGTACTGTGGCCTACCCCGGACTTGCCCCCCACTATGAACACGGTCCTCTGGCTGACAGCCTCATCACCACCCTCAGGGTCCTCCCTGGCGTCGCTCCGGACCTCGGCTGCTGCCAGGTCCCACAGCGTATCCGTGCTGAGGATCGCAGAGCAAACATTGTCGTACTGATTTTAGCATATCGTAATACCAGAATAAAATAAAATAAAATAATACCAGAGAACAATTTACCTTATTTTGCGCATTTCTTTTAATATTAATCCAGGAGTCCTCCCCTATGGACCATGGGTGAGAGGACAACCGGTATACGATACGTTGCCTACGTTACGGCGCAGAATGATGACGTGTGTGAGGGACGCGTTGTGGCGCGTTCACATTGCTGGGAATTATGGATACTGGATGGCGATCATTATTATTATTAGAGATGGGCAAATGAAGCCGCGTGAAGCATTTGAGGCTTCTTCCTGATTGTACCGAGAAAAGATTCGAAGCTTCAAAGCTTCAAGAAAGGTCGTACCAGTGACATCTAGTGGTCAGCTGCAATTACAGCAGCAATGAACCTCCAAATGATTCACACATCGATTCCAGTTCCAACACAAAAGCAATAAAGCCATTATTAAGCAGTTGTGTCTTCATTCTGAGAATCATTGTTCATAGTAGTTAGTTCATTGTTGTATATTTGTGAGTGTATGGGATTTTGCTTGTGCTAGTGTCAAAATAAAATGAATATGTGCAAAAGGGAAATTTGCTTGGGGCATGTAATGATTGTGCAACACTTTATTACAAGTTTTTATTTAAAAACAAAATTTGCTCCATTGTGCTTGGCTTTAAACGGCTTCTTCTCTGGCTGACGATCTCGCCAGCCTTGGAAAAGATCCTTTCACATGGGACAGAGGATGCTGGTGTGCATAGATATTGCATGGCCACAGTAAAAAGGTGTGGGTAGGCAGCCTTTTGGAGCAGCCAATATTTTAATGGGTCCTCTGTCCTGGGCAGCACTTTGTCCTTCAGATATCTGGATAAGTAAAGAAAAAACATATGCAGAAAGAGATGAATACAAAATAATTAAAGTAAAAAATGTTTACCTCTGGACCTCTGCAATTGCGCTTGCTGTACAATTTGATGGACGCTGTGCATCCACATGACTGTCTAGTAGGTCCCAGAGGTTGTTGCTTGGAACAGGGGATGGACCTGTAGGTGGCAGTGGCAGAGCTGGTGCAGGCATTATATTGGCACACTCTTGTGAGCCTCTCCACTGCTGCCTGACGGCTTGTTGGGCTGCAAAAGCCCACCTCTTTAAATCTGGGATCTAGTAATGTTGAAAGAGTTGAAGATGTAATCTTTTCCAGCATTGCACACTTCTCCTGCAGGTTAGTGTTTATGTTGTGAACCAAGTTGCTGGCAATGTGGTGCGTTGTTGAAGCACATTGTGTTGAGGCTTGGTGCTTCAGCATCTTTACAATTGGAATAACCTTCGATCCAGACACCCTTCTCTCTGTGGACATCTATTCAGTCGCCTGGTGGAAGGGAGAGAGGACTGAGATGCACTGATTTATTGTATCATATTCCTCTGAAGAAAATGGCAGGAGGGGGGGGGGGTTGAGACTGCTGAGGGCTGCACCCAGGGGCTCCCTCTGCTCATACAGCCGCTGGAGCAATGAGAACGTGCTGTTCCAGCGGGTGTCCACCTCTTGCACAAGTTTGTGCTCCGGTCGGCCCATCTGTCTCTGTATTTCACAGAGCTTTTCTTTTGCCGTTGTGCTCGATTTAAAATGTCCCACAATTTTACGTGCTCTGGTGCGAATATCCTCCAGGTCAGATGTCTGTAACAATGACTTCTTCACCACCAGATTTAACATGTGTGCAAAACAGTTTATGTGACGCACATTAAGTATATTAGCACAAGCAATCATGTTTGGTGCTGCATCTGTGACCAGACACCTCACCTTGGGTCTAATTCCCCATTCTGCCATCAGAGTGGCTTTGGCCTCTGCAATATGTGCTGCAGTGTGGGACAGGGGGAATTGCTTGACACCAAGCAGAACAGTTTTGAGCTGGACCTCTTCTGTGATGAAGTGCCCAGTCACTGCCAAGTAGGCATCCATGTTAATAGAGGTCCACATATCTGCTGTTAAACAGACAGTGGACGCCTTGGAAACTTCTGCTACAGCCTTGTCGTGGGTAGACTTGTATTTTGACTGTAGCATCTGTTTCAGGGCCTTCCTTCCTGAGATGGTGTATGTTGGATCCAGGAGGAGGACAAAGGCCCTAAAGCCTTCATTCTCCACCACAGACAATGGCTGTGTATCTATAAAAATGACGTTCAGCAAGGCCTCATCCAGCTGTTGCTTCCTGGACACTGATAAAAGAAAGATATTTAGGTTACATGTGTGCAACTATTAAATCTTTGGATTCAACTGAAGAATAGGTTGTATTGAATAGTTACAATACCAGAAGGGTCAGCAGGGTGAGCTTCAGCTGAGGTGCCTGGCTCACAAGTTGCTGCATGCTCATGCTTGGCACGAAGATGCCGCAACATGGAGGAGGTGTTATTTCCATACACCAACTCTCGTGAGCATATCAGGCACTGAACCTAAATTTAAAAAAAAAAACATTAAAAAATAAATTGAAACACAATATTGAAACAGTCAGGAAGATATTTTGCAAAAACATATAGGTATATATAAGTATGTTATCTTACATAATATTATGTTATAAAACACTTACCTTGGTGGGTGACACAAGGTCGAAGTGTTCCCATACACAGGATCGCTTTCTTCCCCTCGGATTCTCCAGCGCTCAAGTAGGTCGCTATCAAAGTCGTCGCTGTCAAAGGTCTCTCAGAACACTATGAAGCAGGGGGGAACACTGGGCATCTGGCGTCTCATTATAACGAGTGAATGCGCGCCAAAGTTTCGAATCATTCGAATCAGTTCAGTGGTTCGTTGTGACGTATGACGCTTCAAACGTCATCGGTCACGTGATCGCGGAGATTTGAAACAAGCCTCGGCACAGCGCTTCGAGCCATCCTGCTTCAGAAGAGTGAAGCAGGCTTCGGAGCCTCAGTGTCAAACATCCCATCTCTAGTTTCTATTTAAAAAGTGCGAATCTTTGAGTTTCGAAATGGTTGCAAACATTTGGGAAAGTACACAACAAAATATAACACACTTATAAGCCTTAATTTAGATATTGATGCCGATATCACACATATTGGGCCTTTAAATTGTGCATGGATTGTCCAGAACTGCTACGTCTAAACTGAATATGGGTCATCCAAAACCTGGACCCTGCTGATATAGCCACAGTCTGCCAAGCTTAGAAAATTGTCACCTCTGAAGGAAAGTATAGAAAATAGAATTCATATAAAATAGACTCCATAGATGTATCTTGAAAGATTGACCGAAACCTGAAGGCTTTTTCAGTAAAAGAACGTCTTATTACCATCGGAGTGAAGACAGCAGGAGTGTCATAATGACCGGCTGGAATTTTTGGAACAACTTAGGTCCTCGGCCATATGATCAAATCCATAAAGACATACATATACCTGCTATAGTAAATAAAGCCTATAATAGTGTTGGAGATCATATAGGTGGATATTTAGCCTAGCCCTCAGAAAACAGATAGGCCTACATTAATAAAAACAAGGGGACACGTTAACAGCATCCTCGTTCCTTATTGTAGTCAGAATTGGACGGAGTAGCAAAAAACAGACTCAGGTTCAAGTATTGATTTACAGCTAAACATGAGTGGACCTACGTTAACATTTGGGTTGTGTACTAACATCATCTCAAATGTTTCTAACGGTGTTCCAACTCAGAGAAATGTGTTTGTGCAATGGAACGTTCCGTTATATTTGGACACATATCAATGACGTTAAAAGCCCTTTAGACCTAACATCGGAGGAACATGTGAAAATAGTTAATCATGAAGAGACCTAATTAATAAATATATATACATAAAGATCTAGCTTACCAGGATGCTGTACTACAAGTTACTCATGCCAGATACTACATCTACTGCAGTGTTTCCCACAAATACTTAAGACATGGGAGGGTCTTTTTAAACGACGTTCTTGAGTAAGACAGCACACATTATGTTATTTATTCTATGTTTGTAAACTGAAGTTGCCAGGGTGTAAACTGGAAATGGTTATGTGTAGGCCTACAGGAAATGCATTATTTTCTCATGCATTTGTCTTATCACAATATGCATATGTCCCCACATTATTAATCAGAACTATTATGCTAATAAACATATGCCCTTAAAAGTCTAATATTAACAATACATTCAAACCTACACAAAAAAACCCTGAAAAAATAACCCTAAAGTGAAGGTCCTACATGTGCTCCCTGTTCTGTGTTTACCAACTTCAGAATACGCATCTTTAATCTAAAGTACAGGAACGCGGGACAAGTGGAGGAACTTTCGGTTCTCTGCCGAATGCTCCTCCGTTTGTACATCATATATATAAATATATTCAGACATGGTTAAAAACAAATATCTTATTAAACAGATTGATACCAAACCATGTCACATGGAAAGTTACGGGTTTTTAGATACATGCTAGACATCTTTGGCGCCTGTGACTTTGCATGGTTCAAATTAAACAACTCTTCCCGTCGTTTGTTCACAAGACGTGTCAAATAATTCGATCGTTTGTCAATTACACCCGGATGATACGAGGGAGGAAACACAAACGAGACATCTTGGACTCTCATAAAAAAAAGTTTCATTGGTGGAGTCTGCACGGTTCTCATTGAGTGTATAAGCACAGCCCACATTCTTCTGCTGATTATTCTAGACCTTTAACCGCACGAGTAGATCATGGAAGTCGCCCCTGCTGCTGTTGCTGCCCCCGCTGCCACCGCCGCGTCGGTGAAAGCAACCAAGAAGACGGCAGCAGCTAAGCCGAGGAAGGTCGGACCCAGTGTGAGCGACCTGGTCGTCAGAGCCGTGTCCGCCTCCAAAGAGCGCAGCGGAGTGTCTCTGCCGGCGCTGAAGAAGCTCTTGGCTGCCGACGGCTACGACGTGGAGAAGAACAACTCCCGTGTCAAGACCGCCTTGAAGAATCTGTTGGAGAAGGGAACCCTGGTCCATACCAAGGGCATCGGAGCCTCTGGTTCCTTTAAGATCAGCAAAGAGGAGAAGAAGCCAGTATCGAAGCCTGCTGCCCCTAAACCTAAGAAGACCGCTGTCAAGAAGCCCGCTGCCGTCGAGAAGTCCCCCGGAAAGGGGAAGGCCCCTCTGCCTCGGAGTGTTACCCCCAAGAAGGCCAAGAAGCCCGCCGCTGCCAAGAAGGCACCGACCAAGAAGACCCCCAAGAAGGTTGTTGCCAAAGCCCTAAAAAAAGCGCCCAAGCCCGTCGCAAAGAACCCCCCCGCCAGGAAGTCCCCAGTGAAGAAGACTTCCAAGCCCAAAGCCGCCAAAAAGAAGTAAACTGTCTTTTTTTTTTTAATGAATACCCAAAGGCTCTTTTAAGAGCCGAAAACACAATGTTAAGAGCTTATTTTTTCATGTTTTCATGCATGATGTACGCAATTTAATTATAGAGCAGTTTATAGCGGGAAAATATTAAATAGGTCCTAAATAAATAATGAAATAAAACCAGAAGTTTCGGGACGTAGCCTACCCGGTGAGCCGAGTCATGGATTCAACATAAATACGAAATACGTTATTTTGTAGAGCGTATCCTTCTCATCCAATTACCATCATTAAGGCAGATATTCTAGTTATACTCTAAATTTGCTTCCGGAACCAGAGCCGTTTAAAAGGGGCGGGCACTGCGCGCTTCAAATTTCTTCCCTCGAAAGTCGACAAGGGCAATGGGCGGAGTCTGTGGCGCTCCGCCCTCGGGCTCTTTCAGGTCCTCTTCGAGCCTTTATAAATACGGAGCGTCTTCGATGGGATTCATTCAGCTTCTGTAAAGCAATTAATCATGTCTGGTCGCGGTAAAGGAGGAAAGGGACTCGGGAAAGGAGGCGCCAAGCGTCATCGTAAGGTTCTCCGTGATAACATCCAGGGTATCACCAAGCCCGCCATCCGCCGTCTGGCTCGCCGCGGCGGAGTGAAGCGTATCTCCGGTCTGATCTACGAGGAGAC
>JAOPUD010000044.1:19014829-19025150 GCA_027122715.1 Trisopterus minutus
CTCCCTGACCCTGGCCGTCTGTCAGAGCGGGCTGTGCTCTGAGGACCCAGTGGAGGGCTGAGCTCCCTGACCCTGGCCGTCTGTCAGAGCGGGCTGTGCTCTGAGGACCCAGTGGAGGGCTGAGCTCCCTGACCCTGGCTGTCTGTCAGAGCGGGCTGTGTCAGGCTTTACCTTCTCCCTCCTGTAGCCTATTCTTATCCGGCTTCTGGATTCATTCTAGTCCATGATTTTCAACGTATTTGCAAAACGGAATACATTTTTGTTTCCTGTTTGTGAAAATATATTTTATATCTGTAATTGGAAGAAGATATTTTAATTGTGTAAAACGGATTCCTTTGTATGAGTGGCATGGCAGCGCACATGTGCCAGTTGTTTATATACAAACTTAAAACGTATTTTCTGATTTAGTAAATGGTACATTTGTTGAATCTATTTGTTGTTGCTTTGTGAGGTTTTGGTTCTAGAAGTCATGAGTCTAAAGGTGCACCCAGTGGGAGAAGCTGTGGTCTGTATTCCCCTCACGGCAGAGGAGCAGGGGAAGCCCCCCAGCCTGGGACTCACTCCAGTCCTGAGGAGCCTTGGTCAAGGTCAAGTCATCTGACACATGATATATCCATAGCATGCATGTTGTTTTAGTAATAGAATATAGTCATTATCTTTCTGCTTCAACAATAATCAAAAGGGTTGACGTTTGGTCTCCACCATGAGCGCTGCGACCAGCACAAACCACTGGACAACAACTTCTTACAACTCCAGTACTGCTAGAGTGGGTAGAGGTGGTCTCTACCACAGAGAACCAGCCACACCCTCATGAGTCCTTCTGACTGGAGAGACGCTGAGAGCTGAGAGCTGCTGACCACCATGGGGGAGAAGGGGATGCAGTCGCATTTAAGGAAGACGGGGAAAGATGGACAAAAATATAAATAGTTCTAAGAGGTATACTCTCCGTGCGTAACCCCGCCTACCCCATGAACCACGAGAGCCGGCTCCGTGACGAAGGCGGATCAGACCCCCTCGGTTTTACAGGCAAGACAGTGAAATTGACGGGCGTGCCAAGCCATGACCGAACCAGCTTGGCAGTGTAACAAGGCCTAATATGTGAGAGAGTGTGTGAGAGAGTGTGTGTTTGTGGGTGCATTGCAGGATTGCTTGTGTGTAGCTTGACAACAAAAATTTGATGCAGCAACACACTGAGGCCGTTCCACACTACAACACAACACACACTACAACACAAGACTAATCTTATTGAACAAAGTGCTGATCACACAACCTGCTGTTCAACAAAAACATGCACTCACACAAAGAAATATTGAGACTGGTGGTGACATGGAGAGTAGCAATATGATACTCAAGCAATATACATGGAAGACAGGAAATGCCATTAGATAACGGATGTGTGGAAAACGATAGGGTCGACCAAATCATGAGCTAATTATAGTAGTGGAGGACTGCGTGTCAGGAAGGCTACAGTGTGTGAGTATCAGTGTGAGAAAGACAACAAGGCTTTAGTGTGTGAGTAAGGCTACAGTGTGTGAGTAAGATAGGAATACTCACACACTGTAGCCTAACTCACACACTGTAACCTTACTCACACACTGTAGCCTTACTGTGTTTGAGGAATCATTTCCGGAAGGTGTGTGAGTAAAGGCAAGAGTACACAACTCTGACTCCGTAATCCGACTCCGTAACCATGGAGACCCCTCGAGCTTCCAAAGTTCTCCGTCAGGGTGTCGGATACGCAAGGCAATTCACCGCCCGATGGATCTGATATGCTGACTGCTGACCATGTAAATAGAGTTGAACATAAACCAAAGCTTTTCAAATCTTATGTGGGGTTTTATTGGTCCTTAATGTGAAAAGTAAACAAGGTACAAAGTAAACAAGGTACAAAGTAAATAAGGGACAAAGTCAAACCGGAAAAGTGATTCCAGAAATGATGTTGTTAGAGGACCAATCACAGCACTTAATATCAAGCTTAGTATAACAAGCTAATACAAACAGACAGCTGAAAAGGCATCAGGTAAAAAAACAGTTGCATTGTTCAGTCAGGGTTGATTTTAAAAGTATTGAGAGGTGGGAGTGATTCTAGATTTAAGGTGGCTTGAAGTTCATTCCAGACATTTGGTGCATATGATGAAAAAGCTGTTTTACCAAGTTCTGTTCTTGTTGATGGTGTGGTTAATAGTATTTTTTTCTGATGACCTAGTGCTGTAAACACTGTTATTGCAACTTTGAAATGAGGGGTAATTTACCAATTAGTGCTTTAGCAATAAAAATCAGTGCGTGGGATTTCCTTCTGAGGGAGAGGGAGGACCATTGTACAGGTTCATACAGAGTGCAGTGGTGAGGCCTAGCTGATGCACCTGTAATGAAATGCAAGGCTGAGTGGTAGAGTACATCTATTTTTTTTTTAAATAAAGATAAAAAAGTAGAGTGCATATAAATTAGTTCACCATAATCCAACACTGATTGGAAAGTCTGCACTAACCTTTTCCTTGCTGAAGAAGGAAAGGAAAGTTTTTCTCAATATGGAGACCAAGAGAGTTTATTGTCCAACCAAATACCTAGTATTTGTCCAACCAAATAATTATTTGTAGGTTGATACTCTCTCTATTGTACTCTCCCTGTGTTGATATAGTGAAGTTTATTGGAGAGTGTGAACGTGTAAAAAACATTGATTTTGTTTTTGTAGCATTTAGTAACAACTTTAATCTGACGAGAAATATTTTTCTTTGACTAAAGGACTTTAAATATGTAATTGCTTCTTTCACTGATGTAGCAGAGGTGTACAAAATGTTATCATCTGCATAAAGATGAACCTTTGTTTGCTTTAGATCCCTACCTAAATTATCTATAGAAATGGAAAATAAAATGGAGCCCAAAACGGACCCTCGTGGGACACCAATTTTTTACTTCTAGCCCGGATGAGGTACAATCATCTAGTTCCACACACTGAGTTTTACCACTCAAGTAATTAGAAAACCAGCTGATGAAACCATAAGATGATGGTCCAAAGTGTCAAAAACTTTAGATAAGTCCAAAAAAATGGTCCTTGTCGGAAACCAGACTGAGTGGGATTAAAAATATAGCTGTCAGTTAAGAAATGTTTTAGTTGCTCATTTATGATGGACTCAAACAGTTTAGCCAAGACAGATGGGGCGATAATTGTCTAAGACCGAAGGGTCTCCACTTTTTAAAAGTGGGAGGACAAATGCAGGTTTCCATGACTTAGGGACAGAACCACTGAGCAGACTAAGATTGAAGATGTTGGAGATAGGGCCAACAATCAAATTTGCAGCGGTTTTAAAGGCGTCATTGCACCGTTTTTTCAGTCATTTTGCGTTGGTCACTAGTAGCTAAATGCCCTGTGAGTCGGTTTTGGTAAAAATGCTCTGGTGCTCCTGTTCCACACTGTTCTAGTGGTGGAGGAGCTGGAGGAGGTGAGCGGGGCGGGATGACCTGATTTAGGCTCTTATTCATGACATGCAAATGACTCGCCTCTGATTGGCTAACAGCACTGTCCGTCACAGTAATAATACCAATTCAACTTACAGAGAGACACAGAAAGAAAGGGAGAACGAGAGAGAGACAGAGAGAGGGAGAACGAGAGAGAGAGAGAAAGAGAGGGAGTATGAGAGAGAGGGAGAAGGAGAACCACTGGGCTCCTTGTGGGTTTCTGGTTGACTGAACACAGAGGAGAGCCGCCCCGGGGCACCGTGCCCGGGGGGCCGTGCACCCATCCCCACCATCGGCAGGTGGCCAGTCCCCGCGGTCGCAGAGCCTCCAGGCCTCCAGCGGCGCTCTCCCGTGGGCACGGGGATTGAATACAATACGGTGACCTGTGCACAGCAGCCGCGATGCACGGTGCCCCGGGGCGGATCTTCTTTCCGCCCGTGGGAGAGCACCGCCGGAGTCCAGGAGCTCGGCCGGCGGGGGGCCGCGACCACGGGGACTGGCTGCCGCGCCCCGCGCGCGGGAGCCGGCCCCATCGTTTGTGCGTCTATTTTCTATCATTTGCTAATGCAGGCAATTGAGGCAGAAGAACATTGTCACGTTCAGCATATGCAACTCTGAGTGACCTATCGTATTTCAAAAGGAGGAGTAATAAACGGTTTCTCTGGGAATAAGACCTTTAAGGAAATATGGTTCAATCTGGTCTGGGCCAGCAGACTGTTTATAGACCAAGCCTAACAGAGCCTTTTGTACCTTAGATATAGAAGTAAAGTTAAAATGATTCAGACTTGCATCAGATGAATATGTGATGGAGGTTACACTAGCTGTGGGGTTGGCTGGAAGTGAAGACTGAGTAGTTATTCCTGCATTAATAAAGTGTTGAAAGTATCTACTGTGCTTTGTTTACCCCTAACTTCACCGTGGCTTGTTAATATCAAATTCAGGGATAGTGGGGGGTGGCACATCACCTGAAGAGGATTTAATTGCTTTCCACATTTTTTTAGGGACACTTATTTATTAAATGCGATATTTAAGTGGAGAAGTACTTTTTATTAGTCTTGTGCATTTGTTTCTTACTACCCTATATTTTTATCAATAAATATATCATTGTTTCTTTTTGCTTTGACCGATGCTTCATTTCGTTCTCTAATAGCAGTAATAATAATAATAATATATATATATATAGCTCTAATAGCCATAGAGTCATTAAACCAAGGAGTGTCTCTGCCCCTCACTCTATATCTTCTAATAGGGGTATGTTCATCAATTATGGCTAAAAAGGTCTTCTTAAAATAATCCCAGGCCAATTCAAGATCATTCATAACACAAAGTAAGTTTAAATCACTCTGACAGTGAGTCATTAGTCAGTCAATAATTTAACAATTTCTAACACAGCAAACATACAGTGGTCGCTGACATCATTACAAAAAACACCCAGAGAACTACTGTGGGCCATTGGTCAGAATGACGTCAATTAATGTAGATTCGTCTGCTCGTTTTGGATTGAGGCATGTTGGTGACTGTACTAGTCGTGTATGTCTCTTAACGCTGATGAAGTCGATAGCCAATCCCAATTCAAGTCTCCCAGGACGATAAACTGGTTGGGCAGTTTATGCAAAAAGTCAGACAGCAGGGCAGGTCCAGCTACAGCTGACGAAGGCGGCAGCATCCTACCACCTTCAGAGAGCAGGTGCTCCAGCCAGTGCCGCCGTCAAGGTGGGGCATTTGTGGGCCGTGCCCCCCCTAGCGGCCATAGGTGCCCCCCCTAGCACAGACAGGCACAAAAAAATAACCTTTTAGTTATAATTATTACTATTATAATAAATGTGCAAACTGTAACTTCAATGAAATAAAAGAAATACAAGGGGAAATCACATAATTTTGGTTGTACATCCCTGGTTGGGTCAATGCTCATTGGTTGCTGAGTAAACGTGTTACATTTGCGCGCAAAATCCAAATAGCCGCTAGCTAGTTTGAATGGCAAATAGTGTTGCTGCATTTTATCTCATCGCGATTTTATCAGTTTACATTTTCGACCTATATGTTAAAAAATGGATTGAGGAAAATGGCTTAGACCTCCTCCTGGTCATCTAACAGCAGACACTGACGCTCCGGTCACCACCACCAGCACAGCGACTGTGACGGTATCAGAGAGAGAACCTTCTGCTGACGCTGCTCCGGGCGACCGTCTACGGACTCCGTCAGCGCAGCACTAGAGCAACCAGAGCAACGATCAACAAGCCCCCCAAGTCAGCGGACAGTGGTGGTCGATCATCTCGGGACTGACATACCCGTCCAAACGGTGTTAGAACAGTATCCTGTAACGCTTTACAGTGGTAAGGGGCCATCATTTATTGATAAATGGTTTCACAACAGAGAGTGGTTGGAGTACAGTGTCAAGGTAGATGCAGCATTTTGTTTTTGATGTCGGATATTCAGGAACGTAAGAAAATCTGGAACATTGGTTGCCTTCGCGAGTGTGGGCTATAGTAACTGGAAACACGCTTTGGTTAAAGACTGTGGATTTCATCCACATGAAACTTAAAGACCACATCACAATGCAATGTGGAAGGAGAGGGAGATGCGTCGCCATACAGGGAACGAAGTGTCAACCCTTGTTGACCCTTTTTGTTCTTGCCTCTTTTTTTTTGGTGCATAAACTGTTGAGAGGTAGATAAACTATATCTGACTTATCATACCTGTTTAACTATTCCATTAATTAGCGCGTTTAGTGCCCTCCGCCTTGTATTATCGTATTTGTGCTTGTGAATGTGTAATGGCTGCATCCATAGCCTCAACAACAAGAACACAATATTGTAGTTAATAATAAAAAATACTACTACTAATAATAATACTAGTAATAGAAATAATGATAATGATAAATAATTAGCCTAATACAAGTAAAGAAAAACGTGTGCATTTCTGCTGTGTTTGACTCCACTGCGTTAAAATATTTCTCAGACGAAAGTGCCCCCCCCCACTGGTGACCTGCGCCCCTCCAGTAGAGGTGCTCTGACTCTGGCTCCAGCTAGCGCCCACGGAGGGCGGTAGCGTCTGACCACCGTCAGGGAGATTTACTTTGATGGCACACAGTTCGAAGAACTTCGGCTTTGTTATTGTTTCGACGGAACAACAGTCCAACGGCGCCTTGGCATATATATCCCCCTCCTTTATTCATGCAATCCGTCCAAAAGAGATTATACCCTTGGATGTGGATCATATTGTTGGTAATTGATGGTTTGAGTCATGTCTCAGACAAGACGAATATGTCATTTTCTGTCATTTTAGCCCATAGACGAATAGCGTTGATTTTATTAATCAGGCTCTGCACGTTGACGTGGATAAAACGCAAGCCACCGCTATTTTTTTAATCATCAGGGTTCAAAAGCTCAATCACTTGTTGGCCTGGGTTGGGATGGATGTTACCTGATAACATCCATCCATGCTACCCTTACCGGCATCAGAAAGCAGCATAGTTCCAGAATTTGGGATAGTAATCCGAGAAGAAGATGAACGAATGATCCCCAGATCCCAGGACGCCCACAGACGGTGAGCTCAGCACTCCACAGAGGGTGAGCTCAGCACACAAAGGTCTGATGTTGTTGATACAGCCAGACCTACGTGTTTGAGTAGGCCTAGGCTGATGTTGCTGTTTACACTTCTCCATCTCCAAGTTGTTAACGGTTTTCAGAGTTTTGTGACCCAAGATGAAAAATATTCCAAAATCAGGTAGCCTAGCCCATTCAACGTATAAAAAACCAACAGACACAGGTAAACGCCGACAAGTGTGAAATCATCTATGCCGCCATCTTTGACTCAGAAACGAATAATACTGATAACCCTCCGGGAGGTTGTGGCAGTCTTGAATACAAGATCTCTCCTCCCTCTCTACTCCTTGAGGCAACAAGCAGGAAGCAGGTCTCTTTAAAATGAATGGAAACAAGGTCAAAGTCTGCCTGACCTCAAAACATTGCTGCTGTGCTTCACTGTCGGAATTGTGCTTACAGTTTCACAAGATTCCCAGTTCACACAAAATCCACACATTTTTGCTTTCTAGTTTTTGAGTGTTAAACGGATTAAACTGGTGCTATAGGTAGTGTCATCAGCTAGCCTATACAGTAGCCTTCTCACTAGATGGAATGTCTATAGCAACACATCTGATATTGTAACGTAGGCCCTCTGGGTCCAACAGGCTATAACGCTAGGTCGGGAGGTGTCAAATTCAAACTTACTGAGGGACATGCTGATGGTTATTAAATCATGGGCCATTAATTCCAATGATTACAATTTTAGTGAAGAAATAGTAGTATGCGAGTAACTATTAAATAAAAAAACAAATAAAAAAATCTAAAACCTTTCAAATATTATAGTTTGTTCATGTTTGTGGGTAATTTTAACAGCAAAATAGTATTTATCAAGTGCTGAACAAAGTTTTTGTACACAATTCTAAGTTAATATTCAAACAAAACACATTTGGATCACAGTACTTTTGTCTTACACAAAACAAACAAAAAGCAAAACACAAATAAGGTCATGGTTTGCAACAAAACTGTTTGATAAAGCAAAATAGTCAATGCAACAAGTCATATCTGAAATAGCTTTATTTGCGTTGGAAACTTGGCCACAACAAAAGGGCCTTTTCTTCCGGATGATCTTGGCTATTCTAGTGGTCTGTAAGGCAGGATCTGTGTCTTCAGTTTTATTAAGGACAGCATCTGTTTGCAGGAGTAGGTGCTTTCAAACATTGGCATGATGTGTATAGCGTGAAGGCCAAGCTTGGCATTGATTAGGGGAGTAGAGGTGAAAACAGCCCCAACCGACCGGTACTGGGTCTTGAGAGCACCGCTGCATTGAAACTCAATGAGTCCCAACTGCTCGATGCAGTGTCAACATCAATGGAAAATGGATTTGCGAACAGATCTGGATAGAATTTCTGTGATTCAATATCAGCAAATCTCCTGCTGAATTCTGCTTTTAGCGTGTTCGGTTTCAGTTTGTCAGCATACACTGGTCGGGAATGGGATGGTGACTGTGTCACTGACTGACTGGCAGGATGGAAAGGGAAGTTTTCCTTGTGCATCTGGCCCTCCTATAGACGCTGTTTTAATTGAGATGCCTTTACTGAGTCTCACATTTCAGTGATGAGCTGCTTTCGACCCTTGAGTTTTACATTAAGGGAATTAAGGTCCTCTGGGATGACCTTTTGTTTTCTATGAAACAAGTGATCTCAATAAAATCATAAATTTCATAAAATCTTCACATATGCACACCTATCCTAACACTTTCCCCCGAACCGACTGAGCCGTATGGTAGAGGTTTCCTCCTCTAAAAGTGCTTTGAATTGCTGGTGATTCAAGCCCTGTGAAAAAAAATTGTTAACCGTTTTGGTTACAACTGTCATTACATGTCCCATGCCCAAAACCTTTCCACAGAGTGCTTCTCGGGGAACATGTGGAGCTAGGCGGTCCAGTTTCCTCCTGTGTTGAACCAAACAAACCACAGACCTCCCCCTGCAGGTGGGAGGGTCCCTCCTTAGTGACGCAAAACTGAGCATCCGCCCCCGGATGAATAATGAAGGCTGGGTAGTGTGTGTTCCGTCTGCACTCTCAGCCAACGAATAAGAAACTAATTCCTCCTCCGGCTTTAGCTTTTAGCTGGATCTGTAAGTTGGAGGCCAGCTCAACCACCCGACTACCACGGCATTTCGGGAGAGGCTGATTTTCCCAAATGCCTGCTCTTTGTGAGGGCGAGACCTCCATACCTAGCTCCCCCTGTGGACGGCTGGCCGGCTCTCCCTCTGGCTGTGGAGTCTGTCTTTACGTCTTCTGTTCTTAGACGTTGCCTTTTCATTCTTTAACTTTTTAAAGCTGCTTTCTGTGTCCATGTTTCCATAATGCTCATGGTTTGTTAAGGAATACCTCCCTAGGTTTCCCATCTTACTTGTAATTGTCGATATCCATTGTCTACCTTTCCTTATTCGGGCACTTCTAATGCTAGCTACCTTTTGAAAGGAAGATAGCATTTACATTGTCTGTATTGTAGTTTATGTAGCCTATTTTGCCGTTATTAATGCTCTGAAAAAAGTGGGAGAGTGGAGCGCGGCAGTGCCTCTTGTGTTTCAGTGTTCAGTGTATTGGATCAGACGTACATTTAATGACTACCTTCACTTGATCAGTTTATTTATGGGCCTGGTTAGGAGGGCTGTGTTTGGCTTGGGGGCTTGACATTGACATAAGTGCAGTAGTTAATCGAACTGTAAACAACCACACTTGTGTCTGTTAACGGCTCCCCAGTGCTCTGACTGCGTTGGAAAGTACCCCTGCCCAACCCTACCAATAGGTAATAGATGTGGCCCCCACCCAGGGATGAGTAGTTATGGGAAAGAAAGGGGGAGATTTAAGGAGGAGCTCAGGTTTCTGTGGTCACAGGGCCATGGGCACTCATGTCTGTTTAATGGAAGCTTCATTGGTTTATTGATCCAAAGCCCAGCTGGGATCAATGGGCAGGGGTTATGTTATAACAAGAATGCATTCTTATAAGGCTGCCATCGACAACATAGCACTCTGTAGGCCTAAAGCAGTGATAACTCAGTCATAAGAAAGAAGCCTCTCTCAGCAATGACAAAACAAATATGAAAAATATTTGTGTGGTTAATTTTAGTTTGTTGATAGTGAATAAATTCTTTATTGCTGGGCCTTATTTAGGGTTCCCACCTTTGACTGATCCTAGACAGACCAACAGACCAATAAAGTCTTGGTAAGCCCATTGTTTTGGTGACCTAATGGCTGATCCGTGCTTGTATATATCTGTGCTATATATATTATACATATATAATATATATATATATATTATACATGTATAATATATA
>JAOPUD010000044.1:19256168-19266809 GCA_027122715.1 Trisopterus minutus
CACACACACACACACACACACACACACACACACACACACACACACACACACACACACACACACACACACACAGTTCAGAGACCGTTATAAAGCTCAAAAGTAAAGCAGTGTAGAATTTAGAAAAATTAAATGCAGAATGACAAAGCACCAACTGACTTTCCAACTGACATTCTGTAATTCCATCAATTGGGCTCTAGTTTCAACCAATCAGATAGCTGGCCTTAGCAGGGAAAAAAGCATGCTATTAAAAAAAACATTAACAGTAAAGAATACATACATCAACTCTGTCCATTAACAGTTGCAATCACTACCTTTGCGGACATTCTCAGGATGTTCAGGACAGAAAGAACTTATATAAAACTGAGCAACACTTCAAATCTCTGTCAGAAAAGTGACACAAAATGCAAACAAATAGTTTGTGCTGTACAAAAGCACATAACACTGGAATTTTAAGTTTCTTGCTCAGAACAAAAAGAGCTTATATAAAACTGACCAACACTTAAAATCACTAAGAATCACTGACAAAATGTAAAGAGATTGTTTGTGCTGGACAAAAGCACAAATAGCACTGGAACACTCACACTAAAAGTTTATTGTGGAGAGACTGGACCTTTGGTGACATTTTAAGGATGTCAAGCTCAAGAAACAGCTTCTGAAATACCTCAAATGTATATTTCAGTTTCAGTGGGTAACTTAAGTTGACAGCATAGATGACACCCATGAGCAGGAGGCAAGCGTTTGTCACACTTACGCAGTCCTCCAAAACTTCTGTCCCCTCAATGATGACTGACACATACACGGGATCTTGTTTTTCCTGTGCCACATTGGGATGGATGACGGTGATCTTCATCATGTGATTACTGCAGTCCTCTTTCACTGCTTCTTGGCTGACGTCCTGTGAAAACAAATAAGCCACAATTAGAAATAACTAAGAATAAATTCCAAGTAAAAGAAAAGGTTAAGAGAAAAAAATGTGAAAATAAAAACAAAGGTATACTCAATTTAGTGTACTCAAATCAACCAATATTCATTTGGCACTTTTCATACATAAAGTTTCACAACATGCTTCACAGAGGCTGACCCTGAGACAAAGAAAGTCACTTTTGGGGGCCATCCAGACTGAGAGGTGTCAATGCCCACGACCACAGGGAGTGCCGCCACAGTGACCACCTTGGCCCGGGCAGACAGGAGGCTCCACACAGGGGGGCAGAGCCCTCCAGCCACCCAGGCTGGAGCTATCCATGGGACGGCACCCATGTTGGTAGACCAGAACTACTCCCAGTGTTTTAAAAACACATCACAAGTGTAGAGAATCTTTGACCTTTGAATCTTTGACCTTCAATATAATATCACAAGTGAAGACCAGATTATAAGGCTAGACAATCCTTTTAATATGGTCATGATTATCATCAGATACCTGATAGTCTTTACCTGATAGTCTTTGATCAGCTCCTCTCCACTCTCTCCAAGATACTCAACTAAGCAACGGATGATAATGTCCCTTCTGCCATCGACATGATGCTATTAAACACAAAAATAATGTATTGCAGAGAATACATAACATAACATATGTAACATACATACATAACAGCAGTCAATGTCTAGTGCATGTCATAATCTGTGGGTCCAGAACCTCTGTCTCTGCCCAGTGAGGGAAGTTTTCTGCCTCATCACTGGACCTGCAAATGAATTTTTCGCAACATAACAGTACCTCCCATCACAAAATGAACCAGGCAAGGACAGGAATTCCCACACATGAGTAATATTTTGGGAAATTATTGTATTGGAGTCTATGGGCAGTAGGAAGGGATCTTGCTTCACTCAGAGGGTCACTTTGAAAATTCTGTAAATCTCTCTGCTTTTGAGCACATTAAGGGAGAGAGGACAGGTTTGTATACACTTGTGGAGAAAATCATGTGCATACATTTTTAATTGTGGCCACAGTGACAGGATAAGGAGAACAGTTTCAGGCCAACACAGACAGATTAGATTAAATAAAAGTTCTCAGTGTGTATGACCTCATCATTAGATTATGTAATTAAAATCATTTGAAATTTTACCTCATTCAGTGAGTCCAACATTGGTTTTATTTTGGTCCCTGCAGTCCCACCCTTCCTCCGAAATCTCTCCAGGAGTTTGGTGGTGTACCTGTCCAATCTGGACAAAAAGGTTTGCTCCAGATGCATCGTGGTTATTCGTTTAAACTCCTCTTTGATCTGAAATGAGATAAAAACACAAAATCATGTTAAAGACGACTCATGAGATCTCTCATACTTAGTTGCTGCATGAACAAGAACTGGATTTACCTGATTTTCACAGAACAGAGAAGGCCATCTCTCCAAGAGGTCGTGGATTGCAGGGCAATCCCTGACAACCTCAGTTCTTCTCATAGCGAAGGACTTCTCCATTTTCTCTTTAATTGCCCTCTCATTGTTCTTCTTCTTTATTTCCTTCAGCAAATCTAGTCTCTCCTTCTCCAAGGTTTCTTCAGTCTCACCAAATGGCAGTGGTGGCAGATAGTTGACTTCAGCTTTTTTTGGCCTTTTAAAGCCTTTAAGTGAACCCTCTTCACTGGAGCATCGTCTCTTCAGTGTGTTCACCTCGAGCTCTGGAATGGCTAATTGGCGACCTCTTAACTTTGCCCTGTAGTTGCCCATTTTATACTTTATCCTCTGTTGCCAACCATATAGGCCATTAAAAGACCCTGGCTCTTTGAGGCATGGGTATTTTTCTACCAAGGCTTCAGCAACAGCTAAAATCTGGACACCAGTTGGATATGCTGTTAAGCCAAATATAGTCTCTGCGAGCTTCTCAAGAATGCTACTAGTTACTCTTGTGTTGTTCAAAAGTTTGCCATCATTTTCATAAGCATGCTTTCCTGCTTCCAGTGCCAGGTCTACATCATAAGAAAAGACTGGCATTTCAAACTTAAATGGCCATGGCTTAGACCTGTAGGATGGTACACTCTCATCTGGGGAGGACAACAAGATTGTGTCGCTTCCAGATGAGGAGGAGCCTGCTTCCGAAGATGTGGAAGGTGGAACTGGAGATTCGACTTCTGACATGTCCACAGGAGTGAGACTCAAGATCACTGGTTCAATTTTTACTACTTTGAGGTTAGCTTTATCTTGTACTTCCTCAATTGAGGTCAAAGTGAAGAACTGCCCATCAAAATCCATGTCCTGGTACATAACAGTGAATGGTCCTGTAATATTAAACGTCTCTTGAAGAACATCAGTGAGGTCCTGAAGTGTGCTTGGGATGCCTGCAGGTAAAAGTAGTTTGTGGACGACATCCTCCCCAAAAATGATCCGCAGTTTCGCTGAGAGTGCCATATCAACAGGAAGAAGCTGCAACAAGAGAAGAGAAATGCACACATTAATGCACAAGCTTCACTCCTCATACTTAAAAGGATAGGCAAATGTGGTGCTTCAAAGTTGTCAGGCGTCTTCCTGCAAGGGTGTATGGAGCCAAAGGATAAAAATCTTTAAGCTCTCTTTGCTCAAGTAACTGCACACTCCCTGTGTTCTCCAGCTCATAACTCCTCAGGTGTTCATTGTACCATGTATTTTGTTGTCTCACAAAAAAAGTCAGTTTGTTACAAATCACCATTATCTGCAACACTTCAGAAAAGTCAGGCAGTCCTGCAGTGGAACCAGAACACAACAACATTCCCACTGCATAGTTGGTGCCTAAACTGCACACATTATTGGCAACATGCACAGCCGTAACAGCAGGGAATCTGCATTTCACCAGGTCTTTTAGATCATCCTTAAGCACATCTAAAGAGACCTCTGTTGTTTTTGTGACTGCAAGTGATGGTTTGACAGCATGTGAATGATGGTATGCAACCATGAGCTGGTGCTTATTTGCAAGGGACAGCAAGATATTCCTGAAACAACCAGTGTGTCTGACCACCTTCTTAAAAAAACTGTGTTTGGCCTCGAATCTCATTGTCCAGAGGGCAGCTAGGGGGCCAAATTCCCGAATGAGCTGAGGATAGTGCTCAAGGAAATGGTGCTTGGGAATGAGCTTATGTTGGGGGAAAACATCAAGGAATCTGCTTCGGTGTTCTGAAATGATGCTGTCAAGATAGCAAATGCTTTCTTCTGTATGGACTGGAGACATTACAAAGTCCACAATGTCTTTCAGTGTCATCAGCATCTGCCATACAGGCTCTTGTTCGGGTACTTTTAAACCTATAATCATAGGCAAAAGACGTAATAAGCACCAATTTTCATGTGCATTGCCCCCGACTGATTTTCGAGTCGAAATGTTAGCAGGAATGATATTAGGGCGATTTGTTTTATCACTCCACCTGTATGGGAAATGGCAAATGGCCTCATTCAGTTCGATGAGAGAAAAATATTTTTTCTTGATCAAGTTATCAAATGCCAAAGCCAGTTCCACTGGAACAATGCCCTCCAGTAGATCATGTAAAACATCTGGAGGGTAACCAGATGTTACATGAAAATGTTCAAGTTTTTCTGACAATGCACACTGTTTTTTTACACCATAACAATGAGTGAGATCTGGACTAGACACAGCTGTCTGTACATGCAGTGTATGCTGATCTTTGGTTCTTTGATGAAAAGACCCAGATCTCACTTCATCGGACTGAAACTTGGATCGCTCCCCAACACAAAACCGGCAGACGTATGACCCTGCAAAGCTTTCGACAAATCCTGCCACAGAGTGCGCCCCCAAATTATCTGCCACCACACTGACCACAGTCCCTTTAATGGCCTTCCCTAACACTGGAACAAAAAGACCATCTTTCTCCAAGCTTTGGATATCTGTTAACAGTGGCTCTAAAACTCGCTGGAATCCAAACTGCTTGGTGTGTTCAGCCTTACACAGAATTGCAAGATAGATTGATGTCAATGTGGAACGTAACTGCACTGGAATGTTTCCCAACACCCAATAGACAGCTGTGACTTTGTGCTTTTTTCGAGATGTCCCAAGAGGATTACATACCTCAAAGTCATCAATGTACAGGATGAGACTCACTCTGTTCTCCTCTGCAGAGAAAAACTCATTTTTTTGATAGTGAGATCCATCACGAAATGTCTGGTACTTAAAGTCATTTTCAGATTTGTTTTCACCTTCAAATGTGTTTTCTTGAAAAGACTTACTTAGGACCTGCACCAAGGAGGGCAATATTGGGACATACTGGAAGGTTTTGCCCTCTTTTTTATCAAGTATGTGTTCTTCTGGTTCAAGAACTGAAAAATGCTTCTTCATGAATTCTCTTCTCTTGTATGAAGTTGTGAAAGGGCCACCTGTCCCCAAGGCAGTACTTATAGGGTGTGTCTCACAAATATTTTTCACTAAATCTGAGATAATGGCTGGATCCAGATTACAATTATGGCTTTTCAAGGTGGACACCACCACATCTCTTAAAAGTGGAGCAGATGCAGAGGTGGATATAAACTGAAGCTCATCTACTATTTCATCAATGCATTTATTTGGGACATTGAACATGCTTTCCAACTTTAAAAAGAGATGGCCAAATTTCTCCTTTATATCTTGAGACAACTCCTGTGGTTCCCCATCCCAAAGGTCTAAGCTCTCTTCCACACAGGTCTCATCCTGAGCAAACATGGGTTCATAAGGTTGGCTTTTTAATACTTCAGTTTTAAAATCCTCAAGGGTGTGTGACTGGTGTTTTCTGTGTCTATGTGTAGCAAAGGTGGAATAAATATTTGTACTGAAGTTGCAGTTTTTGAAGACACATGCAACTGCTTCAAACTTCCTTAAGTGGCTGCCAAGATGCTCAAAATACTTCTTCTCTGAATCAAAAAAACCAGAGCAGCAAAGTAGACAAGTAAATGAAAGAGGTCCACTTTGTGTGACCATCTCCACATGGTGTCGAGACAAATGGATCTGAAGGGCATTAAATGTTTTAAACGAGCAAGGGCAATCAGTGTGAAGACAAGGGACTGATTGGCTGCGACCACCATTTCCATGCTTTAGTCTGTAGTGTTTTAACAATCCCAACCTCTTCTCTGACTCAAAGCTACATATCTTACACATCCATCTCATGTTGTGACACCTGAAACATACAAAGTAAACATCTCAAAATTAAACCAAACTGCCACACAAAGAAATGATGTGACAATTAGGGGTGACCCCGAATAGTCGACTATTTGACGATTCGATCTAAGGAGCCTGATTCGACTGCCAATCTCATAGTTAAGTCGTCGGCAAAACACAGGATCATTCCATTCGGGCTATAGGCAGTGCTGAATGTCGGATTTTACTTTCTCCCAATAAATCATGATATATTGCCTATTTTTGTATAAATATCAAGTGCACAACACACTGCCGCCTCAGCGCCGCGGTGCGTCTATAACACAAGTGCCGCCCCTAGCACACATAGGAAGCGTCGTGCTGTGGCGCGTCAACAGGAATATAGTCGTCTCTGGAGCAGAAGAGAAAAAAAAGCTAAGAAAAAAGTGCCTTTTCGGCAGCACTTGATGCGCGGCGACACTGTGAAATAGGACAGTGGCGTGAAGTGTAGCGGGGCAGCGCGCGCCTGCTGCCGCCGGTGTGGGGGTGTACATAGAAAATAATAGGGGCGGCTGTTTTGACACACGCCGCTCGGCAGCGGTGTGTTTTGGACTTTGTCAGTTTTGGACTTGAAGTCCAAAACACACCGCCGCCAAACAGCCTCAAAATTGTAATCAAAATTGTTTAATTGCGTGTTTCAGCTCTTTAGTCTGGTGTGGAAAAAATGGAAGCCAATGTCGCAAATGAGAATATGGATCAATGAGCAAAAAAAAAAGAAAAAACATGATTTGACGATCAGACGACTATAGGCAAGACTTGACGAATCAGATTTGATTACGTAAATTCTTAGTAGGGGACACCCCTAGTGACAAGTTAAACCTAATTATTACTAACTTGATCTTACCTTGTGTCAGCTGTGGAGTCCAAATTAGCAGTCAGAAGGTCCCATGTTCTGTACAAAAATAAAATAAAAAAGTGGTTATCTATATGCTTTTCAACTAATTTCTTCCAACTCAAGGATGCACATTGATATTTCATTTTGTTAAATTTACACATCATATATTACAAATTATGTGTATATTATTTTGTAATATTACCTGTATGGCCAGGTGTCTTGTTTTTGTAGTCACAATAGTTGCTATTGTGACTACAAAGGCTGATGCTCCTCATGCTCTGAAAGACAAGTCTAAAAGGAAAACAGAAATACAATGACAAGAAGCAGTGACTCACTTCACATAGAAAGTTATACTTTCTATATAATAAATACATAACTAATAACATAACCTGCTGGTTAGACTGAGGTAACTTCGGGTGTATGTGATGTGACATTGTTACACAGTTTACAAAGGTAAAGTTATTGAAAGTAGTTCAAAATAAATTTAACAAGAATAAGCGAAAACCGTTCTCCAAATTGATAGCATAGACAGCAGAAATCAATAGATATGCAACATTATGTTTCTGACTCTACCTTGCATAAAATGTACCTTTTCAATAAATTTGATTTAGCTTTAATGTTGCAATTTGCAGACGGTCCCTGAACACCTGACACACAGCCGCAGTTATGGCTCCCACAAGCCGTTTCTCAATTTGCGTTCTCGTGTGTTCTCGTGTACTTGCGTTCTCGATAAACATCATCAGTGGTAGCCCAAGCACTGTTCCAATTCCAAGTACGCGAGTACTGTCGTAAAACCCGTGTGTGTTCTCGATGAGGCCGTTCTACCGAGGACGCATCGGAGGTGACTCGTGTGGACTTGGGACCGTTAAATATCCCAGGATGCATCATCGAGTCCGCTGCTGTTCCAATTGCAGGTGCGTACTCGCGTTCTCGGAAGTCTGTACTTGAAAGTCCGGACTTGCCAAGTGCGTACTTCCAAGTCCGCGAGTACGTAGTCCGCGTACTTGGTATTGAGAAACGGCTAGAGTCGGGCGTACTATACCCATAATGTGAGTGACGCTGACCCGCGTGCAGTCCGTGGACGTTTCGTAGGCCTACCGTGTCAGCTCGGTGTCGCATCACATAGCGTGTCTGTGTTATGCTAGCGGGAGGTGCAGAGAGCTACAGGTGTGTTCAGTGGGTTACATGCTGGCACTTCGACATACCTCTATTGCGACATACCTCTATTGCGACATGCCGCCAATCCGACACATTTTAGTATCCTACCCCTATTCCGACAGTCTACCAATCCTATTTTTTTCAAGTCAATTTAATTCCAACATCCAGAGATGAACGGATGTCATCGGTACCCGCAGCTAAATAGCAGTAGGCCTAATTCACCCGTCATCTACCTGAAACAAGCTGCTTTCAGTGCGGAGAAACTGACTTAAGTTGGTGAGCCAACAGGAACATACGTTTGTTTCACTTAAAACTTACCTTCATGGTTCGTTCACGTACTTCGCGTTTCATCAAAAAAGTCCGCCAACCTAGTTGAAACTTGCAGTACAGCACGTGTCAGACGAAAGAGCGCTCAAATGTGGGGCGTGGCTTTGACGTCATGCTCCGAATGCTCGAGAAGGTTGCCAGATTCACTGAAGTCACTCATTACATTTTACTTGGAAATATCAACTAATTAGGCCAATGAACTGGTTTAGTGAATATTACTTGTATCGAATGATTCAATTTACATACAAAACTGAGGACACACAATTACAAACAATCACCAAGTAATGAAAAAAAAAAAAACTGGTATTTTAAAGTAAAAGCACTGAATTCGTATTTTTTTGTAGAATTTATACACATAATTGAAATAATAATTACAGGGCCAAAAAATATTTTTTTTCAGTGTACGCAGTATAACTATAAACTCTCTCTCTCTCTCTCTCTCTCTCTCTCTCTCTCTCTCTCTCTCTCTGGAGGAGGGCCATAGAGGGAGTGGTGGTCATCACAAAGCCATGCCTGATGGAGATAAACCAGGAGGAACTGGCTGACACACTGCGGGGTAGTAAGAGACTCTTATTTTGAAGACAGAGGAGTTCATTTTTTAATTGCAGAAGAGACTCTTATCTTGAAAACATTGTGTGACTCCTATGTGTTCTGTTCAGACTAAACTACAGAATCTAATTTAGTGTTGAGAGATTTCTTCATTTATAATTCATCAATGTGGAGATATCTTTCTTCTCGGGGGTTTACTGGTTTGATCAAGATGTGAAGGATTATTGTGGGGGTATCAGGTTAATGGTATGATCCAGATATTAAGGGTTATTGTGGGGGTATCAGGTTAATGGTATGATCCAGATATTAAGGGTTATTGTGGGGGTATTAGGGTAATGGTTTGATCCATATATGAAGGGTTATTGTGGGGGTATCAGGTTAATGGTATGATCCAGATGTGAAGGGTTATTGTGGGGGTATCAGGTTAATGGTATGACCCTGATATCCTATCAGTATGTTAAAGAATGTTAAACAGTAAATTGCAAATCAACAGCAGAATAACTATAAGTGGAACAATAATAAGTGGAAGTGATGCAACTCTATTTTGTTATTTCAGTCACTTTCCACTGATTCACTATCATTATTATTATCATTAGACCGATCATATTGTTTTAGAAATAACATTATCCAGAATTATCCATTCCTTCTCACGATTAGTTCACCGATCCACAGGTAATGAAGTCACGACATGTCATGAAGTTTATCATTTGACAGGAAATATTGTCATGCTTCAACTGATGTCACCAGCCACTAACTGATGTCTTCTGTTGTTTTCGCCTTTAGGATCTGCTGTAGTGGAGTGCCAACGTAAATTCAAGTCTAATTTGAAGGAGAAGTTCAGGCGTGTGTTTGAGGGAATCCCTAAAGCAGGACAGCCAATAGGTCTGAATGACTTCTACACAGAGCTCTTCATCACAGAGGGAGGCAGTGGAGAGGTCAACAATGAACATGAGGTCAGACTGATTGAAACAGCTTCCAGGAAACCAGCCAAGAAAGAAACCCCAATCAAATGTGAAGACATCTTTAAACCCTTACCTGGACAAGATAAACCAATCAGAACAATGATGACAAATGGAGTGGCCGGCATTGGTAAAACCGTCTTAACAAACAAGTTCACTCTGGACTGGGCTGAAGGCAAAGCCAACCAGGACATACACTTCACATTTATCTTCACTTTCAGAGAGCTGAATTTACTGAAAGAGAAAGAGTTTAGCTTGGTGGAACTTCTTCATCACTTCTTTATTGAGACCAAAGAAGCTGGAATCTGCAGATACGACCGGTTCCAAGTCGTCTTCATCTTGGATGGTCTGGATGAGTGTCGACTTCCTCTGGACTTCCAGAAACACCCGATCTGTACTGATGTCACAGAGTCCACCTCGCTGGACGTGCTGCTGACAAACCTCATCAGGGGCGACCTGCTTCCCTCTGCTCGCATCTGGATAACCACACGCCCTGCCGCAGCCAATCAGATCCCTGCTCAGTGTGTTGACATGGTGACAGAGGTGAGAGGGTTCACCGACACACAGAAAGAGGAGTACTTCAGGAAAAGATTCAAAGAGGAGACGCTGGCCAGCAAGATCATTTCCCATGTCAAGAAATCACGAAGCCTCCACATCATGTGTAACATCCCAGTCTTCTGTTGGATCACTGCTACAGTTCTGGAGGACTGCTTCAAAAGATCCCAGATAGAAGAGATGCCC
>JAOPUD010000044.1:19378143-19388756 GCA_027122715.1 Trisopterus minutus
ACACACACACACACACACACACACACACACACACACACACACACACACACACACACACACACACACACACAATTCATATTTTACTGTGATACAATAGACGGCAAACAGAAACATGGAATATCGGTTTCATTATACACAAAACTGCTCTCATTTAAATCAGTACCTTCAGTAAAGTAGAGAGGCCATCCCTTATAAGGACACAAACTGTCTAACGTGGTTTGATAGAAATCTGCAGAGAGAAACAGAGGCGATTTGATTTCAATCAATCTTTCTATATCTGTATAATATATAATAATATAAACAAATACATATGCAATAACAGAATAATACAAAAAGTTGAATCTCATATCACGCTTTATTTAATGTCTGACATTTCAGAAAGAACCTACTCCTCTGGCTGCTGAAGGTAGACCCAGCACCTCCTCTTCCTCTTCCTCCTTCTCCCCCTCCAGCACCTCTCCTCGCCCCCCCTCCTCCCCATGGTCTTCCTCTCCATCCTCCTCCGCTCCCTCCTCTGGCCCCACCTCTCCATCCTCCTCCTCCTCCTCCTCCTCTCCATCCTCCTCCTCCTCTCCATCCTCCTCCTCTGGCCCCACCTCTGCCCGGGCCGCTCCGGGATCCCTCCCCACTCATGGCTCTCTCAGACAGAGACACCTCACATAACCTGTCCTAAAAGTGTGAGGGGAGGGTGGGGAAAGATGAGCCAGTGGGTAAGTTGACCGGCCCCTTGTATTTAGGCAACTGTACATTTGACCATCAATTCAGGAAGAACCCATCATTTATATCTGGATGTGAACATGACACAAAGTTAGTTTGATAAGTATGTTTTATTCACTATAAACGTTGGTTTTTTTGCTTGTCAAAGTAAGTTTTTAACATATCCGGTATAATGACTACTATGTCAAAGCAAATTTATCCACTCGTAAAAAAATGTCAAACAACTTGGTGATTTGCCAAGGTATAAAACCATGAGAATAATTTTTAATTGTTAAATTAGGCAGCTTTTTCCGAAATCGTGGCTGCGGGGCAAAATTAGCCACATGCTGTGGGTTAAGTTGAGCCCGTCGTTCAACTCACCCGACCACGATGCACTGACGTCAAGCTAAGTCTCTAAAGTATAAAGTAGTATTTCAATGTAGTATGACAACTGATTTGGTTTTTCATATTTCAAACATTGTAGAAAAGCCATCATTCCAAGAAAGAGCGAGAAAAGAGATGGAGAGCAGGCACTGATCTCATGGGTGGAAATGCAAAATGGCAAAATAGAGATATATTGACAGGCTTTATATTGTTTACAGTTACTGTAAGCAAATATATTAGACTAATTTAAAAAGGAAAACGCATTCAGCTTGAAAAGGTAAATTGGTAAAGTTACCCCCAGATGGCTGAAGTTACCCCTACGCTGGGGGAGGGGGAGCCACAACAACACTTTTTTGAGAAGTAATATTTCCACAGACCTGTCATAGGCATTATTATCATTTTGATTGTCAGAGGACATCCTGAAATAAAGGTAGATATTTTCATATAACTTCCGTCTTATTTGTCATGAGTACAACAGACTAATCGTACCCTCTCCCCTATAAGACATCAGATGAGTCCACAGGACTCTGGGCCAGCAGCGGACTGCAGCTCCCGCTGCTCGGCGGTGAACAGCTTCAGTCAATCTATCGTGAATATTGAACTGATTCAGTGTTAGTAAGGTGTTGTCACAGCAGCAGTTTATATCCTCTGTTAATGTCAGTAGTCCGTGTTTTACCTGTGTGGACTGACGTGGACCGGCCTGATGCGGAGAGAGATAAATAAAGTATCTCTCTATCTCTATCTCTATCTAAGACTCTTGAATCTCCCTCCACGGCGCTTGGATGTGACGTCACCGCGTTGTAGACGTCAGGTTACCGACAGAACAGTTCATTGTGATTGTAAATAAATATTATTTTATTTTTCCTAAATATTTATCTTCAGTCTTACCTTATCTTATCTCTAACCGCCATTGTACCTACCGTATATACTACATATATACTGTATATACTATATATACAGTATTTGGAAGATGAAAACACGCGTTGGAACCGGAAGTATCTTGACGTCACTGCTGTGTTCCCGCCGCTAGCTGAAGCTGTCAGTCCGTGACCGTCAGTCTGTCTGGACCCTCAGTCTGTCTGGACCCTCAGTCTGTCTGGACCGGCCGTCTGTCCGGACCCTCAGTCTGTCTGAGCCGTCACTCCGTCTGTCCGTCTGGACCGTGTCCACTCCTGTAAGTACCTCCTTTACATTCTCCTGATGCTTTCGAAACCGCAGCCTGCAACTCCACCCATGAAGTCCCTGTTAAGGGCTAACCTTAGTCCCTGTTAAGGGCTAACCTTAGTCCCTGTTGAGGGCTAACCTTAGTCCCTGTTGAGGGCTAACCTTAGTCCCTGTTAAGGGCTAACCTTAGCCCCGTTTAAGGGCTAACCTCAGTCCCGTTTAAGGCGCTGTCTTAAATCCGCCACCTAGTCCCCCCCATGTCCCCCGATGTCCCCCCTAGTCCCCCCATGTCCCCCCTAGTCTCCTCTAGTCTCCTCTAGTCCCCCCTAGTCTCCTCTAGTCCCCCCTAGTCCACATAGTCCCCCTTCCTCCCACCACTGTACACATGTACACATATGTACAGTCATGCAGACAAATGGAAGTGTTTAGTTGGGCTGTTGTCAAGGGGACTTTGTATTCTGCTGTTGGGATGATTGTGTAATTGGTCAAATCACTGTAAACCAGAGCATGAATATCTGTAGAATATCCAATAACATCTTTCTAAGTTAAAATAATACATTCATCTGCTATTGAGATGTGTGTGATAAGGATTTTATAAAAACTGACGGTCATTATTGTAAAACCTGTCTCATGTCATGTGGGCAGCAATTATTATTGTTTACTAATCTAATTTCGTAATATATCCTGCTTCAAAACCTGGGCAAAATAGACATCAAAAGGACATCCAATGTAATGCATACTGTATTCCATTTAATTGAATGGTATGACTGTTATGAGTTAAATGTTATGAGATAAAAAAAGAAAAATGCAATGACTTGTATGACAAAGCCAATTAGTTGAATGTTATTTATGTGACAAAAATTCTTTATATCATAAAGAGCTCAAAGGAAACGGCAGACCTGCAGATATGGGGGCTGTCATATCCAGATGGAAGGTAAGGAATAGTTTGGGCCTGCACGGATACATTCTACATTGTATTATGAGCTGTTCACATGTTAGAGGAGAAATTAAACCTCTTCACCCTATCTGGAATGAAGCCAGCGTCTATTCTGAGTACCGCTGGGAAGTGAGATAGACCAAGACAGAGGGAGGGATGAGGAGAGATGGAAACAGTAGTAGGGGAAAATAGTCATGCGTGTTCAGTCTGTGTTTAATTGGTAAATAAAGGTAAATAAGGATTGGAGGTTACCATTGTACAATAAATACAGTGTCCGGTCTTTCTATTCAACCTTGGTTGTTTCAAATAACTTGTAATTTCATGTCTGAAATATTATTCATACTGAATATCGGTATGTGTAAATGTATATGTTGTGTTACATTAAAAATTAGTCATCTCAAAATGATTTGATGTTCCCAGCCCAGCCAGTGTATATGTCTGTTGTAGTATCTCTACAGTAGATCTATCTCTATGCCACATTCTTTGTTTTTTCTCTATCCTCTATCTTCTCTATCTAGACAAAGCCAACCACAGTTGAAAAACTGGAAAACTTGGATAAGGTACAAACACACTCTTTTACACTCTATATTATTATATTTTACTTTCACAGATTAGTAATAAAAAAAATGTTCTTAACAGAAATTGTATTATTGAATTGGATATCTCATTATCGAGTAAGTAAACCAAAACACCATTGTGAAATGAATATTATATGTGATCATAAATACCCTTGCTCTCTATGTTCACATTTTACACCATGCATATTACTACATGTTCACTTTTAAACCGTTGACAGCTGTTCAAGGAATTTTAGACGCTGCCAAAATAAATACTGTTGAGGATCAACCAGCCAGTAGCCTACTGGAAGATACCAACCTGTTTTGTGGTTACTGCCACATGAAACCTTTGTGATGATGCTTTCACTCTCTCTTCAGAATCCTCTTTCTTGCTATCTGTAAATTGCCATTGGCAGCATAATGATTTTAAATTTATATTTTGTTATATCATTGAGTATCTATCTTTCCTTTGTGGTGGATTGTCCTTTGTGGTTGATTGTTGACATTGACTATGTTGCGTTCAACTTGCGGTTTAAATGAGGTCTGATATCGGGAGTTAGGCGATCAATTGACCTCCAATTGAGTTCCCATGCTTACAGACGAAGAGACCCGCTGAGAGTGAGCAGTCAGCGTTCTTGAATATTACATTTCCTGGTCACAGAGATTGTTGTTAATTGTTGTTAATCTGTGAATATTGCTTCAACCCACCTAGATTAATAGCTCACCCGCTCACTGCGGAAAAGGTTTAATTCATGTTCAGTTCTCTCATGCTGCGTTTTATCAGTTAAAAAAACCCACCCTTCTACACTTGCCTCCATCAGGGTTTCCCACAGCACTATACAGCTTAGACGCCTCCTAAGCTACTAAGTTTAGTTAGTGGCCACTATTGGAGAATGTCACCTTAGTCAAGGCAGTTTGTATCTGCTTACGTGGACAAAACAAAGACACAGCTACCGGAGCTAGGAAACGCTATCCGGTTGACTTTGACAATGTCAGCAATTTACCTGGGGTCTTAACCGACCAATCCTTTAACATCCGTGTCATTTCCCATAAAGTTCATACCACATTGCTGACTCGCAAATCTCACTTTCTGTCACTTTACTTAAGTGTATTGTGACTGGGCTTCTAATTTATTTTGTAGGAGATCAAAGACCGAGAGGAATTCAGAACCAAGAACCAACGGCTGCTGAAGGTAGGCTCCCAGAGCAAGAACTTATCCACAGGGACTTCTACAACTCCACTGCTTTACTTCTTACAAAGCAACCTATTGTATTATATTGAAGCCACATCACTGCCCTGGGTCTGATGACTGCTGCTCTAAGACTCTAAGATTTAAGATTGGTCGCACTTCAAAGCAGACCTAGTAGAGAATTTGGTCAGAAGAGTCAGAAGAGATCTGAAACAGTTCTCCCAGAAGACTTGATTCAATACGACCTGAATCAAGCCACTTTTGTGGGATTCTACTCTCGCAATCGATGCAAATTTGTCATTCGCACAAATTTAAATATTTAAACTTTCCTGTCAGTTTCACTTGATGCTGAATCACTCCCACAAGCAACGTTTGCGGTTTGCGCCTTGAGACTTGAGTTTTCCACATTAGCCAAATTTGAATGCCTCCACTGTGCACTGTGTGCATGCTGTGTTTGTGCTTGAGATTTCCTCAAATGTGTCTGCGCGATAGCTCAGCTGAGCCAACCATGTATTGCTGAGGAACTACCTGAGGAATTACCCAGAACACTGTTCTGGGTATATGTTTGAGAGAATTCTCTCCGAGTCTGAAGAGGCGCATGAACATGAACATTGTCCCCCTGGATAGCCCTCTCCCTTTAGTGTGCACGAGCAGGGAGCGAGTCCGCAGCCAGTCTGCTCACACAGTGGATAGGCCAGAGTTTGTGGCCCATGCCTTAACAAAGTTCACACCACTTCCATTACTGGGACTTTGAACAGCAGTGTATTGCTCAAAGCTTAATTGAAACCGGGATCAAGGTCCTTGGTGGCCTGTCTCAGAACGCGTGCATTGTAGCGGCTCAGGGAGTGACGGCCTTTATGCCCGAAACCACTGTCACAACTGGGCTCTGTCTGTAGACACCAAAGCAGTTACAGTCACATTCATTAAGTCCTTTGGGCTTGATGAAATTATTGCCGTTGTCATACCTTTTTCGACTTTATTGTCACCTTGAGCTCTTTACCAAACATAATGTCTGCCAGTACATGGGACCTCTTAGCTGTCTGTGGACTTCTTCAATTGGATAGCAAGGTCATTACTTCAACGGCGCTCAAAGAACTGTATTGTTATATCCTCCAGCATTGCTGAGATCGTGTTTAACACCGTCATTTGAAATGGGGATGGTTGTTAACGTTTTGGCCTCAAGGAAACATTGAGTTATGGTGCACTGCCTTTGCTGCCAAGGAATGAAGCGGAGCCATAATATTAGTCATCATTGAGCCAACATTATGTAATTATTTTATAACTAAATGGATGGTCATTGTGTGTAGGTGACAGACCTACGTTGTGTATATGGTTAAGAGTGGATGCTTGAACAAACAACCCTTAAGAAAGAGTAAGAAAGACAACAAGTAGATACTACTTAACCTAAACTTTTAACGGATTGAAACCATCACTATAGATTGCTGGATAACAGTTTTGGATTGGTAATCAATATCGGCAGTGGCAGAAGTGGAGCCTTTGCATTTCATTACATGAATGACAGTCTTGTGTGCATCCCTCCCCAGCTGTGGGTGGGCAGGCTGCTCCTCTACTCCTCAGTGCTGTACCTGCTGACCTGTCTGGTGGTCTACTGGCTCTACCTCCCTGAGCCATGGATCCAGAGGATCGCCATGGCCCTGCCGTTCTTCATGGTTCCTGTGCTGTGAGTATGCAGCATCACATAGGTTCCTATGAAATGGATTTTACAATCAAGTTTGCCTTGATTGTAAAATATCTTGTCTGCATCTAGGGATAATGTTAATGTTAAATTGTAAACTTAATATGGTTAGCTTTCTGCTCTTAGCGCCATATGGACTCATTTTAAATTGGTTGCATTGCATGGCATAAGTTTATAACATTGCTTTATCTGTCTTTTCATGGATATATACTATACCTCTTGCATGTTCAGTACAACGTTATATCAATGGTGTTGCTAATACTACCAACATACCACAATGGAACCAATATTTAATGTTTACTGCTGTGTTTACCCTGCTTTTAAACCAACTTGAAATAGCAGTATCTTCTCTCATCTGTCCGTCATTGTCCCTCAGGGTGTGGTTCACAAGGAAACTGCTGGTGTATCTCTTCTCCAAACGCACAGAACGAAACAGTAAGCATCTCTCCACGCCTTGGTTCTATGTTTTGGTTCCATGTTGTGTTGCATTTCAATTCAGTTCAATGTAAATATCTCGCAAGCGCTGCTGCCGGCAGACCTCATGGTCTGTATGTGCATGGCTACAATACTACCCCTCACTGTCCTAGCCATTACTGAGGCAGGTCTGGAGCTCCCATCTGACCAGTGGTGGGATACTTTGTCACATTGTTTCTATTTCTACTTTTAGATGATAAATTAGAAGATTTGAAGGTGTCCAAAAGAAAGATTGTAAGTATATGAGCGTCTAATGGGAGCTTGTGAATGGGTGCTAGTTGGGTTGTTCTGAGTGCATGCGGTACCATGTTGTTGTTTTCTTTCAAATTATTATAGTTTTAAATAATGTGTGAAATACAGTCCCAACAGCCAGATTAATGGGTTGTAGTCATTAAGTATCAAACCGTAACATGTATGATGCACTAGCAGAGCGTTTTAATGAGGAAGATGATAATTTCAACACAGAACTCAGGTGGAGCTAAAGGTTTTTGTTTTCAGCTGGAGGAAGTGATGGAAACGGAGACCTACAAGAATGCCAAGCTCATCCTAGAACGCTTTGACCCAGAGGCCAAGAAGAAAGCGGTGAGCCCAGTGTTGTGTTCTATTTAAATCCCTATATTCATGGGTTCCACTCTTTATGTTAACGAGTGCGCCGCAAGAAATCCCCAAGCAACCCCTACGGGATGGGATAGATTTGGTGGTGGTGTTGTGGGGTACTGCTGTCTCTGGTGTCTCTGACATGGCAGCTCGGTACAAGGGTACAAAGGAACAAGGGAATAAGGGAATCTAAACACACGTTGAACACTTGTTGATGTTTTTCATATGTTTTTGTAGGAGTTGGAGTCCACTCCGGTACGTCCCCAGATGACTCCACGACCAGGACAAGGTAGAACCCGGATCCACACAGTAGAGCCAATAGGAAGGTAGAACCAATAGGACGGGAGAACCAATAGGACGGGAGAACCAACAGTAAGGTAGCCCCAATCGGAAGGTAGAATCGGGATCCACACAGTAAAACCAATAGGAAGGTAGTACCATGATCTACACAGTAGAACCAATAGGAAGGTAGTACCGTGATCTACACAGTAGAACCAATAGGAAGCTAGTACCGTGATCTACACAGGTGAACCAATAGGAAGCTAGTACCGTGATCTACACAGTAGAACCAATAGGACAGAAGAACCAATAGAACAGTAGAACCAATAGCACAGTAGAATCAGAATCAGACCAGTGTCCTCTCAATGGCCAGCAGAGCTAGGCTGCTTTAACGGCCTTGGCCCACTGTGTTACGGGTGTAGGACTGCTTTAAACAGGAGAAGCTACTTTCACACACGCTAACACCTGCAGATGTAGCTCCAATTCTTACCGCTAATAAGAACAGTTTGTGAAGCTGAGGCATTGCACTGTCCAACTCCATGTCTTTAAGGAACACCAAGAAATCACACAGCTTTCCCCTGTCACCCTGCAGGTCCTGATCTGAATACAGGACATGAAGTTCAGACCTCAGGCTCCCTGAATCAAAGTGATGGCCAACTACCAAAACGATATTAAACTCGAACAAGGAAATGTGGGAATTATGTTAAACTGAAGCGAGGGAATTGTATGAAAAGGAAGTGTATGAAATGTACGATGAAAATTGTCTAGCAATTTCGCAAAGGAAATATTAAGAAATAGGTTGTAGTTAGTCTTTCGACTCACTTAAAATCTACTTTAAAAAGCTATTCTATGCAGCCCCATTGAAGTGGAGGGACGCTGAGCTCGAACAGGCAAATGCACTGTCACGCTATGGGAGTGTATGAGAAGGAAACCGAGTCAGTCGACCTGTGATAAGCAGCTGATTCTGAATGAACTCTCAACTTCGTCGAGATGGTTGTGTTCTAACACAGTTTTAGTCAATAAAATGTTAACACAACAGCATATGTATTTGACAATTTAATTGTTGAAATTTTAGGGGAAGCTGAACTTCCCTTGCAGTCTTAGAAAAATGGCCACTGCTTTGAATGCTAGCCAGCTCGGGAGCTGACTTGCAGCTAAGGGTACTCAAAGCAAGTGTTCTTGTTAAGGGGAGAGGAGTGGGACTGGGCCTTAGACTTTTGCCGAATTTGGTGAGTGACTTTGCGGTCCTGACGTGGGCAGGGAGCCAAAACAGAGAAGAGTTGGGAATTTGATGATGGGCCTTTGCTCGCTCTTATGGATGTCGGTAGCAGACGTCCAGCTGTAGTCAAGCTGGGGTGCTGGAGCTGGGGCGTGGTCAGACCAAAGCTTGGAGGTAGGCAGGGGCAGTCCCATTGACCGCCTTAGAGATCTGAAGGCAGGAGAGACATGGGAACTCAATCCTAAAACAGTTTAATACAAACAAGTGGGATGAACCAAAATGTGTGATAACGCTTAAGGCCTACAATACATACATAACCCATTGACGTTGTTGACATTGTGTAACCGATCTGAGGGAAGGGGTTTATGAACATAGCTCTCTGTTATAGTTATAGACAGGGGTTTACATAATAATAATAATAATAATAATAATAATAATAATTCATTGAATTTATCTAGCACTTTTCTTTCTGGAAACTCAAAGCACTTACAGCGACGGGGGGGACCTCACTAACCACCCCCAATGTGTAGCACCCACTGGGTGGGTGGTTAGGTGTAGCACCCACTGGGTGGGTGCTACACCTACACCTGGGTTAGGTGCTACACCTAACCCACCCAGCGTGTAGCACCCACCCAGTGGGTGCTACACCCACTGGGTGGGTGCTACACGCTCAGCACACACCAGCCTGAAGTGGAAAGTGAGGGAATTAATGAATCTGCCAATCATACAGGAGGATGACTGCAGATTGAATGAGCCTGGGGGGGCAGCTTGAGCCAGGACAGCGGGGGGTCCCCTACTCTTGGGATCTTTTATGACTCAGTGAGTCAGGACCTCGATATTACATCTCCTCCGAAGGACAGCGGACATAACTGGTACGCAAGTACGCATGAGCGCCCATAACCAGGGATGTGGAACGTCACTTGTGTCACTACAACGCTTTTGTGTAACTAACGGGAGATCGGAAAAAATCAATAATACAGAATAATCCATTGATCAGCTACTCTGGCGCTGCCACCTGCAGAGGAAGGACACACGGAGCCGGAGCAGAAGGAAACACTTTTCTTTAGTAAGTGGCGCCAAGACGTGCCGCGGCTCAAAGTGAATGACAAGCGTACTGAAAAGAATCACACACACACTGGAGAACCGCGCTGATCAGCTGATCACAACCGCCCTTTTGAGAGACATTCAAACGCTCCGTGGTCAAGCTGCCTCAGTTTGATTCACAAAAAGGTGGAGCAAAGAACTCTGCTGTGCTTAAGAAGTGGTGGATAGAAAAGGGGATCGCCTTTGTGGAACTGGGTTTCCTAAGATCAGATGTGTGGGGTGTGTGGGGTGTGTGTAGAGTGTGCGTGGGGTGTGTGTGTGGTGTGTGTGTGTGTGTGTGTGTGTGTGTGTGTGTGTGTGTGTGTGTGCGTGCGTGC
>JAOPUD010000044.1:19415249-19426208 GCA_027122715.1 Trisopterus minutus
AGGAACAGCCAAGGCGCCGTTTATGGGTGCACGACATCCTCCGCAATAGGGAGTCGCAGGGGGCATTCGGCCACCTAATTCAGGAGCTCCGCCTAGACGATGCTAGGTTCAAGAATTTTTTTCGCTTGGACAAGAGCCAATTTGAGGATCTCCTAAGGAGGATTGGACCAGAGATCTCAAAAAAGCAGACACATCTCAGGGAGACCATCAGCCCAGACGAGCGGCTTTGCATTTGTTTGAGGTGGGTAACATTAACTAACGTGAGAGAGAGAGAGAGAGAGAGAGAGAGAGAGGGAGAGTGTGTGTGTGCTGTCTGTTAGGATGAAAACTTAACCTAGCCTTAACCAAGCTAATTCCCGTGCATTTACATTTTCTTGGAAATGTTTATCAATGTACACTGTCCCTTTTCAAATAAACACATAAATAAATAAGATATAGTGACACCAGGAGAGGGTACAGTAGGTGTGTGTGTGTGTGTGTCTGTGTGTTAGAGAGAGAGACACCAGGTTAAGGAGGGGGTAAAGTACATCATTGGCTCTGAGTGAGTGTGTTTTGTAACACATTTTAACAACAATCTTTTTTGTGTGTGTATTTTTTCCTAGGTATTTGGCAACAGGGAACTCTTACCGATCCATTGCTTTCCACTTTAGGGTAGGAATAAGCACTGTGGCTGGAATAGTCAGGAGTGTGTGCGAGGCCATTTGGGACTGCCTGTCTGGGGAGTTCCTGGCCTTTCCTACAGAGGCTGAGTGGAGGAAGATTGCAGAGGATTTTGCAAGAATGTGGGCATTTCCCAATTGCGTAGGGGCAATGGATGGGAAGCATGTTGTCATTGAGGCACCTCCATTAAGCGGCTCCCTTTATTTTAATTACAAGAAGTCATTCTCCATTGTACTGTTGGCGGTAGTCGATGCCCACTATCGTTTTAGGGTGGTCGACATTGGAGCCTATGGCAAAAATAGTGATGGAGGAACATTAGCTGCCTCTGCCTTTGGGTCTGCCCTGCGGCAGCTGACCCTCAACCTCCCTGGGGATGCCCCCCTACCTGGAGCAGAGAACTTGGGGCCCATTCCTCATGTTTTCCTGGCGGACGAGGCATTCCCCTTGCGGAGAAATCTCCTTCGCCCCTACCCTGGGCACACTCACGGGGAAAAGCGTGTTTTTAATTACCGCCTCTCTCACGCCAGGAGAATGGTGGAGTGTACCTTCGGCATCCTTGCGGCCCAATGGAGGATATACCGGAGGGTGCTTGGTGTGTCACCACAGGTAGCAGAGTCAGTTGTCAAGGCAACGTGTATACTACACAACTTTCTGCGATGGGGGGGTGCTACAGAGGCACTGACTGGTCCAGCAGAACCATCTGCTGGAATGAGAAGTATTGGCAGGGTTGGCAGCAACAACGCCAGCAACGAGGCCATTACTGTGAGGACCAACTTCACAACTTATTTTTCATCTGAAGCTGGTCAAGTCCCCTGGCAGAACCGCCCCCTGCACATCCCACATGCCCTTCAGTAAACTTTTAAAAACTAAATCAGTTGAGGTGTGGTCTTGTGAGTTGTCATTTAAAGAACAAATTAAGCAATGTGTCAAGGCAATGTCAACAATGTGATTAATGACTGCAGGTAAAGTAAATATAATTATAGGTTTATTTTCATCAATAATCATAACAATAACAAATACAATAATGATGTAAATATATACAAATATTTTACTCTAGTTATATGCTACATATATTACTCTAGTTTTATATTACTCTATTTTATACTATACAATATATATATATACTACTACTACTACTATATAAACTATATTTATACTATTCTATATAACACTATTTTTATACTATACAAGCCTTATATGACATTGAATTTAGAGAATAGTATACACTATTCTCCAAATTCAATGTCATACAAGGCTTGTTGAATCCGAAGCTTTGCCAGGGCTTGTTTTCGCGGGTCTAACCGGTCAATTGCGGGTGCCAGACTGAGGAGGTAATGTTGTGTCTCTGTGTATTTAGTTTGGTCAATTCTTTGAAGAATTTGGGCCTGGTATGCGGTCATATCTTGTGGTGCCTTCCTCTTCCCCCTGCCAATAGACGTGGTCCTCGGTGAAGGGTCCCGGTAAGGTGCGCAAGTTGGTGAGGGAGGCGGGTTATCGGGGGTCACTTCAGCTTCAGGGTTTGCTTCAGGGGTCTCTTCGTAAAGCATCAGGCTATCCTCTAGGTCAAGGCTTTCCTCAGCTTGATCCTGTAGTAAAAATTGAAATAAAACCCAACACAGCACTTATTAGAACATTATTAGAAGTATTAGCATGTTCCAGGTTTATACATGAATTAACCCCATACACACTGCATTTCTGTATACACATTCCTAATAATCGCCTACTTAATTACCTGTCCTGCCTCTGAACAAATATTATTTAGGATAACTGTTGCCGTCAGCGGATGGTAGTTAGAGGTGGTCTCCCTGTCCTGATTATAAGGCTCTAGGAACTCCAGTATATGGAGGTACTTCCATTTCCTCGTGACTCCCCCCTCGGCTCCACTCCTGGACTTCTCCTGCTCCTCTCTCTTCTCCTTCTTGTACTTGTCCCTCAAGTATTTCCACTTTCTGCTGCATGCATTTGCTATGATAAAAATGATAAAAATGAACCTGGCATAAGTCTACACTCGTTATACCTATTGTGGCTTTCTATCGTTATTCTAACACAACGGGAAATAACGGAACACACGGTTTTCAAAAAAGTTCAGTTGAAATTCCAAACATCGTTCTATAAAGGTTTATAATGGGTTGTCACTTAATAACTGGGGTGAATTACGATATCAATTAATAGGTTGGGTTACGATAACGATGAATACAAAGTAACGTCAGTTGAATCAGAGTCAGTTGAATGAGAGTTCACGTGTACTTACCAGAAAAACCCAAAGTCCTGCCGATCTGTTCCCAGATTGACTCCTTGTGGTGGATGTTTGAGTACCTCTTATGACTCAAATCATACAATTCAGTATAATGAGCCACAGCAATTACGAGTGTCTCTACTGGTACCTTCTCCATCTTGGTCTTTTTTAGAGGGCACCGGTAACTAAGATAGAATGTTACTAGGGAAGGTACGCGTGTACCTACTCTCCTCGTCCTGATTGGTCAGCTGTCAAAAAGGCGCTTGACGTCACCCGGCGCCTTTCTGAAAAGTTGAGAAAATTTAACTCAAAAAGGCGTCGGAGGTTGTGCTTTTTTAGAAGTTTATAAAAGGCGGCGTTAAAAGGCCTTTCTGAAAAGGCGTCCGCCGTTTTGCTTTTTCCGATAGAGTTGCATGTAAAAAAGACGCAGAAGGCGGCGCTTTTTTCTAAAAAAAGAAGTCTAGTGTGAACAAGTGCACTGAGTGCAAGTGCACTGAAAAAAATAATTCGTTGAATTTACTTGATTTTAATGTGGACATCGGTCCCACATGATCAGAATGTGGCCATGAGACATGCGTTTTCTTTTTTTCTCAATGAAATATTGCTTGTTAACCCAAAATATCATATTCACATAAAACTGTTGATCATGTTGATTAGACATATTATGTTTAAGTAACCTTAACACTAAAATATTATGTAATGTTAAAATGATTGCATCATGTTACGGGTACCAGATTTTCACTTTTTTTTCAACTTGATCTCTTAATGCTTATATTATCCACTATTTATGTAACTTTTTAAGGCAATTTGATAATGTCTCTGGTATCCAATTAAGATACATAAATCTAACTTGATTTGTTCAAATAAACTATCCAAATGTATTGTAGAGATCAATTTCATGATTTAGTGTGTGCAAATACAATACAGGAGAAAAAGGCAGTCAGTCATCTCTACTCAAATTTTCTGTATTGCAAACATTCAGGAAAAATAACAAATCTGTGCAGTTGCCTGTTTAGTTCCACTTAACAGGCAACCATCAACAGCACTGGCTGAACACAAACTGGATAAAATCAACATCAGTGGATGAACACAAAAACTGGATAAAATCAACATCAGTGGCTCAACACACAAGCCAAAAATAAACATATCACTGTATCAATACAAACCTATAATACCTGGAGCAACACATGTTTATACACAAAATAAGGAACAGAAATGAGCAACACAAATTAAGGCCAGTGATCATCTGAGGAGAGGCAGCGTAGTGTTTGACCCGTTCATTCCAACATACGGTTTTTCAGCGTGAGTACTTTGTTAGACAGTTTACCCACATCCATGTCCATTAGAATCTTCTGTACTACCTCAAAGGTGTACTGGAGGTCAGCAGGGTAGCTGATGTTCAGGGCGTACATCAGTCCAAAAAGCATAGCAACCGCTAATGCTATATTGTCTAAATCTCTTAAGACCCTGATGCCTTCAAGGACGACTCCAATGTCCTCAGATTCCTCACTTGCCTCTTGCTCTTTAAGAACATAAATCCCGACCATGGTGTTTTCAATAGCAGCATTGAAGGCGTCTCCATCCATGCCCTGTACAAAACAGACAAAGGTAGGTAAATAAGACCTCAAGTTTGACTACTTATGAACAGCAAATACAGAAGCAGCAGTTGGCAATGCAATTTTAAAATCTCTTGGCTTCCTCGAGCAACACAAACTATTAAGAATACACATGATAAAAGACATGAAAACACTATTGCAGTTGCTAGGTGGACAAGAAGTATGATACAAGTATTAACTAGAATGAAATATAATGTAGAATTTTGACTACTATTTTCAGCACACTGTCATATTCTATATATCATATATCTTCGTAGCTTGACAGAAAATTCTTTTGTTATAGTAGTAAGATGAAAACGAAAAAAGTTTATGTTTATGTGATTATTATTTATGTGATTACTATTTCTTAAATAAAGTCAACTACCGGTGTTAAGAGAGTTACACCCTGCAGTTAGTAGTTTTAGATTTATCTGGTTAATAAATTATTTTAATATGACAATATGGCCTATGTGCAGGAAATTGCAATTAAGAAATACATTGCGATTATATCACCATGTACACCGTCATTTGAAGTAAGAATTAAATAATTTAGAAATTTAAGAATATAGCACCTTGCTTCTTCATATAATTACGAGCCTTGCTGTGAGACAAAATAGATGTACAAATAGTGGAAGGGAAAGATGAAAAATAAATGCACTTATCGTCTCCCTGGCTTTGTGTACAATTCATGTACCCACCTTGCCAATCAATTATTTGGCAACTAAAACATTCTATAGTGTTGCATAACATGTCAACAATTCCAAAAAATTATAATATTTTCCAAAAACAGTCAATTCTTTTTTAATGAAAGTTGGACTCCCGTATAACTTACATCTGCCATTTGTGCAATGTTTTTTTTGAGCTTCTGCCCTAGGTGTCCTCCTCTCCTTTGGAACAGCCTCGTCAGTTTTTCAGTGTGAACGTCCAGCTGGGACAGGAACCTGGATTGAAGTGGGACGGTGGTGATCCTCTTGAAATCAGCGTTGATCTAAAAAGTAGTAAGCACAAAAAAAGCACAAAGGATTCAGGTTTCAAACTTATCAGAGAGAACATACATAACACATACAGCAGACCAGGAAAGTCTAGGAGATGAAGCATAGCCACGGTACCATAACTTTACTATCAACATCCAAAACAAGATGAATAACCAACCATGTAGATAAGCCTTACCTCATTGACAGCAAATAGAGCAGGCCACCTTGCCATGAATTCCTCCACCATTGGCGCATCACGTACGACCTCGTGTCTTCTGAGGGCGAAAGTCTTCTCCATTTTCCTTTTCATAATCCCTTGGTTGTTTCTCTTCTTTAGATCTGAAAGTAAATCTTTCTGCATTGCCTCCAGACTCTCTTTAGTTTCTTCTGACGGGTATATTGGGCAAAAATTCACCTCCGCTCTCTTTGCCTTTTTGACACCAAAGGCTGCACTGCGCCTTCCGGCAGGTTTGTTTATTAAAGAGTTCACCGTCACCTCTGGGCAGCCCAGTTTCCTCAGCTGTGTACGGTAATTTGAATATTGAATATTAAATATTGAAAATATTTAACACTGGTCTTCCTTCCGCCACATCCTGTGCTCGAACCTTTCTCGGTCAAACAAGGATGCTTCTTGATAAGACTCTGAGCTACCTGATCCATCTCCTTATCACTGACGTAGACTTTGTACTTCACAATTTCCTGCACTAAACCTTCAAGGATGGATGACTTTAACTTGGGATCTGGAATAAGTACAGTGCCATTTTTAACGTAAGCTAAATTTGCCTGCTGAAGTTTTAATTCAGCATCGTAGGAGAACTTTGGCAAATGAAACACAGCAGGCCAAGAAGACCGTGAGCTCGTAGACTCGCATGATGACAGTATATCTGTATCCACAGATGCACCTGACATGGATGAAGAGTCCTTCACAGAGGAAGGACTGAATGCATGGGGATTTGCTACTGGATTGAGAACAGTAAGCATCTCATCATGATGTTGCATAGGATTGGGCCTCGACATATCAATGACTTTAAGAGTACCTTTGGCTTCTACTTCTGAAATTGAGGTGAGGTTAAGGAACTCATTTCCAAACAATACGTCCATAAATTGAAGTCTAATAGTGCCCTGAAGTCCACACTGCTTCTTCACTTCAACCAGAAGGTCGTCAATAGGCCCTTTTCACAGTGACGTCAGACAACTTGCGGGTTGGAGCGAAGCAGGGTATCGTTACATCCGGTTTGAGCCCTTTCAACTGAAGAAGACGCGGGATCACACACAGCGGGACAGCGCTCAACAAAATTAAGTGTATTTTCTAAAGGTAAGATTGAGACTAATATTTCACTTGTCGTAGTATATGTCATATTCATTTCCCTCTGTATCGTTGGCGATCGTTGCAGTTATTAGCTGCCTTGAGGTGCAAAATAACGTCAAGATGCATGCTAACCGGCAGGTTAACAAGTATAGATCTATGGCCAACAAGCAGTAGGAGAGTGAATATGATAACGCGATGCTGTCCACCTATTAGAAATCTGATGTCGATGTAATTCATCTTTTTTCCCCTCTCCCTGTTTCCTTGTATCCATCTCTCGACAGCATACTATGGCACACTGCTACTGCAGCGTCCCAGGCTGTTCCAACAATAAGAAAAATTTCCCGCATCTTAGTTTTCACGACTTCCCAGCTGATGCTGGGCTTCGTGCCTGTTGGGTGAGGGCAATACGGAGAGATGAGGGGCCAACTTTTTCAATCCTTCGTGGGAGCACTTATATCTGCAGTCAGCACTTCACACCTGAAGAGAAGTATGTTTCTGTCAGTGGGCGAAGCAAGCTGAAGAAAGGAGCAGTGCCATCTAGATTCCTGTGGAATGACTGGGGCAAAGGTAAGAGGGCTGTGTAAAGGGGAATTACCGTTTTGTTGTTTTTGTTTTTTACAGGACCTTATTTCTAGAATAAAATACGATCATTTACTCTCCCAGATAACTTTGGTGTCATAAGTCTTTCAGACGAGAACATTTAGTCACCTGTTCATGCAGATGTACCGTATGTGTGTGACTCCATTCATGAATGCTTTTTAAAACTCAAGAAAGACAGATGACGTGTGAAGAGTTCTTTTAAAATTCTTCATTGAATAGACAGAAATAATTTTTGCCACCAAATAACAATCAACATATTTGTTATTGTAGGAAGAGGCTCACAAGCTCGGGAATCACCATACCAGCGTGCAAGAAAACGCCTTGCAGAGGCAGATGACAGTGTGATGCCTGTCCCAGAGAGTAGCACAGAGGATGTACCCCATCCGGATCCAGTGCTAACAGACCACGACTACACCTGCCGTCCCTCTCCTGGTCAGTATTTAAAAACTTAAGCCCATTCCTTCTTTCTTACAGAAAACTGAGATATGTGTAAATCATATCATTATCTACATGCTATCAACCTAAATGACACAAGGCCATGCAATATCTGACAAGTTATGGCAATAGACATTACCTGGACATTACCTCTTTATTGTGGTGACTTACCTGGTAACTCTATCAATTACTATTGTGTTTCTTCACCTCATAAAAGTTACGAGTTTCTGTTAAGATCATTAATATCATCCAGTTATGTGTACAAACTGAAAACAGATAAGTAAACCAAATAAGGTTTTTCCTAGTGCTGCTAGGATGATTCAGCAGTTGAAGGTGCAAGTGGTTACACTGGAACACGAAATCCGGCAGCTGACACTGAAAAATCAACAGCCACTGATTTCTAGGTTCTGTGTCACTGATGAGGACTACCGTTACTACACGAGATTCAGCTCCAAGAAGGTCTTCACTGTGTTCTGGGAGTCTGTTTACCCCTCTGCATCAAAGCTTGTCTATTGGTCTAAAGCACAGCGAGCAGCGGAAGTGATGCCTAGCCCACCACGAAAGCTTGAACTGATAGATGAATTGTTTATGTTCCTCTGTCGCGTAGCAGCTGGGCTTCAGGAGAAGACCTTGTCATCTCTCTTTGAGGTCAGTGTGTCATCTGTGAGTCGCATCATTCTAACATGGACAAGCTACCTCTACCAGGTTCTGGGATCTCTACCATCATGGATGACAAGAGCGCAAGTGCAGGCCACAATGCCTGACAAATTCAGGCTCTACTGTTCTCAGCTCAGAGTCATCATAGACTGCACTGAGATCCGCTGTGAAACAGCATCTTCCCTCTCATTACAGTCAGAGACATTCTCCAGCTACAAAAATCACACCACCTTCAAGGGTCTGATTGGTGTTGCGCCATGTGGTGTTATCACATTTGTTTCTACGCTGTACACTGGCTCTGTTTCAGACATTGAAATAACAAAGAGATCACACCTTCTACAGCTATTCCAGCCAGGGGATGAGGTAATGGCAGACAAGGGCTTCCTGATCGAGAAGATGCTGTCAGAGGTGGGGGTAAAACTCATCATCCCTCCATTAAAAAAGTCCACCCAGCTCAGCAAGGAAGACACTCAGAAGACCCAGGCTATTGCTCGACTGAGGATCCTAGTGGAAAGGGCCATACGCAGGGTCAAGGAATACCACATTTGGGATGGGCTTGTTCCACTCTCTATGGTAGGATCTGTCAATCAGCTCTGGGCCATCTGTTGCCTGATGTCAAACTACCAGGGACCTCTAGATATCAAAGGGGACAAACCAGTCTGAGACTTGAGTACTGCAAGTGACTATACAGCTGTGGCCCTGTGTACTGTAAATCACTTGTGTAGGAGGAACTGGCATACACAAAGGGAAAATTAATACATGGAATAATGCACGCTCACATATCTACATATTTACATACAGTACATGTCTACACGCACGCATGCACACATTCACATACATACCTACATGAACACAGTCATTTTCCAGTTTTACTGGATAAGAACACATCCATGTAGATGTTGAAATAGAACTCATCCAGCTTTTGGCGCATGAACAGGATAAGCTCCTCATCTCTAAAGATGCGTTCTACAGTGATGTCAGTGTGTGTATCAGTAACAAAATCACACCACTGAAGTCCACTTATGGCCAGTTGTCCCTGCACCTGGTAGTAGTACTTGTGTGTCTTGCGTAAGTAGGCTTTGCCTTGGACTGTGTTCAGATGTTTCACTTGGTGAACGCTTTCCACATCGCAGGTCTTGACCTCTGCCAGACCAAATGGTGGTTCTTCGCACGGGTTGAATACTTTGGCATCCGGGCTAGCCCCAAGGTGAGGTGCGTCTGGGTGTATTATAACACCAGAAGATGCCACAGATACATCACAGAACTCTGAATACTGCCGCAGTATCTCCGCCTCCAGGTCCAAACCTCGTTTCATGGCAGCAGTCTGAGGAGTTCCCCTAAGGATGCGAGAAGCCAAGGCTTTGGCAGAAGACTCCCCGCGAACATGGCATATCTCACGGAATCGGCTGGCTGTGAGTCGGGGTTTGCGTACCAGGGTCCATAACTGGCATTCTGACTGCTGTCTGGTTTCAGTTTCAATAGCAGCTGAGATCTCCCGTGTTACCTTTAAATAAAAGAAAAAGAAAAAATTAATGCACATCACATTAATTGTGAATATTGACAGATAACACTCTTTATGTGAAAACCCTCGAACAATAAAGGTTAAATAAATCAATAAAAACCTTCAGGCTCTCCAGGTGGCATTGTTGTTTGTAATTGAGCTCGTAATTTCCTGGGAATTTAAAACTGTAGCCATCAACAGGTAACTGTGGAAACGCAGGGGCATCAGGGTGTCTAATACAGTCTTTACTTATTTCAGGAGGGCATTGGTAAGAAAGGACAGAGCCAAATGGCACATGGCCAAATTTAGAGTCGACCAAATTAAGGTTCTCAACCCCATGTAGCATTTTGCATAACCCTGGTTGAGGATGAATGTCTCTGAGTTTTTCTCCACTGGCCATCATATGCGGATCTGGAAGAGGCCCTGACAAAAATAGAGAGAGAGTAAATGAGAGGAAAGAGGATGAGAGTAAACAAAGACAAGACAGAAGATGAGAACAGAAGAGTATAAAGAGGAGCATAAAATTCATTCAAACTCACCAGCATATGCTCTGTACAGTGTGCACTTAGCACCAGTCCTTACACTTCTTTGTGTTTTGGGCTTACACACTGTCATATCATTTGTTGCCTCTGGTGCAATTCCCTATAACAATAACAACAACAATAATAATGATGATACAGGCAATGAGAACCGCAAGTCCTACATTTTCAAGAGTAGTAAATATAAATATCTGACCTGTGTCCTTGGCCAGTGCCAGGTCGGCAGCATGATGGTGCAGGACAGTGGCAATGGCACAGTCTTGAACCCCAAGGTACTGTAGTGTGCTGTCTGAAATAGCAGGGCTACCATGTGATAACACAAAGCTTTACCTGCGACACAGGAACATACCATGCACTCCAGTGCCACGGGGCCTGACCGTAATTCCGACGCCTCATTGTTCCGACGTCTCAATGTTCCGAAAAATTTCCCATTAGATCGACATGCCACTATTC
>JAOPUD010000044.1:19712287-19729395 GCA_027122715.1 Trisopterus minutus
GGTTCGTTTCATAATGGATTAATGTAGCCGGGCCACCAATAAAGCAATTAAAATCTATTTAGGTTGGAGAGACACTTAAGTATAACTACATTATGGAGTTGCTGGAATATATCTTGCCGGCAGTCTAAAGTGAATCCTATTTTACTTCATAACAGAAACTTGAACAATATCTGATCGAGTTCTGATCTGATTAGTAACATTACCGTTTTTATTTTTTCTGTATGCTGGTGTGTTACTGTGTGCCATTGTTTGTGCGTATTGTTTTCACCAGTATTGGCCTGGTGTTGACACTGGAGGAACGGCAAGGTTTAATGATTGGGGCGATTCTTGGTCCATCTCTTATAAATCCCTTTGTGTACTGTTTAAGAACTAAAGAAATCAAAACTAAGTTGTTTGGTATATTCAAGAAAGTGAAACCCATTTAAAGGGAATATGTATTTAAATCAGAGGTGGGGGACTTGAGTCACATGACCTTGCGAATTGGAGGACTTGAGACTTGCTTCAGAAAATGTCCAATATCAGTTAGATTTCTTAAATACTAGCAGGCTGTAAAGTTTTCTTTATGTTAAAAAAATAAAACTCAACCTTTCATGACCACTGTCGTTTAACTGATTTAAATGTGGAAGGTAGATAATCAGAATTTCGTATGACCTGACTTGTTGGACCTGAGCAATAACATGACTTGCTTGCAAGGACGGACCTAACCTGACATGCTTGATTCTCACCAACTTCATGCGATATAGGCTGGTCAGATTGAAACTTCATTATTCTTGTTAGGCAGCAAACAGTCTGTTTATATTGTTAATGCTGTCTTAACAATTGGAGGCAGGGGGGAGCGGTATTCAGCTGGTAGAAATCTGCAACCTCACCGCTATTTGCCCAGGAAGGGAGCCAGAGGTCACCATCACAATAAGCATGAGGGGGCTTTGATCTGACTGGCCTGCTGTCCGGTTGAAATTGCGTATGTCATGTTTGATTGTCCAGATCAATAAAAATATATACAATTCTAGCAAAATTACTGTAGTGATACTAGAAGACAGTGCCTCGGAGACGACCTAACAGATGTGAATATGTATTTCGTCCACATTTGTATCTGATTACCAAATTGGATAACTATATCTAATATGCATCATCCAAGTCTGTCTAGGTCTTTTCACTCCATCAGCATTGCTGTACTGCTGCATGGGGACTCATGATTGAGCAGGCCTAGTCAACATATATTATTGGGTAAATAGGTGAATGCCTACTCATAGTGTCAGTTCAGGTAGAGCATAGACCATTTTCTAATGCTTCAAGCATGTATAGATCAAGAGCTTTAGAGGAATTGGTCAAGCTTCTTATATTTCCTCATTCAAGCCATGATCTTTGCGTAACACCACAGCTCAGGACGGTTAACTAGCCGGGCAAAGTTTGCTGGTTTAAAGTCACAGCATATTCTTTTTTTTTTTTTTACTTTGTTTTTATTTTTATTTTGCATAGTTAGTTAAACAGACATGTAACAGGAAAACAAACAAAAAAGCACATAAATAAAATGGGTAGAAAAAAGGTCATAGAGTCACTTTGTTATTATATAAGTAGCTTGGGGGAGGGTCCCAACCAGTGTATGTGTACATGTGTCCAAGATAAGAAGTAGGTCCACTTGTTTGACCCAACAATGAGTATCACGGGGGCATTTCAAGAAAAAAGTCTGAAGTGAAAGCCCATTGTCTACTGAAAATCCCGATGCCCACCGAAAGGGGACGCTATATTCCACAGGCATAAAAAAGGGCAGCAGACCTTTGTTTTTATCTGCATTACAGATGGATATACTTACATGCATACATATACATCTTCAAGAATTCACACACATTTTTATACATTTATACCTTTATCAATACCATAGCTGTATATTATCTAGACGGTTTCAAAATGAGTTGACCATTTTCTCCATTTATTTGTGAATTTGTCCATGCATAGGTTTAAGGAGAAGGTCAGCCTTTCCATATGATACATTTCTTTTACAGTTCCAATCCATTCCCCTTTTGTCGGGGGTTCTTTGTCAAGCCACCTTCTTGTAATGCATTTTTTACTAGCTGCCAACATTATTTTAAGCAAATACTTGTCGCTAGAGTTAATTGTGGACGAGATATTCCCAAGATATATTGTGCAAAAGTCATGTTTGGTCTCGAAACCCAATATAACGTTAATTTTTCCTACTATTTCCAACCAGTAGGGTCGGATAGTTGGGCACTCCCAGGATATGTGGAAATGGTTCGCCTGGGTGTCTCCACACTCCCTCCAGCAATGCCCATACTCTGGCAAACCCCTCTGAAGTTGCTTTATTCTCGGAGTGATAAAAAATCTAATCATATTTTTCCACACAAATTCCCTCCACTGGCCTGAACTTGAAGTGCTCCGATGGGTTTCGCAAATGTTCAGCCAATCCTCTTCTGAAATAATTATTTTAGATTATTTTTCCCATTTTGATTTAATATAAAGTGTGGAAGTTCCTTTATGTGACTGTAAACATGAATAAATTCTAGCGATAAGTTTTCTGTTGAGTTTAGATTCATATGCATCAATCAAGATAGATATTAGGTCCGTGTTGCAATTTTCTGTTGTTTTTATATTGCTATTAAAGTGAGATCTAACTTGAAGATATCTGAAGAAGTCTTGCTTTTCTAGGTGGTACCTATCACTAAGTTTTTGAAAGTCAACCAGTAAACCACCATCCAAAATAAGACAGTAAGTGGTAATGCCTTTAAAGGACCAGTTTTTATATCTGCCATCCAAGTGGGAAGGATTAAAATCTTTATCGTATGCAACCCATCTTAGAATTTTTATATGATTTTCCAATTTTAATTTACCACACTCACCAAACCACATGTTTAGGGGTGTTTTTGTCCAGCAATTTAAATTTTCCTTAACAGATGAGTATAAGCTTCTGTCCCCAAGTAATGTTTGGAGGGGAATATCCAATTGACTCAGATCTAAATTTTTCCACTTAGCACAATAACATGGGTTGCACCAATAAATTAAATATCTCAGTTGGGCTGACTTGTACTAGTGCTCCATGTTCGGTAGAGATAGTCCCCCCTTATCTTTGGGTAATTGCAATGTAATATATCTAACTCTAGGTTTTAGGCCTTTCCAAATAAATACAGAAAACATTCTTCTCCACTCGATAAATTGTTTTGAAGGTACTTCTACAGGTATTGATTGAAAGAAAAAAAGTAATCGTGGTAAGATGTTCATTTTGATTATGTCTATTCGATTATGCAAGTCCAGTGGTAATAAAGTCCATCTATTCAAATCTGCCTTTATTTCTTTGTTAAGTGGTAAATAGTTTATAGCGTATATATTGGATAAATCTTTTGGGATGCTGATCCCGAGATATTTTACAACATCATTGTCCAAATTAAAGATAGACGGTTTAGGTAATTGTGCTGCGGGTGTATAATTGTATGACAATATTTGTGTTTTGTTTATATTCAATTTGTAACCTGAGTAGTGACCAAACGTTTTCAAACAGGAAAATAATTTAGGCAAGCTCAATTCGGGCAGGGAAAGAGTAACCAATACATCATCCGCGTAAAGACAGGTCTTGTATTCAGTCCCTTTAATCCAAATTCCTCTTATTTCTTGATCTTCTCTAATTGCTTGCGCTAGTGGCTCTATGAATAAAGCAAACAAGGCCGGGCTTAAGGGGCATCCTTGTCTACATCCTCTTTCAAGCTGAACGGGGTACTAACGGGGAACTACCATTTATTTTTATTCTGGCTGTAGGAGAATGGTATAGGTTTTTTAAAGATAGAATAACTGAGCTATTAAAACCAAATCTTTGCAGGGTTAAGTATAAATATTCCCAGCCGACCGAGTCAAACGCCTTTTCTGCATCTAGGCTGAGAACAATGGATTTATCTTCATTTTTACTCATATGCTCCATTAGGTGTAAGGCCCTTCTTACGTTGTCTTGTGTCTGTCTGTTCTTTAAGAAACCTGTTTGATCGTCATCTATTATATCTGGAATTATATTTTCTAATCTTTTTGCAAATATTGAGGCATATAGTTTGTAGTCTATGTTTAGAATTGAGATGGGTCTATACGAGCTACATTCAGACTTGTCCTTACCCATCTTTGGGATGACAGAAATAATTGCCTGTCTCCATGATATTGGTATTTCTCCCCCCTTCAGCGTAAAAATTAAAGCATTTCAATAATACCGGTGCTAAAATCTCTCTAAATGTTTTGTACCATTACACTGGATATCCGTCCGCACCGGACATTTTATTTGTTTTAAGTCTCGAAATGGCACTGTCTAATTCTTGTTTCGTTATCTCACATGTCATTATACTATTCTGTTCCGTGCCAATGGACGGCAGGTCCAATGAGTTCAAAAAGTTAACAATGCTTGGGGATTCTGCACTATCCGGTTGTGTGTACAGACCCTTATAGTATTTTTCAAAGCATTGTTGTATTTCTTCCAACTTATGACACACTTTGCCAGATTGTGTATCTTTAATTTTATGGATGGACCTTTCATCTTGTTGTTTTTTTATCCTCCAGGCTAATAATCTTTTGGCTCTTGGCCCATTGTCATAGTATCTTTGTTTAGTGAATTTAAGTTTCATCTCTTCTTGTCATATATCCTATTTAAATTTTGTTTAGTCACTATTATCTGATCTAATACTTGGGGGTCATTAAGTTCCATATGTTTGATTTCTAAGTGTTTTAGTTGTATAAGTAAGTCATTCAGCTGTTTCTGCCTTTCTTTTTTTTTAGTAGAAGACAACAATATGAGTTTCCCCCTGATTACAGCTTTGGAAGCATCCCATATGTTACTTGGAGATACTTCATCATTGTCATTGTGTTCTAAATACTCTTTAAATTCTTTTTCAATATATTTTTTACACGATGGGTCATTTAATAAGCTAGTGTTAAGCCTCCATGTTGTATTTTTAACTTCGGTATCCAGATGTAGAGATAGATATACCCCTGCGTGGTCCGATATGTCTTAACATCTATATCACATTGTGTGATTCTATGCCTGTCAAAGTTGAACATGAAAAAATAGTCAATTCGTGAATGTACAAAGTGCGAGTGGGAAAAAAAAGTAAATTGTCTTTCTGTCGGGTGAGTTTGCCTCCAGATATCCATCAAACCTGCTTCATGAAGAAGTTTTTTGACTGTAACTGTCTCAGGGTTCGTTCTTTTTGTTAAGTTAGAGGAGTCAAGGGAGGGTTGTAGCTGTATATTCCAGTCCCCACCACAAATGAACACACCTGAGGTCTCCTCAGCAATTATATCAAATATTTTTTTAATAAATATCTTATCGTTGCCTGAGGGTCTATAAACGTTTAACAGTGTCACAGGTTTCTGGTCTATATGTCCCTTTACTAAGCTGTAACGTCCCTCTGTATCCGTTAATTGCTTTGAAAATTGGAATGTTACCTTATTTGAAATTAGTATTGCTACCCCTCTTGTTTGTTTACATCCAAAAGATGAGTAATAAGTATTTTTAAAGCCAAAGCGTTTAAATTTTTCGTGTTCCTCTTCACAGAGGTGGGTCTCTTGCCAGAAAACTATTTGTTGTTTCTCTCTCTTCATTTTAGTTAGTAGTTTGTTCCTTTTGATGGGGTTAAGCAATCCATTAACATTCAAAGTAATAACTTTTTACTCCTGGTTTATCATCCTATCCCATTAGTCTAATATACACATAATGCTCCTCCAATGACCTAAACATGTAAACAAAAAAAGTATGTGCTATACAATAAAACATAAAAGTAGTGACCTCCAAAGGTGAAGTACAAATGTAACTTCTGAACAGGGAGGGGAGGCCTCCAGGAGGAGGGCCCCTCCAGGTGCGCATTGACGTCATCAGTGTCATCAGAGCACACATCCAGCGGCTTGAGTGCAGATAAATCCCCCCCAGATTACTGGTCCAGAGAGTGTCTAATGCTTTGGCTAAGTATACTCAATACCATAGCAATTTATATAAACAGGTAAAATAACAGGACTGATACTTTAATCAGCCACGAACACTCTGTTAAAACATCTTATAGGCTACATATATATATATATATATATATATATATATATCTGTGTACTTAAACTCTGACGTAGGCTATTTAAGAAAAGCTTATTTTTTTTTTTTAAACCAACTTTTTTTTTTTTTTTTTAGCTATTCCTATCTCTAGTTACTCATGAGTGCATCTCAGTTATAGTTCTCCTTAAGTCTTTGAGAGTGTTGAAATCTCCGTAGCTTCTCTCGGGCTCGATCAATGTCTGCGGTGTGGTTGCGGCGTTTGGTGGGCTCGCGGAGCTCCCAGCCTGCGTCTGTCAGTCTCCTCCGGGGTGTCGTGTCTGCGCCGCTCCGTTGGTTGCCGACAGCCACAGGTGCAGCGGTTTCTTCATCAGGCGACAGAATCCCCCTCTTCAGCATGTCCTCCGCTGCCTCTTTTGCATTAGTGTACGTCGTTGGTCCCTCTTCATAAAAGACTCTGAGCTTTGCAGGTGCGCGTGTCTGGAACCTCAGCCCCTTTTCCTTTAATGCTTTCCTCAGCGGGGCATATTCCTTTCTTTTCTTCATGGTTTCGACCGGGTAATCGTGGTTGAAAAAAACTCTCTTTCCATTGAGATGAACCTTCTTCTTTCTCCAAGCAGTGCTCAGCACCAGATCTTTGGTGCTGTAGGCAAGAAAATAGGCGATCATGGATCTCGGGGCGGCGTGGGGAGGTGGCTTCGGGCAAGGTTTCAAGCAGCACGCTCTTTGCGTTAGCGTTCCACTCTTCCACTTCGGCCACTCGTGTCTCTACTTCGTCCAGTCTTACCTCTGCATTTTTCAGCTCCACACCGATCTCACTCAGCTTCTGGTTCACTGCTTCTTTAAAGTTCACCAGCTCTTCCTTCATATCTCGCTTAATTGTCTCGCAGAAACCATTCAGTTCCTTCTTCATGTCGGCATGTCCTGCCTTTATGTCAGCGTGGATTGCCTTGATGCTAGCTTGCAGAGTGTTCATGTCCGCGTGCTCGTTAGCTTCGACCGTGTCGACATCTACATCAGCTTCTCCACTCGCCATTTCCTCGTTATTCGTTCTGTTTTGAGGAGTAACGTTCTTAGCCTTCCTTAGTTTATATTTCCCCATTCGATTTGTAATAAAATAAGCCGGAATAATTCTCTAAAAATGGGGAAATTCGTGCACCAGACTGGGAGCTCACAAATTACTCTGCTGCTCCCCTCGCCGCCATAACCGGAAGTCGGTGTTACAGAGTTTCATCGCTATTGGGATTTTGCCAAACACTATATCATCAAGCTCTGAGGTTTGGTATCGACTGGCTTCAGTGGTTTTTGGCCAAGACAACTCAAACAACCGTAAGTGGCTTTACACTACATGGACACTAAACCAAAAAGCCAGATAGTGAGTACTTCCCAAGAGCAGCAATAACACCAGGTGAATAAAAAAGATGAGAAGGAGACGCAGACAGGCACAGTGTCTGATCAAGTTAAAGAAGAGTCAGAGCTAGAGATACTGAATGATGATGACAGGAATGATTACATAGAAAAACAGGGAACAGAGTCGGAACGTGATTCAGTGGATGAGCAGATGTATAAAAACTATGATAGGGAAACGAGACAGACACAGAGCCAGAAGATGATGCAGACACTGAGCAGGTGGAAAACAATGAAAGGCAAACATATATAGGCACAGAGTCTGAGGTAGAAGACAATTATTCAGAGGTGGTGCAGGTGGATATTAAAAGTGAGAAGATCACACAGACAGGTACAGACTCTGAGGAAAAGGAAGAAGATGATTCAGAGATAGAAAAGTTTGTTGATAAAAATGATGCCAGAGAGATACAGACTGACACAGAATCAGAGGAAAGCGATTCAGATGTTGAGTAGGTGGATAAGAAAACTATGAAAGTGAAGGAGGAGACTTGTTACAGAAAGATACCACCAATGCCAAGTAACTTCAACATTACTTTAACAAAACACCAATGGCTATTAATAGCACCGCAAAGGGGAAACTGGAATTTAGCTACACCATGGACCAAGGTACTCTACAATGAGATCGTAAAACAACATCCAGGTTGTGTGCTAAAGTTCACTTATCACCACATACGTGTACCAGGTTGCAGAAAACAAAGGGTGCCATACTTGTCTGCCCGTGCAGTATTCAAGTTTTCAACTTGCAAGGCCAGCTTTTTGATACAAATGGCAGAAAGACCATCAACAAACCAGAAGAACATTAAAATGTCTGTACATCGCTCTGGACTTGTCCACCACCTTGAACATAAAAATGTCGGTACATCGCTCTGGACTTGTCCATCACCTTAAAACCGAAACAAGGTGTAGACCAGCAAGCAATGTTAAACGAGGCCACATAGCGAAAGCTGTGAGAAAAGGCATAAGCAGGGTGTATTATAGTTGGTTGGTAATTGGTAATTAAGGTAATTGCATCAGAACTGAAAAAAATCAAGCAGCTTCACAACAATGTTGTTCTTGAACTTACACTCACACAGGATATTATCAGAGAATGTGTCATGTCAACATGCAAGGCTACATTCAAGCCCTGCAGATAAAGCCATTTGCTGTACACTTGTCCACAGAGGTTGGTAAAAGCTTTTTGGCCAACCACCTCAGGAGCAAAAAAGAGGTGGCTTTATACCTCGATGCTACAGGAGGTGTTGTCAGAAAGATTCCTGGTGACAAGAAAAGGGTTTTTTACTATGCCCTTACCCTGCCTGGAGCGGGCGGAGATGCTCCCCCTCTCCCTGTCTGTGTGCCTTTCAAATAACCATTCAGTTCCACCTCTGGCATATTGGCTCCTTCAGTTTCTTCATACATTGGGCAAATATACAACACACCGTGTCATTCAAATTGAAACAGACTTCAGTTGGGCACTAATGCAGGCCACACTACTGGAGTTCAACAGATAGAGTGTGGATGCATATCTAGCAAGAACTTTCACCATAATCAATAGGCAAAAAATGTGGGATGAAATAAAACCCACCACAATACTCCACCTCTGCTCGGCACATATCATTAAAGCAGTGAGCAACACTGTCAGCCGCAAGACAGACGACCCAGGTCTCCGAGAATTTGTGACTTTCATGTTTGCACGAATACAAAACACAGTGTCCCTGCAGTCAGGCCAGGACATTTTCAAGCATCTCTGTACTGTATTGCTGGCAGAACATGTGCATCCAAATGTTCATCAAAGCCTAGACTTTCTGCAACAATTGATAGCCAAGGGCAACAACCCAACACTTAATGGGGACATAGACAGCGAGTCACAGAGTGGATGGGAGGAGGAAGAGCAGAAGTGGGCGCAGACAATTGTGGGTAGGTCCCCATATACCCAATGCCTCCAAGAAGCATTTCAGGAAGCACAGGCAACAATACACAGGAAAAATGAGAGAGTATTTTCTTCAGAGTTACCATTATTTTCCTCTAAAAGAGTAATTTTTACTCATTTTGGATTGTAATCATTTCCAGTGGCCACTAAAGTCGGAGGAAAAAAATAGAGTAAATCTTATTGGAGTAATATCAAGAACACGCCCACTAAACTTTCTTAGGTTTCGTTTCTGCCGCCATTTTCTATCGCAGTCGAGGTGAGCGGCAGTTGTGGACGGCGTTGAGACAGGTAAGTCAGCAAACTACTAAATTCGATTTTAAACCAAGCCTCACTCTTGTTAGCTTCATTTACCACATTTATGCTTTCACTGAGCTTAATATTTACTGACCATTTTATCGAAGGTTTACTCTGAATTTGGTTTGTGCCCTCGGTTAGCAAGTGTGTTGTAATTACATTTTCTATGGATCAGTCTAGTATGTGTGGACTGTTTTCTCTGCTGTTCGATTAGCAAGCACGTGTTGAGTTGACTTTTACCAGTTTGTTCTTCGGTTAGTAAGTGGTTTTTTGTGTGGACCGCTGTATTTTACTCTGAATTGAGGCATTTACACCGACCTATCGAGTCTACCTGTAGGTAGGGCTTTTGTAATACTCAAGCTAATTGTAGCATTCAGTGCATGAATTGTTGTGCTCTATATCATCTTAGTATCTTTCTTTTTTTCCCCATAAAGGATGCATGCTGTAAGAGTGAAGTACCGAGAGCACCAGAAATACATTTGTTATGAAGGGCAACTGACCTTCAAATCATTTTTGGAGTGTGGTGAGTGAAACAAACTGCACAGCCTACTGGGTGTCATGTGTAAATTAGTGGTGATGTCTTATATTTATTATTATTGTGGTCGTCAAGGACCCTTAGAGGTATAATGTATTTGATTTTGGAACCCCCATCTCTAAATGTTGTTTTGTGTACACTGAGAAAATGAATGATTTGAGGTAATGTTCGCTGTAAAAGTATATTCTAGATTTGCAAAAATCTTCATGATTAAAAATAAGAAATAAAATGCAGATTTGCAAGCTCATAGCATTGCACTCGTAAACTTATAAAATCGTTGTTTTAAGTGGTTCAGATGTGAAGTGACACAGATGTGACCTATAATAAAAATAAGATGAATTGCACAATAGTATGAATCTTGTGCAATATCTTTTTGATTTCAGTTTCCAAGAAATTTGAAATTCCTACCTTGGACTTAAAAGTCTATGATGATTTGAACACTGAAGTTGACAAGGACGCGTTTGCGTTTCTTGTAATGAAACCAGACCTGGGTGTGCTTGAAGTCTGTTTGCCCAAGGGCTCAGATTTTGAGGGTGAGTCACTTGTTAACTTGGAGTCCTATAATCCATTTAGTCCTAACCTTGTAATGCAACATAGTAAAGAGAGACTTATCCACGTTGCATGACATTTTGAATAAACATGCCTCTTCAGACACGTAAAAAAGCATCTGAGGAATAACTAGTGTGTGGATCCATCCTAATCTAATGTGATATTTTACATTACTCTTATCACAGATGATCCTCTCTTAATAATGACATGTTATTATAATCACACCTGTTATGTTAACATGCCAGAATCAGTGAGCCCCTCTACAAGCCACTCCGTTGCCAGCAGCAACAGCTCCTTTCTCAGCTCTAGTGTAGAAAATGAAGGGGACTCTGATGACACCATCATTTTGCAGCCTAGTCCTGGCCAAAGAAACAGAGATGACCTGACTCGTCTTGCTCGGGTAAGCTTTGCAGATGGAGAGATCAAGATGGTGATTCTGATAAAAGGGGTAGGGGGGGAAATGGCCAAGTACCTCTTTATTTTCCCCTCACACTTAGATGATTGAAAAGATTCTGAGGGAGAAACCTGGAGGAGAGAGGATCCTTACAGAGTATGCTCGGAAAAAAAGCCTAACAGATTCCATAAGACGTGACATGGTGAAGATATTGGTTGCACACATGGCGAGTGAACATGGGTATGTTGTCATGTAATTAACATCCAACCCTAACATTTATGGTTTTATTTGGTTCAGACCAAGTGCAGTAGGCATAGGAGTACTTTTGTTTGGATCTCATACGTGTGTGTGTGCATACTTTAGGACGAGCCCTTCAAGGCGTGTTAAAGAGGACTACGCATAGGGCATCACTGCCTTGTTTCCATACCTGGCCGATCCCCAGGGCACTTTGGGCTATGTAAGTAAATAAAACAAGTCTAACCTCTTCACTCATTCCTTCTAGTATTGATCAAAAAACTGAGTGAGATTGCAACAAATTATTAACATTTCTAAATGCTGACCTTGTCTCCTAACCTCAACAAGTTGAACACAGCATATGTCAGATTGGTTGACCTTGATTTCATAAATTCTCCAAACAAGAACATGTGTTAGTTTTTTAAGGAGGAAAAATAAACACTTTCTTGGTTTTTAGGAGCATTATTACAATCCAGTAGATGGGGGTGGATTTCTTGCATGGAGAGTGAAAACGCTTCAAAAAGAAACCCTCAGCCACTGACAGGTACATGATTTTTAGTGTGTTGGATTCTTTTTTTTTTATGAGTTCACATGTCACATGTCAATTCATCTTTAATGTGCATAGTGCTTTTTTGTTAGTGATGTGCATCGCAGGGGGTTTAGCAAAAAGACGATTGGCCGTTTGTGTCAGGGGTGAAAGTGGCTTAACTATTTTGAGAAGTAAAGCAAGTATTGCATCAGTATGTGGTTTCACTGTTACAGGTCACTGTTCACTGATCATTGTTACAGGTGGTCCAGATTCTGGTGACAGAACCCCCTTCAGTAAGGAAAATCAGCTAACCACAGAAACCCAGTGTTGCGAGGCCATCGCTCTCATGAAGCATACAACTGATGAAGCAATCATCAAGGAGAAGATGAAACAGACCTTCATCCATCGCCAAGAAATGGTTCATGACCCAGTGAAGTCCTCTGAAATATTCACCACCTTTCCAAGATTTCTTGACATCACGGGAATGGTATGTTGCTCTTCGAATGCCTTGCATTAAAATCAAGCTGAAATGAAAAATTACTTAAACAGATCACATTCCTGGTCAGCCCTGGTACACCTATTAACAATATATGCCATGTTGCTTTCTGTATTCCATCTTGTCTGCAGATAGTGCAGGATTTCAGTCTGATGTTTGGTGATGACATCTCTGCAAAGTTCCTGGAGAAGTGGCCTACTCACTACAGGCAGAAAGTCCTTGAAGAAACCCGTGGCCTCACCCAGACAAGCGACCTTGAAGATCTCCTTCATAACGCTGAATCCACAACAGAAGAACTGGAAGATGGTACACTCAAATTAAAGAAATAATAATAATGGAAGAAGGAAATGGTTTGGAACAAAAATATAAACATTTTAGTAAGAATGTCTTTCTGAATTTTCTTGTATTTTCAGGATGGGACAGTGAGATGTCCTCCATCTTGCTCCTTATCCACCTCATGCCACCATCACCTCATGGCCGCAACAAGAGACCAGGAAAGCTCTCTGCCAGACAAGCCATTGACCACCTTGTGAAATTCATCAAGGTAATGTTACAGTTTAATTAAAGTTTAAAAGGGCTCACTGTTCTGTCCGTAATATTAAATCTTAACACTATACTCTTGTGAAATCATGTGATGACCATGCTCATCTGTAATCAGCGAGTGCCGTGTGATATTTCTCTGATTTGGCTCCCCACAGATCGATCACCATCAGCCCCAGATACGCTGATATGAATAAATCTATTTATTTTACACTTAGCAAAATAAAAAATATAAGCCAGAAATCTTGCATTTTGTGGCAATAAGTGATTCTGGTGGTGATGATTGGGCCCTAAACTGCAACAGATACATTTTAATAGCAAGACTGATTAAGTTTTCTTTTCACAGACTGGGACCAGTATTGAAGGGCATCTGGACAGCATCACAGAGAGCCGTCAACCCTATCTACTGGCTGTGGGAACCAAGAGGAGCGCCACACACAAATATTTCATTGTTATCGACAAACATGCAATCCCGTGTCAGTCACCAGATTGTCTTGCCTCTTTTGACAAGCTTTTTAAAGCTCATTTCGTCTTCGTTACCTCGTACAACAGGGATCTGGCCAATGTCTACCACTTCTTGTAAACCGCAGTTTATCAGATTGATACTGCTACCACCAAGGTGAATCCCAGGGTCAAAGAGATGAGAGCTCGGATGCTGCACTGATTTTGACACCTTGAGATGTTTTGTTTTATTTGCAAAGGCCCTCAAGCAAATGACAGTTCACTAATTAAGCACTTGAAGGTGATCCACGGACTTTGTTCAGGAAAGACACTTCATCTGAAATGTGGTCAGCCTGCTTGTTCTCGTTTCTTTTGTACTTTTTCAGGGTTTCGAAAGCATCTTAAAGCACATGGACCTTGTGATCCTGGTGAAGGCCCCTCAACTGAAGATTTAGCTGTAAGTTTTGTTGATGACTTTCCATTAAACAGTGCCCCCTCTGACCCAGTCCTTCTTAATAAGAGTCTTGTGGACAGCTGTGCTGCGACAGTGGCTGAACTTAAAGTGGCAGGTGTAGGCGAAACTATCATTAACTCTTTGGTTACTTCAATGGAAGAGATTGTTGATGATATCCATAATCAAGCAAAAGAATCTGTGAAGCAGTGTCAATCTTTACAGGAACCTATCAAAAGTGAGGTTGAGTGTAAAATTGATCAGTGCTTTGAAAAAATTGAAAATCCTTTTGGTGTCTTAAATTCTGAAACTAAGAGAAGGCAGTATTTCACAGAGAAGTGGGGAAGGGTGGAACCCGTTGAATGTGTTCTTGGTACAAGATTTGATACACGGCGCAATCGGACTACTGGAACTTATGATCCAGTTGTTGTCACTGATAAATTGGTTTATATCCCAGTTTTGAAAACGTTAGACTTCATATACAAACACCCTAAGATAAAAGAGATGATGCAGAGTCATTCCAGTTCAAGAAAAGATCTTCTTAATGACTTTTGTGATGGAGATCTTTTCAAGAGTCATCCTTTATTTTCAAAACAGAAGCATGCAATTCAGTTGCAACTTTTCTATGATGATTTTGAATGCGCAAATCCGTTGGGGAGTAAAAAGGGAATACATAAAATAGGAGCAATCTATTTCACCTTGCGCAATCTTTCTCCAAAGCACAACTCAATGCTGCTTAATATTCATTTGGTGGCTTTATTCCATGCCCAGGACATTAAAACATATGGCTTTTCTAAAATACTTGATCCAATTGTGCAAGACATTAAAGAGCTGGAGACTAAGGGCATTCGGGTCCCACTGTATGAAGAAAATGTGTATGGAACTATTGTCCAAGTTACTGGTGACAACCTGGGTCTTCATAGTTTGTTTGGTTTCGTAGAGTCATTTAATGCCAGATATTGTTGTCGCTTTTGTCTAGCTGAGAAAGAGGACTTTCAGACAGAATACACAGAAGATTCACCCAAGATAGTGATGCGAACTCAAGCACTTCACGCAGAACACTGCCAAATGATGGAGGAAACTCTTAGTCTTCCCTATGTGATGGGTGTTAAACGTTCTTGTGTTCTAAATTCCTTGCAGTACTTCAATACATGTGAAAACTTCTCTTTCAATATTATGCACGATATCTTGGAGGGCGTGGCACAATATGAAATGAAGCTGCTTATACTATACTTGATCAAAAACTACACAACATCAAAGGAAATAGACAGGAGAATTAAGAACTTTAACTATGGCTACATGGATCAAAACAACAAGCCACCTTCATTGAAGTTGGTAGAGGGCTCAAATGACTTGGGTTTAAATGCGATCCAATCTTGGTGTTTACTTCGCAATCTCCCACTTATATTTGGAGACTTGGTTTGTCGAGATGATCCACACTGGTATTTGCTTCTGTTGTTGCTTCAAATAGCAGATATTGTATTTTCTCCCATGTTATCAACTGGCATTACCATTTATTTGAAACATTTGATTTCAGAGCACTATGGGTTATTCAAGCATTTGTTTCCCTGCAAGAGGCTCCTGCCAAAGCATCATTTTATGGTGCATTATCCTACATGTATTCGTAAAATTGGACCACTTTTGCATACCTGGTGCATGCGCTATGAAGCAAAGCACAATTTCTTTAAAAAACAACTAAAAAGCTTCAAAAATATAACTAAAACATTGGCAAGGAAACACCAAAGTCAAGTAGCATATAGTTGGCAGACATTTGAGCCCGACAGACTGGTGCTTGGTCCAAGTAAAATGGTAGCTTTAAACATGATGGACAGGGGCTGTGAGATAGCAGAGGCTCTTCAGGTATCAATTGACACTAAGGTGTTGGATGTTAGATGGGCCAAACACCATGGAAATATGTATCGTCCAGGTTTAGTTGTTTGTCTTAAAGTGCTTAATGAGATGCCAGTTTTTCACAAAATCCACGTGTTGTTCTTAAAGATGAGAGGTTACTGTTGTGTACATTTGCACTCCAAACACTCTGTATGGATGAGCATTTTTATGCATTTAAAGTTGTGTGTACTGCAGAAGGACCTCATGTTGTTGATGTCAAAGAGCTTTTTTGTTACAAAGCATTCGATATGCAGATGTCGTACAGTAATGATGATTCAAGTTTGTTTATTGTCCCATACTGTTTCCTGGGATAAAAGACTCGCTAAGCTCTAACTATTGCACTGGAGATGAACAATGGAATTCTGAATTTCTTTGCCCATAACTCAAATTCTAATTTATTCATATTTTCTCCTGTTTTATCTAATCGACCCAATTTCAAAGAGCACATTGTGTCCAAATTGTGATGGCCCACCAATTGGGCATATATGTTTTGGCTGGGCTGATGGCAATTGCATACCTGTTTACAATATTTTATTTGTTTTTAATCAAAAAATTATAGGGATGTGTCACCCTGAAAGACTATTCCCCCCCTCATATATTATGGGTGCTCAGTGCATGTGATATGCATTTAAGAAAAATAAAAGTGCATTGTTGAATATACATTTTTTGTGGTATTTTTTATTTCAAACATTTTAATCCAGTTCTCATTATTAAAAACAATATTGAGTAAAATACAACTCTTTATTGAGTGAAATAGAACTCTAGTCATAGTAGAATTAGACTTCTATTTTGAGGCAGTTACTACTCTGTACAGAGTAAAATACAACTCAATTAATAGTAGAATTGGAACTCTATTTTGAGGCAGTTACTACTCAGTATAGGGTAAAATACAACTCTGTATTGAGTGAAATGGTGTTGGAGTTGTTCTCACTTTATGCTAAATTGTGTACATTTTAATCTTGTGGAGTAAAATATGAACTCTAGATAGAATAGAAATAACTCTAAAAATGTAACTCTATGACGAGAGTAAATTTTACTCTTTTTGGACTGGGACCAAATACTGTCTTTTTGGGAGTAAAATTTTACTCAGTTTGAGTAAAATTTACTCTTCGAGATTTCCTGTGTAGGAGACGCAGAAGAGGATGAGAATGGACATCAGCAAAACCGCTACCACTGCCCTGAGATATTAAAGGTGCTTTTTAGTAATTATATGGGGATCTACCCACTGTGGAGCGATGCTATGCTTGGCAACCTGAGACGCTATCCCCGAGACAAGACCCTTGATCAGGATACATCTGTGCAGACCAGAGACACTAAGGGCCCTATCTTGCATCCGGCGCAAGTGACTTAGTCACTGGCGCATGTGTCGTTTGCTAGTTTACAACTGGCGCAGAGCGTTCTTTTGCCACCTGCGCCA
>JAOPUD010000044.1:19933414-19945842 GCA_027122715.1 Trisopterus minutus
CCCTCCCTGTCTCTCTCCCTCTCTCTCTCTCTCTCTCTCTCCATCCCTGTCTCTATCCCTCTCTCTCTCTCTCTCTCTCTCTCTCTCTATCCCTCTCTCTCTCTATCTCTCTCTCCATCTCTCTCTCTCTCTCTCCCTCTCTCTCCCTCTCTCCCCGCCCCCACACACACGCACACTCACACTCACACTTACAAATTTAATGTGTAAATAAATGTGTGAATTGCTCATCCATTATAGATGTGGCCACATCTCCAATACCCTTATCATTCCTGCTAATATAGATATATATTGTATTGATTTGCACCCACGCTAAACTAAAATCTTCTGAGTTTCTCTCTCTCTCAGTGTCCCTGCCTCTCTCTCTCTCTCTCTCTCTCTCTCTCTCTCTCCTCATCTCATTCTCTATATCTCCCACCAATCACTCCCTATCCCAGCACCATAAATTGCTCATGCATTATGGATAATCAATCTATAGCTGGGGGGGGCGGGGGGGCCACGCTCACACGCTGCAGCTGACAATCAGCACAGAGCTCAGACTGGTCCCACACCGCCCTCTGAGCCACGAGCACGTGGGCCGGCCGCCGAGCGCTGAGAGGAGGGGAGACGTGGAGCTGCATAATGTTGTGGAGCGCAGGCCTCATGGGGGCGGGGGGGGGGAGCTCTATAAAGACACTGAGGGAACCGGGGGAAGGGAAGAAGGAGGGAAAGAATAATGGAAGTAAGGAAGGGTTGAGTTCGACCTGAGGCTCAAGCTTAAACGATGAGACGTCCTTGAACGCGTCACCCCACTTCCCCCGGCGGGCTGGGGGTCGCGTTGCCCGGGTGACAACACTGACATTTGTGTGAATGTGTGTGTGCGTGGTCAAACGCGGCAAACAAACCATCTAATTAAATGTTAATAAAGTCTGATGAAAAACATTGTGTGCTTCTTCATATAAACTATTCACGTTTACGAATTTATTAGATTCCATTTTATTTCATTAGGAGGGAAAAAACAGAGAAAGGAGCCATGAGAGACAGGAGGCTCCTCTCACTCTGTATGATCCAACACATGCTGGATGAGCATGTGCCCTATGCAGAGCAGGCCCTGCTTTTACACGTCCACAACAAAAGGTCACTGCCTCTCCACATCCACCAACAGGATTTCTGCCGGTTTGGCCTTGTGATTGTGTAGCGATTTTTTGTGCATTGATTGTGTAGTGATTGTGCATTGATTGTGTAGTGATTGTTTGCGCATTGGTTGTGTAGTGATTGTTTGTGCATTGGTTGTGTAGTGATTGTTTGTGCGTTGATTGTGTAGTGATTGTTTGTTCATTGATTGTGTAGTGACAGGGCCGTGGGAGAAGAGAGACTGAAACAGACGGTTTACTTAAACAATGACATGCATATGTGTTCTCTCATACCAAATGACATTGCTTAGCCCCAATGTGGGCCAATCAGTGATTGCAGTTATTTACTACAGATTGTCTCTGATGACCGGAGTTTGCCTCTGGTTAAAATGATGAAAAGAAGGCGTATTGACCCTAGTGGTGGCTGACAAGCCAAAGATCACCTGGCCTCCTTGACCTTCAGACAGGAGGCCAGCTCTCATTAGCAGGGATAACAAGTAGCAGGACAACTGGCAGCGGGATGATGCCAGTCAATTACAGACCACCGAGTATCTGACCAAAGGAGCTTAGTGTGTGTCTAGTAAGTGTGTAGTTAGTGTGTGGTGTTCGAGTTTGTGTGTGTATGTGTGTGTGTGTGTGTGTGTGAGAGATTGTACGTAATTGTGTGTCTGTATGGAAAACTATGAGCCTCTGTGAGAATCTGTGTTTTCAGGTGGTAGTTCCCATTTTGCTCATGAAAGAATTGTCGTGTTGTTTAAAGGCCTATCAGGATGACCCCCTCCTCTCAGCCAAGGTTTATTCATGAATTCAAAGGCGGGCGAACCCATGCACACGCTACCCTGCTCCGTCTCCGTGGTCCCCAGTACTCCAGCTCCGTCAGTAAACATGGACGGCTTCGGGGGGCACCTTCCATGCTAATAGAGACACCTCATTAAGGCCCCCCTGCATTAAGACCCCCCAGCTCAGATCAGCCTCGTTACCTCGTCATTATCGTGTCACATGACGTCCACATGACCTGTGGCTGATGAAAGTCCGGTCTACGGCAAACACACACTGACACACACTGACACACACTGACACACACTGACACACACTGACACACACTGACACACACTGACACCCTCGTCCTCATTGCAATGACCCTTCCTCCTCCTCTTCATCTTCACACCTCTGCTCTCCACCGTAATGTGGGGGTGACGACAACTCATTAACACCCTGCGTCCTCTTCCCTAAACACCCTGACGGTGAGCCCCCTAATGAGGCGATGGTATCGGATCCACAACGGGAACTATGGCTTCTCAGATTGTGTTTTGGATCTGGTGCATTGCTGACTTATTTGGGCCATGTTCATTCTGATCAATCGCTGAGGTGCTTCTTCTTCCCTTGGAAGGTCTTTCATATTCATTGTGTATGAGTATCCATGGCTCTACAGCAGTGGTTGGTTTGGTTTAACCAGAATCCCTTGATTTAATATTCCAACCACTAGATGTTCACTCAGGGCGTCACTTACTTCAAATACCCCGCATGTTTTGAGTTCATACAGTCTCATTAGCAACACACACACATCTAATATCTATGCCCTAAAGGACACTCTGGCATGATAGCTACGTTTGTAAGATGTCACACTTTCTGCTATAACCAGTTGAGGAATGCCATATAATTGCTCAATCTTATTGTTATCCATTACCATCCAGTTTTCCAGTCTTTAAATTAGGGCGGCTGCTGCTTAGTGGTAACTTTGTTACCACTAAGTTTAGTTTGTTTTTATAAATCGACTTTCTAATGAATGATAGCTATATACAGTGCATTTACTTGGCAAATGAATGTAAAGGAGCAAAATTCACCAAATAATGATATATTAAGACAAAGACATATTGGATCATGGGTAATTACAGCCCATCCACAAAGGGTCATTGTTGTCACACAAAGAAAATCAATGCATACAGATAATAAAAATTCACGACAATTCAACATGGATAGGTTGGACTCAAACGACTACAGTGGACATTTCTGTGGTAACCTCTATTCTCAGGAGTAGCAGCGCCACCACGCTCTAGTTGGAAAGGTATTGTCAGTTCACATATCACACAGTTCTTGCTCTGAAGCGGAGAAAGCTAGAAGAGTCGTCCCTCACAGGCAGTATGACTACTAGGTCATCCTGAACTACAACATTCAACACTCCTCCCCACTAAGATACATCATCCCCCAAATGAAAATATACAGGTAGAAGGAAACGTGTTAAATCCAAACACCTGTACTAAAACGTTAGCATATACTTGTGCTTTGAACACTGAGTACTACTAGCACCTGAAAAACATGGTGCACGCAACATTTAGCTGGACAAAAAAAAACAAGAAAACAAACAGAACAAAACCAGTCCAATCAAACATTGAGTCGGTCAGGAGGTTTGTGAGCACGCTGTGACCTGCCCACAACTCCCAGTGATCCGGCCGGCACCACTGAGGAGGGCGCTGTGGGTGGCTCTGGTGTTGGGGTCGCCAGCGGGGTCTGTGCGAGATCGTCCAACCTCTGCACCAGGCACAGACTCCTCTCCCAGTGGCTCCTCCTCTGGTAAAGTCACAGGTGGACACGCATCCACAGTCGCCTGTCTCCCCATTGGACACTCTGTGGAGCTGCTCGTCTCCCGACCTGCATCATACCGCATATGGTCCTGATGTCTGCGGAAGACACACCCATCCGTCAGCTCAACAGCGTAGGACACAGGACCACTCTGCTTACGGATAACCCAGGAAGCTATTGCAGATTGGTCTTATTGCTGAAGTTTCTCAAGTATACATTGTCACACAGTTTCAGCTGTCTCTCCCCTGCATGTTGCTGGTGACCCTCCTTCTGCTTTTCCTGCTTTCTCTCCACTTAAGCCTTCATGTCTGGCCGCAGCAGGTTCAATCTTGCATTGGGCCTATGCCCTAACAACATCTCTGCAGGTTTTTGTGCAGTTGTAGTCGGGCATAAGGTGGTGTTGAACAGGATGCTCAGAGTCTCGTGTCATCCTCTTCAGGCTCCTTCACTGTCTGAACATCTCGCTCGGCTAGGCCATTCCAGGCTGGATGGAAAGGAGCTTTCCGGATGAGACGTATGCCATTCTGCTGCATGAACTCGCTGAACAGCTCACTGGTGACTGTTGGGCCATTAGTGACCAGGGTGTCTGGCAACCTGTGTACTGCAAACACTTGCCTAAGATTGTCTAGGTTGGAAGGTGCTGTGATATTGCTCATGATGGGGGCCTCTAGCCACTTGAAATCTGCATCAAGTCAACCATGATAAGAAACATCTGCCCCATAAAAGGGCTGGCAAAGTCCAAATATAACCTACACCAGTGCTGGTCTGGCCACTCCCATGGATGCAGAGGTGCTGGTGGAGACATGTGTTACTCACACTGTGAGTATGACTTTACATTATTCTCCAGATCCAGGTCCATTCTTGGCCACCAAACATGGACCTTGGTTTTCATCCGCCGCACACCTGGATGAGTCTCATGTATTTCCTCCATAATCTGAGAGGAGGTCATCAACCCTCGGCCACAGGGACTCCTCCAGCTCGGAGGCCTGGGTCACCCTGAGCTCATAGTTCCCACACATCCCTGTTGTTTTTTTTACTGCCTTCAAAACTGGAACAATGAGAGCCGCCCACCTTGAAAACTGGACACGCTCAATGATGCTCAGCCCCTGTAACCTTTCCAGCTCCTAATCGACTCTGTCCTTCGTGGTATAGGGCTACGCCCTTGATTTAAAGAAACGTGGTGTGGCATTGTTCACTGTCACTCCCTTCTGTGTGGCCTGCTTGTCCCTGAGAACGTCCCTGTACCGCTGCGGATCGCCCTCCGACGAGTGGCCATACTATATTTCATGCCAGTTGAGCCAGTTTTTTTTGCAGCCAGTCACGGCCTATAAGACTGGGTCCACTGCCTGTTGCTATCACCAGCATGGCTTTAGCCCTATGACTCCCAGCTGATAGGTCCACATACAACAGCCCCAATGGAGGACTGGGCTCCTGAGTCAGCATCAACAGGCTGGATCCCCGTGTCCTGCTGTAGGTCACCTCGCTGATGACCGATGCAGTAGCCCTGAATCAACCTCAAACTTTATTTTCTTTCCCTTGACAGAGACTGTGGCATTATGAGACTCAGGTGGCTCCTCCTCAGTTTCCACCCCAAACATGTTGTAGGCACACGCTGCCTCTTCATCTTCTTCTTCTTCAAGGCGGTGTGTAGCTGCCTGGGCCTGTTGAGTTGTCCCCTGCTAAGGCTTAACCTTACCCTTTGAACTCGAACACATTTGAACTAAATGTCATTTTTTACTGCAAGCGTGGCAGGCTGCGTCTTTGATTTTGCAATAATTTGCATAATGCGCCCCTCTGCACCGAAAACATTCCACTCTCTTCACAGGTTTCAATCTCTGAACGAGGAGCACTGCCGCTGACTCTGACACTCCCTGCCCCTTCCGGATATCTTTGGCATCATTAGCATCTCCATACCTAATATATAATACAAATATCAGAAATATATGTCGTTACTAATGCCGCAGTCGGTCACGGAGCATATCATCTCATGTTGCTCTGAAATCACAATGCTCCGACAGCTTCCCAAGCTCTGCTACCAAATTGACTACCGACTGGACTATCACGGACAGTTTCAGATTGTGGTTGTTTCCCCACGAGCTGGACCAGTTCGTCATATGGTATTTCTCCCAGTTTCCGTGCAGTGGCTAATTTCCTTATCAACTTAAGTCTTTGCTCTGCAAACACTGAGGAGAATGGCATGCTTTTGACCCTCCTCAGTTATTACTTTATCAGAGTATGGTGTATGGAAGAGGAACGCGTCAAAAAACAAAAATACCAGTTCACCCCTAGACCAATAATATGTGGTGACCTCTAATATCAGGAGTAACAACGCCACCACATTCTAGTTAGAAAGGTCTGTTTAATGTATAATTGGTGTCAGTTCACATGTCACCAGTTCCTGCTCTGAAGTGGAGAAAGCTAGAAGAGTTCCCCCTAGCAGGCAGTATGACTTAAGTCAACTATAACCTCACATAACGTGCACAGAAACGTACGATATACTACAGGTCATATGAAATGTAACAAGCCGCATGGCTGTCCTGTGAACCCAGATGATTAGTATGTATGGAAAAATAACAAAGAACCTCATCTTCTTTCATGTTTGTGGACCAAGCAGCAGTCCGCTGTGAGAGCAGAGGGCGTTTGATTGCAGGCCTGAGGGCCTCCATCGCCACGCGCCCAGCGGGACTCTCCACTACTGCACGAGTATGCATGTAGTATTTACATTCTCCCAGTGGGAGAACTTAGTTGTTATTTTCTGTTGGAAATGCTGAAAACAGTTTTGAGTCACTGCCATTTGATGTGATATATTTTCACTTTTGTTTTCTTTTCACCTCAAGCTGTTACCTTCCGTGCTGGGTTTTCTTCAGGGTGGGGGCTAAATTGTTGGATATATCATATACTCTATCTTTCAGTTTCTCTCTACATTACTCTCTGATTGTATTTCCATTGCTGCCACCGATAGTCTAATATTATATTTGTCTAATCTTTTTTATTAACAAATTAACAAATCATATAGTCTCTTTTACAATAATAGGGTTAGGGTTAGAGTGAATTAACTGAAATTGAATCCATTGGAGGGAAGTAATATAACAAGTCAATTATTGTCCTCCATTTGTCCTTAAAATACCTTTGTCTAAACAGTCCTCCTTTCCTCTGTTGTGCTTCGGCTTCTCTACAATCTCCTCCCATTTCCAAGCATTTTTGTTGGCCTCCTCCGTGCCTCTGTCTCCTCTCCCACACTCCTGATTGGTCGAGACGGTCCCCCTTGCACTGAGTCAAACGGTGCGGTACGCTGGGATCCACATCAACTCAGTCCAGTACAGCTGAAACACTGAGAAAGCCCAAATGGAGTGGGGTTACGTTTCAAGCATTTCAATACTGTCTGAAGCTCAGGGTAACTGAGATGATGCAATGTGAAGCCCATAGTCCTTCCTCTCTCCTATCTCTCTCTTCTGCTGTCTCTCCGTATCATGTGAAAATTAACAGAAGAACTGATTCCTGTAGGCTAAGGCCCAGTCCAATTTCTCTCCCCTTAACAAGAACACTTGCTTTGAGTGCCCTTAGCTGCAAGTCAGCTCCCCAGCTGGCCTGTGTTCAAGTGATGATTTTAAGGGAAAACAAAGTATTGGGACACCCTACCCCTTCACAGGAACACGCAAAATCTAGGGTTAGGGCTCAAATCTAGGGGAAGGGAAACCACTCCACTGCTTCATTAAGGTTAGGAACAGTGATGTCTACTTCATTTACCATTTAAGAGTAAATAATAGATAGATATTTTTTTGTATTTCACCACTTTTAAGAAGTGTTGATCAAAGTATAAACTATGAGCAGCCATTTCCCTCCACCTAACCTTTTCCCCCTGCTCAGACAATGACACTCTCAAGCTGAACTGTTCCACATAAGGCATGCTCAGGTAACTTTGAACTTCTAAGATGTTTAAACCATAACAGACAACCACAACCACATGGACAACCACATAACTCCATAACTAACCCTACATAACCCTAACATGTTGTATTGTCTTGTGTCTTGTCTAGTCATCAGCTTGACATCTCAGCAGCCTTTGTAACTGTGAACTATGAGCCCTCACTTATCCTCCCTCTGTTTGGAAGGATAGTGCTGTCCAAGACACATCAATTGAAAAATGGTGTGCCACAAGGGTTCGATTTTAGTTCTCTCCCTTACCACTCAACACATACTCACTGGGATCTATTTGTAGTTTCTCTAACCACAGTTACCAGTTACCACTGTAATGCTGATGATGTTAGTCAGCTCTACCTCTCTTTTCAGAAGACAGAAAAAACCACAGTCGTGGCGAATATTGTGATGTGCAGCTCAGACTCTGTCTGGAACAAGGCAGGCTTCAATCTAGGAAATGAAGAATACATTACCTCTTTTACCTCAAAGCTTTAAACTTATTTTTATTTCAGTTAACACCTAAAAGTAGCATTTTCATGTGCTAGTAGTCATTATAAAATATATATACTTACATGTATATGCTTAAAATTAACTTAAAATAAAATACTATTATATAATGTGAGCCCTGATTTTGATTAATTGCTATCGAAAGCTCACATAAGGTACGTTACAGTATGCAGGGTGTAGCTGTTTGGGGCTAGAGGCTTGTAGCTGTCACTCACAAACTGACAACCAAAATGTGTGTTCAAGCAATTTAGTGACTTTATAAACTGTGAGCTATTGATGAGTCACTTGGCGGACCACAGCCAATTTGTAACAGAAACGCAGCTCAATTTAACATGGGATCGCACGGATGCCAGCCCATAGCAGTAGTAAAATAATCAACAAATCTCACTAGCTTAAGATTGACTGCAGTTTGTGTAGACAAGAGATGGTTTAGAGACAGCACTGCATTCTCCAGCAAATTCTCTGTACCCCTCTCTCTCGCTCTGTCTCCCTGGCTTTCTTTCACTCTCTCTCTATCGCGTACACACACACACACACACACACACACACACACACACACCATCCTCAAGCAAGCATCACAACACTGCGTCCTCCCCCGTCCCAGACACGACGTCTCCGGGATGCTCGTCTTCTCCTCACAGGTCTTGCAGCACGTCTCCCTGACTGTCATTCCACAGACAAGTCCCTCATTACAGCCCCCTCCACACCATGCTGTCGCAGTCCCAGGTTACTGCTGGAGAACCCGTCACACACCATCACAGCAGCTCCAGACACACTGCCTCCTACCGTGTTGGCCCGAAACAAAAAGCGCACTTGAGCGCGGCATGGTGAGTTTTCTAAAACCAGTGGCTCCCCAGGGACTCCCTGGCTGCTCCCTTAACACCTTGCGTTGGCACCAGTCACCCAGACTGCTCTGTGTGCACCTCCCAGTTGGCCCAGGACCCTAAGTGGGTCACGAGGCCAGCAGAATGCTGCCTGGCAAAGCGTCACACAAGAGGAAGAATAACACAATGTGTTTTATTATTATACACAGAACATGACCGTGTATAATAACATAAGACAATGTGTTATGTTATAATACACAGACCATGACCGTGTATAATAACAAAACACAATGTGTCATGTTATTATATACGGTCATCCTATGATCCTACGGGCAGTGGAGAGGTGAGGCGTCTAATGTCAGGTTAGAACCTGTGTGCCACAGGGATCCATATTAGGCCCCCTGCTCTTCTGCCTTCACAGCTAAGGGCTTTACAGTCCACGTTGTCCGGTGCAGAGGGACCACCACCTATGTAAGTCAACAGGGTTTATTCTCCATGTCATGTATTTTGAGGCCCTGTTTAACAGTTTTATATCGGGAAAACTTTATTATGGACTAGTGATAATGACTTTGGCCAGAGAGAAGTGTGATGCAGACATTCAATTCTGTTCCCAATTTGACAAATATGGCTTGTTTTTTCTCTGCCTGAACTAAAAGATTTTGTTAACCAATAGGTGATCTTTTATACACCAAATTTAAGAGACCAGCTCATTGAGGGATATACTAGCTTCAGATCATGTTTAGGTTTTGTTGTCCTAGCTTTTTCCAGACTAAACAAAAATGAAACAGCATTCCTGGTGGACTAAGCTATCCTGCATTCATATCTGTACACTTTGAAAATCCGGGTTGTGCACTATTATTTGTTAATATTGAGATATTGAATGTAAGGTTTGATTGTCAGCCTCAGAGTGTGCATTGCTGTAGGTCTTGAAATCCTGATCAATTATTACATTTGCTCACAATGAGTCATATGTATTGGAACTACTTTGTATTCACATTTCTGAAGATTTATTTTATCACCCTGTATATTCAATCTATTGTAAAATTAACTACTCATCAGGAAGTATCAAGTACGTTTCACCTCCAGTAACTGGGCCTCACAAATAGTCTTACAGTTTTTGCTTTTAATTAACTGCATTTGTTACTTTCAATTTCAACTAAAACCTGACTTGACTATAACCTTAACGAAAAGTCAACAACCTTCTAACCCAAACTCCCAGGGAAGTAAAAGTTTCAAAAAGTCCTTGTTCCTAATCAAAGATGGAATAACATAAGCACACTGTATGGTTCCAATAAGAACCACCGTCTCCAGGCATCTCTCAACACAATCCTTCACCCGCTCACTCCTGTTACCAAAGTTGAACACTAGAAGCTGCGACAGTTCACACAGCTCTGTCTTCACACGAGTCGTGGAACATTGTAACCATACAGTCTGTCTCTCTGCTGGGAGGCTCTGCACACCTCTGCTCCACTCAAGCCCTTTTACTAAAGTCTACAAAGACCCTAAAAGCCTTTCAACAAGTGAATAAAGGTATGGGGAAAAAAAGGTCTGATATTTCTTATTTATATATTTCTTTGTAAAGTTGTGGTAGCAGTGTCAGTCAACCGTCGCGGCAGTGAGGCTGCTGAGGAACAGAGAGCAGGGCTCCGCGTGGGCGAGGAGTCTGTCACACTTTTTTGCTCTTGCTCATTGCCTGTGTCACTTTTTGTGTATCCAATTCTCTCTCTATATCTCTCTGTCTCTCTCTCTGTCTCTCTCTGGTTGTCTCCGACTCTCTCTATCACTCTCTCGCTCTTGCTCTCTTTGTCTCCACCTCTGTTCCTCCCTTTGTGTCTTAGCCATGGTGGGATGGCTTCGTGACAGCTTGATAAAAGGGCCATTTTGAAGTTGAAAAAAATGTGCCTGTCGGGTGGGGTGAGAGAGAGGGGGGAGACAGAGTGGGCGAGAGAGTGGTGTAAATGGGTGTGTGTTTGTGAGTGCATGTCTAAGTTGTCAGCCAGCAGTCAGGTGTAAAGACCCAAGTGTTCAGCTAGAGAAAAGAATGGTTTATTTATACGACTAAACTTATACCAGTGGTAGTGGAAGGCTTTGGAGATTAACTTTCCTACATTCAGAAGGAAAATTGAATTTAGACATTTGATCACAATGTTAAAATAAATGACTGTATTGTACTGAATTAACACTTCAGTAAATAATTAACATGACATTCCTAAATGTTATTCTGTAAATATCAGACTCTCAACGCATTCATTTGATAGGAACATATTCCTGTGTCGAATGACGACTGCACAATAGCAGTGAAGTGATGGCAGCATCGCCTGTGCTGTTGCGTGGTGTTATTCAAAGCAAGTGCTTCCAGAGATGCTCGTTGGTAGGGAAATGTCAAACCGATTCCATGTGTGCTATGTAATGCAATCAGTGTTGGGCAAGTTACTTCAAAAGCGTAATGCATTATTTATTACTTATTACTGTCCTTTCAAAATAATTTGTTACATTACAATATTACTGTCTTTGAACTACTACTTTTACATTACTTTTGCATTACTTTCGCCAAAATAAAAGGAAATATGGATTTGGTGTTCAATAGATCTTCTTGTGTTCAATGCAGGTCATTACACAGCAGGAGGTGATGTGGTATGGCATAATGACTGAGCTAGGCTTAAGGCCAGCAAAAGTACAATATAATGGTCGCAGTTATGCAATACATTTTATAATAGAAATACTGTAACTTTAGGTAGGCCTATTCATATTGAAATCAATAGAGCTAGAGCCTAAAAAGTGTGCAAAGTGCACTTTACTATAATGTTCTTCGAATCCTTGTCCCTGACCTACAGAAAATAATGGGCGTATGACCATCGCGCGAAAATCTTAAAAAAAGGGTCAATTGATTTCGGGTTTAAAATGCATTGGAACGCGCGTTACTGAGATTTGTACAGAGTAAAATATTACCTTTTTTTGTAATGCCTTACATTACCTTGTTACAGCAAAAAGTAATGCATTACAGCAATGTTTTACTTTTGTAATGCGTTACACCCAACACTGAATGCAATACATTTACATTTACTTTGAGGGCATTTAGCAGACGCTTTTATCCAAAGCGACTAACAAGAAGAACATTTGTCATAAGGAGTGAAACAATTTATCGCTCTCAGAACAGCAAGGATGTTCTTAGAACCAAGTGCTAACCACTTACAATCACTAGGTTAACCCATTCCCCATATACAACAAAGATAGCTAGGATAAGATGCTACACCACTAACCATCACTAGGTTAACTCATTCCCCATATACAACAAAGTTAGCTAGGATAAGATGCTACACCACTAACCATCACTAGGTTAACCCATTCCCCATGTACAATAAAGATAGCTAGGATAAGATGCTACACCACTAAGTACCATAACTAAATACAACAGACACTAAGGGCCCTATCTTGCATCCGGCGCAAGTGACTTAGTCACTGGCGCATGTGTCGTTTGCTAGTTTACAAC
>JAOPUD010000044.1:20009662-20021511 GCA_027122715.1 Trisopterus minutus
CACACACACACACACACACACACACACACACACACACACACACACACACACACACACACACACACACACAGATATGTTGGCTACACTTTAGAAGAGATTCTGTATTGTGTGTATATGTGTGTGTTTGAGCGTGTGTGTTTGTGTTTGTGCTTGGCCCTTCTGTCCCTACATATGGATATTAATACCTGTTCCTGAGGGCTTGGGGACATTACATGGCACTGCTCTCAGTTTTTTTATTTAGCAATTATCAAAGGGGCTCTGTTCTGTTTCTGCCAGAAGTCTCCTCCAAAGTAAAAGCTCAAAGAGTTTTACTTTGACTGTTTGCCTGCCAAGCATACAACCATTTTCCCTTTTGCATAGGCTGTGCCTCAATGCAAGTAAGTAAGAAGTACGAAGGAGAGCTGCAGTTTTTACTAGCATTCACCAAAGTAGAAAACAAAGCAACTTCTAAAAAGGAAGCAATCCATGTTGCTCCTTTTTCCTTGTGCTGTTGATTTGGGGGACAACACGATGTGCTAATGGCAGTACATGCTTGAATAATAATCTCTATCACCTCTTACCATGCACCGAGGATGCTTCTCTTTTGGCATTCATAATTCACAATACTAATTAGTCAGTCCTGTATCCTTTGCAAGCCTTTTGTCCTCCCTAAAAAATGAATTGCCGCTGTCTTCCACAGTTGGTGTCTGCATGCGCTCCGAGCCATGCATTCTAATATAACACCACAAATGAAAAGATTAATAATTGACACTCCACATGAGGAGGCTGATGAGTCTTATGGTAGGAGCCGGGATAAACAAAAAGGATTCAATGTATTCTTTATCGTGCATTTTAGTTATTCCTGGTCGTGCACATTTGAAAGGGGTCTGTTTTCTGATGCTGTCTGTCGGTATGTCTGTCTGTCCGACAGACAGTGACCTTACCAATTCACATTCAGATTCAAGATATAAAGAATTTGTGTGTGTTTGTGGCAGTATGTGCACGTGTGTGTGTGTGTGTGTTTCTTTCCAGGCGTCTGCTTGAGGCTGAACGGATGTTTCTAGCTTCGCTATTGATCAGACAGGTAATTATCGTTTCTGATCCTCTCATTACGCGTATAGATCCGCCCCGTGTCACGTTGGCACTTTTGTCTGTGTAGTCCTGTCAGAATCACAAGGTCACGTCAATGCTATCTGCCCCACACCCTGCCCCACACCCTGCCCCGTCGCAGCATGACGTCTGGGGGCCTGCATGCTGCAGAGACGCTCAAGTCCCGCTCTGTGGGTCAGGAGCCATGTCCTCCCGTCAAGCAGTCCTCCTCACAGGCTCACTGCAGAGGCGATGGTTCCAGTGTTGAGTCCTCTTCACAGGCTCACTGCAGAGGCGATGGTTCCAGTTCAACCCCAGTTGATGTGCAATGTGAGCTCAGCTCACATTTGTTTCAAGTTGCCCAATTCATGCAGACAATAGAATAGCACTGTCTGAGACCTTTGACAGGCAGGACCGTGGGGGCTGGATGTTTTCATGAGGGCAAAGGTTTCTCACTGCTGCTGTTCCGTCCCCTCTTCATCACAACAATCCATGTGTTCATTGTGACTTATGGATATCAGTGTTTGAACGTTTGAAGCAACCTGCAGCTTATTACGATGTTACGCTTTGTTGCCGTCACACAAATGGGTTCCACTTCTGAACGGTGGCACTAGCATGGCACAGGGACGACGCCCGCTGTCTCTCCTCGGGAAGCTCTCTCTTTGTTGATCTCTCTCCCTCAGTCTTTTTCCTCTCTGCAGGCTTCTCGCTGTGCATTGCTTGTCCTGTTGGGGTTACTGTGTGTACATGTACCCCCACCACCCCCTCACCGGCCTCCAGCAGAAAAACATCTAAATGGAGATGGAACCAAAGGAGATGAAGGCATTCACAACCTTTCTTTTCCCTGAATCTCATTCCTGTCTGAATAATTCTGTTTTCTTCCTTTCTTTCGTTCTTTCTTTCTTTCTCAGTGTCACTATCTTGCTCTTCCCTCCCTCCCTCTCTTGGCTTCTTCTTCTTGTTCATTTTTATATCCGGTACAAAGTAGAGCAGTATGGGGGCTTCACATTAGGCTCATGTGGCTTCACCAGACAAAGAAAAAAAGGAACAATAGAAGTAGCGTCCTCCTCAATCTATTTCAGTTGACATGATCTGAAGAAACACTAGATAGTAATGTGTTTAAGCAACATGGATTTAGTTATCAAAACAAAACTTTTGCTAATTAAACCAAACTAAGGTTGGCAGAGCTCCATTAGCAGGGCTGGCTCCTGTGTGTAGGGGGGTCCTAGAGGAGGTCCCAGAGGAGGTCCTAGAGGAGGTCCTAGAGGAGGTCCTGTGTGTAGGGGGGTCCTAGAGGAGTTCCTAGAGGAGGTCCTAGAGGAGGTCCTGTGTGTAGGGGGGTCCTAGAGGAGGTCCCAGAGGAGGTCCTAGAGGAGGTCCTAGAGGAGGTCCCAGAGGAGGTCCTAGAGGAGGTCCTAGAGGAGGTCCTGTGTGTAGAGGAGGTCCCAGAGGAGGTCCTAGAGGTGGTCCTGTGTGTAGAGGAGGTCCCAGAGGAGGTTCCAGAGGAGGTCCTAGAGGAGGTCCCAGAGGAGGTCCTATGTGTAGAGGAGGTCCTAGAGGAGGTACTGTGTGTAGAGGAGGTCCTAGAGGAGGTCCCAGAGGAGGTCCTGTGTGCAGAGGAGGTCCTAAAGGAGGTCCTAGAGGAGGTCCTAGAGGAGGTCCTGTGTGCAGAGGAGGTCCTAGAGGAGGTCCTAGAGGAGGCCCCAGAGGAGGTCCTAGAGGAGGTCCTAGAGGAGGTCCTGTGTGTAGAGGAGGTCCTAGAGGAGGTTCTAGAGGAGGTCATAGAGGAGGTCCCAGAGGAGGTCCTAGAGGAGGTCCTGTGTGTAGAGGAGGTCCTAGAGGAGGTCCTAGAGGAGGTCCTAGAGGAGGTCCCAGAGGAGGTCCTAGAGGAGGTCCTGTGTATAGAGGAGGTCCTAGAGGAGGTCCCAGAGGAGGTCCTAGAGGAGGTCCTGTGTGTAGAGGAGGTCCTAGACGAGGTCCCAGAGGAGGTCCTAGAGGAGGTCCAGTGTGTAGAGGAGGTCCTAGAGGAGGTCCTAGAGGAGGTCCCAGAGGAGGTCCTAGAGGAGGTCCTAGAGGAGGTCCAGTGTGTAGAGGAGGTCCTAGAGGAGGTCCTAGAGGAGGTCCAGTGTGTAGAGGAGGTCCTAGAGGAGGTCCAGTGTGTAGAGGAGGTCCTAGAGGAGGTCCAGTGTGTAGAGGAGGCAGCATGTCATTTTCAAAGTCTGGCCAGTCATATAGATTTGCATTGTGTAGTTTTGTGTAATGTAGGTAAAGTCGAGGGGTGGTTATACACTGGGCTGGGTGGCTTGTTGCTGTGGTTCCATGTTGCTAGTCTGTAAGGTGCAGTCAAAGAAAGCAAAATGGCTTAGTCCGGTATTGGATTTACCAATAAGAGTTCACACAGAAATATTGAAGGGCAAAATGACACTGAATTGAAAGCTAGATCCAGAGAGTGGCTTGGCTGGTTGCATGTTCCCTTCTGACTTCACTTCACTTCCCTTCTGACTTCCCACACTCACAAAATGCTATTTGGCCATACATCCAAGAAGGTTATTTTTTCCATGTGTTTTTGCCTGATTTAGTATAGTAGAAGTACAGCTGCCGGTCATCTAACAAAATAAGCAATATGAATATGAATAAGCAAAATACCCTGAATGCAATATTATGAATTGAACTTGATTGAGGGCTTTGTTTTCTTAAATTGTACACACTTTGGTAGTGCTCGTGGTTTTGAGAAGGTCATTTAACACTGGGTTGGAGTGAGGAGTTTAAACTTCTCTAACAGTTATTTTAATAATTGTGGTAATTTTCTCATTGAGCAGCAATCACCTGATTCTCTGATGCTTCAAAATACACCATCATGATCAACGTAATGGCTCACAGACCGAGCAGAGACAATGCCATTCCTCTGGTACAGTCCATTATAAATGTAATAGATCTTTACAATTCTGGACTTCAAATGCAGTCTAATTACAAACAACCATTACTCTTTTTGCGGGTCAATTTGAGGTCGACAGGAACCTTTTAAGATTATTAATTCAAGTATTTGCTGTCAGTAGGTTGACATGCATCTCACGGGCTCAGAGGAACCCTGCAGAACCAAATATACATCAAAGAGAGCATGGAAGGCACTTTCTGAAAACATTTCTATGGATTGTCATCAAAAGGAGGTGAAGGCATGCGTGGTCAGGAGCAGAAACCACCTGCCACCAGAGTACAGAACCTCTAAGTGATGAGCCTCAACGTGAAGGCTCTGACCCCTGCTCTGCTCAACTCAGTGCAGCAGCTCTGTACCGTCCCACTGCACTGAGACGCACACAGGCCACGCACAGGGCTACACACAGGGCCACACACACAAGGCTACACACACAAGGTCACACACAGAAGGTCACACACAAGGTCACACACACAAGGTCACACACACAAGGTCACACACAAGGTCACACACACAAGGTCGCACACACAAGGTCACACACACAAGGTCACACACACAAGGTCACACACACAAGGTCACGCACACAAGGTCACACACACAAGATCACACACAAGGTCACACACACAAGGTCACACACAAGGTTACGCACAAAGCCAAACACACAAGGTCACACACAAAGCCACACACACAGGGCCACACACACAAGGTCACACACACAAGGTCATACTAGCTTAAAGCATGCTTCTTTTGATGTGTTCAACATGTGCAGTTGAACACAATTGTCATTTATTTCCTTTGACCAATGAAACCCTCTCAAGAGTACACACACACACACACACACACCCTCACACACACACACACACACCTTAGCCATTGGAAGTTATTACTCATTACTCTCTTATAACCTCCGCTCGCTCTCTGTCTGCTACCTGTCCTCGGTGGAATGGCCACAGAAGGAGCTCACAAAAGGAGGATGTGGAGGTCTCAGAGAGAACCATAACACTTCTTCATTAAGATCTGTATATGTTATGGGATTATTTGGTTTTGCCTGCTGTAAGTCGTCAGGTTGGCATAGAGCGGGGGGCTGACAGGGTCTGTATGGTTGGGTCAGAAGCCCCCTACTGTGTAACAGTAAGCCCAGACTCACCTAGCTGCTACCACGTTCATATGCTTGGAAACATGCGAGGCACATAAGCTTGTATGTGCTCGCATATACAAGCTTATTACGCAAACAGAAACCATCATCCACAGATGGCATGTTGGCATTTACATGATCCCACATGCACACTTACAAAAACACAATGTGTCAACACACCCACACACACCCACACACGCCACACACATTGAAGTAGGCATACAAAAACGTATGACACATATCCACACTGGTACAGGGACACATACCTCAACACACTTATGCGTACGCCAAAAGACAAAGGGAAAATTAGCTCACACATAGATGCACAAATACAAACACACACACCCACACACACACACCCACTCTCTCTCTCTCTCTTTTTCTCCATCTTGCTCTCTCTTGCTCTCTCTCTATGTCTCATCTTATTAACCATGTTACCCAGGCTAACTGACAGATCATTAAGGTTGGGCTCCACACACAAAAGAGCTGCTGACAAATCCACTTTCTTAACGATGAAACCGACTGGAGATGCTGTCTCCGTCCTCCCCCACCGTTAGACAACAGCACACCGCTGAGTGGAGATGTCACCCACCACCTCTTCAATATTTGCCATTTATCTCGAACATAATTCAAAATTGTTGATAACAAAATTATTGGAAGGAATCTGTAACATCTTTGTTCAATGTCAAAATGTCAACAAGAATGAATTGATTGCAAGACAGTTTTTATGGTATGGTCAATGTTTTTTTTAATTGTTAAGAGAGTGAACGAGAGAGAGCACTGAGGAGAGGAAGATTAAAAGAGGGGCTGCAGATGCAGAGGAGGAGGAGGAAGGGATACTAGTGGATAGGAAAGAGGGAATGGATACATATGGATAATGACTTTCCCAAGATGAAAGAAAAAGACCCAAGACACTTTGGTGGACACGGTTTTTTGTGAGCCCTTGCCAGCCACTCTGGTCCGATGGCTCCAGTTCAAATCTTTTTAACTGAAGCTGATTAATTTACGTCCAATCAACTCACTTCCTTATTAAGACCAAAGCAGCTGTTATAACGAGTTTTGTATTGTGCAGTCGTACCATTTGTTCTCCCCGTCTGTGTTCTCGTCTTGCTGTTTTGAAATGCAACCTCGACTCCAACAAAGGACTGGTGCATGGAGTAATAGATTTTGACGGTCGACCAACTTTACTACACACCTTTAGTGGGTCTGTTTTTACCACAGCAGTTAAAAAGCAGACTTCCCATCCGTGGTTGAGAACAGTATGTACCGAGACCTAGCAACTTTTCTCATTTGCCAGTAGTGTTTTGAGCTTCTTCTTCCAGGTCAAACTGGACATTTAATGATCATCCTAGTGAAACGATACAAGTAAATAGTTTGCAACAAGCAGTGTAACCTCATGTTACATGGTGTACTGGATACGTACTAAGGCCACGGGGCAGACGGGTTAGAGGGTTGGAGGGCTAAGCAGGCAGCTTACTTCTTGCGGCGTAAAAGTTTTGACCACTTCTTGCACTGCGGAGATTCAATAACTTATTGAAACCTCCCTGGGCCACGCTGACACAGTGTGTGATGGGTCAGACACAAACGGCAGGAGTGGTTTATTTGGATTCCTTTCTGCGTTGGGATTCCCCGGCTCCATGGAGAGGCCGCAGTAGGTTGAAGCTGTTCCGTAGCATAGCATATTATGACAAATGCCTTCAATTGAACAGGGGTAATACAGCTGTGACAACATCTTGACTTTTTCTTTCTGCTCCTGTGTACCAATGTATTTATTTGTTCTGATTTAGAATGTGCTAACCAACTGGGAGTTCTTTCCCAGCCGTGAAGAATGCTGCTTACGTCATGGCGACTCCTTTTGGTGTCTCTCCAGTCACAGAATGAAGCTTAACAAAGACTGACTGCTGTCCACAAAGCAGTCCTGCTGAGGACGCCTGCAGCCTGCAGAAGAAATCAATAGGACCTCCTGCAGCAGAGCAGCAGCTCAGCGTGGATGTCAACTCCTCCTAACCAATAGTCCCTTACCCTCCGTCTGTTGTCATGCCCTCTCGCCTTTTTCTCCTAACAACTCGAATTTCTCCTTTAATAAAATATGATTGCCATGAAAGGGGCGTGAAAGGCGCTTCAATAACACAGAAATATCCCTGACCATAAAATCGACGGATACATCAGGAAAATAGTCTTCTGAGGCAGACAAAAAAAATGATTTTTAAATTGAAGGCAGCCTTCGCCGTTGTCCAACTGCTCTGGGAAGGCACCTATGACCACGCTAGGCCTATTGCTCAGGATGAAAATGGATGTACTTGGATGGCCATAGTAAGACCAGTAAGGCCAAATCGTACGTCTCAGGCTTGGATTTAGTCATATAGTTTGAGACTGACATCAATAATTGCAAGTCATCCCTCAGATCCAGTCTGTGATGTCCCTGACGTCCTGTACCTGACACCGTCTGGTACCCTGGAGGAGCAGCCGGGCATCACCACACCAATCAAACCCAGTCTGGAACCTCCCTTTCATTCTCCATTTCCAAGGGGCCCACACCATGCCTCTGGACCCATTGGATCGGCCTTCAGCCAATCAGCAACCAAATGTGGGACGCAGCACTGAGCCACCATTCTTCTGCAGTGCAGTCGTTTGTTCTTCTTTTAGTGAAAATATACCATCCAGTTGGTTGATGACTGTCTCCATAGCTGACCGTCAGACACCAGTGGCACACATATCTGTTGCCTGTGCCTCTATGCACTGTCATCGTGTTTATCCCACCTCAAATTAGATAAAGGTTGTGATCGGTCGTCTATTTTGTACACAGAAAATGTTTTGTACGGGAGGGGAACCAGACCTTATCTGCAGAGCAAAGTAAACATGAGCCGGTGAGACTGGTCTGGTTCCCAGGCTACGATCTAAGCATCTTATTTTACATCCATGGAACCGACAAGGTTCCATCCTCTCTCTTCATGGCGTTGTTCATCAAATCAAAACGTAGCCTAATATTAGCTCCTGGCCCTGCCTCCACCAATACACGGCTCTCTGCCTATCACTCCCCGGCGTTATGGTGTCAGTGCTGGTGGTCTTCATGTTTCCTGTCTGAGTGGATGCCGGTGCTTCACACATGCAGGTAAATATTGATGCGTGATGGAGTGGGGTTAAAAGGTGATGGTGAAGTAATGTCAAAATGTACACATTGCAACAAGCACAATTTAAAGAAACAAAAAGGCTAGGCGGCTCTAGCTTAACTGTCCAGTTTCTGGTCAATAACAAACATTTTAAACTGCATGGCCGAGAAAAACATGTCAATGAATACTTGGTAAACGTTGGTAGGCTAATGGTAATGTCTTCATAACTTATATGAAGGATAAAAAAAAGAGGATGCAAACGATCGATCACAGATTATTTCCAAGGGTAAGCTGATCTGGAAAGGCTTCCTTCAACAGGAAGAAAGTGGAAGAAAACGACTCTGAAGGACTCGCTGATAGCCTAGTTAAATCAGGAAGTATTCGAATCCATATGCAGTCTACCTAGCAGTGTTGTTATATATAGTGTTTAAGAAAAAAATAAACACATTTTCATTTATGAATTGAAAAAAAGGTTGTGTTCCATATTTTGGTTTTCAGCAATGTTTGCATATTGCCATATCAGTGTAGCTGGACCAAAATACAACCATTAAATGTCAAGCAATTAAGCTGCGTGATATTTGGAATGACTGTGATTATTGTATCCGAAAAATAATACACGGTAATGTCTGAGTACGGGCACAACTTCTAGCTGGAAGATGAATCACCACAAATAATATAACCTGTGAGGGAATCTGTGGGCTTTGTCTACCGGTAGACAATGCCAGCATATTGCAGGCATATCCAAATAGTGAACAGTTAAATTGCATGCATTTGAATACAGTTCTAAGTCATTCCTACCACAGAGCATTCAAATGGGTCCTGTTGGACAAACCCAACTGTGTGTGGCACCTTGCTGGGGGAAGGAACATAAGTAAAGAAATAAGGCGACATTCCAGATGTGCACACCAGCACACTGAACCCTGGCTCTCCCAGAAAGTGTGTCTCATTAAACGTGAGGTGGTAGCGGCGTCGCTAATGGTTTTCCTCAGCCAAACACTTCCTGGTGTAGAGAATGATCCAGACCACTAGCGACGGAGCGCCGCGCCACACAGCGAAGCAATTCCAAGATGTCAGGGACACTGCAGAAACAGGAGGCACGTCTGCTGCACCATCCCAAAAGGCCAATCAGGAAGGAGAGTTTGGTAGCAAGGGAAAGCCCACCAGCACAGACCAATAGGAGTCCTTCCAGCTCTAAATGTATAAAGGATAAAATATTTAAAAATAACCAATTCAGACCACCTCAATACACTGGATCCAGGTGAATAGATGGAGATTCTCCCGCTACATGGTGCAGTATGGTGAATCTGTGTGTGTGTGTGTGTGTGTGTGTGTGTGTGTGTGTGTGTGTGTGTGTGTGTGTGTGTTGTGACTCTAACTCTAAGAGTGTGCGACCAACACTGATTCACCACAAACTTGTGAGCGTTGAGGTGAGGCGGCCCTCAGTGGACACTGCTCAGGGTGGAGCTGTGAGGGTTTGTGATGAAGCTTTGGCCGTTGTCCACACACACTGACCTGGCGGGTCAGTGTGTGTTTGTTATCATCCCCCTGTCACACGGAAGGGACGATTCTGTTGACCAATCAACGGACGGCATGTGTAGCTCAAACTTGCCGGGACCCTTTCAGGCTCTCAGTACCTCAACGGAGGAGTACTGAGAGACCAAACCGACCCACACCCGCCGGTGGAAATGCGTCTCATTAAGGTTCTCATTAGATCCAAACATGCCCAGTGTCATACAAAGACATCAAAGGGAGGGTGAATTCAGTGCGTTCATGTTGAGTCCACACATTGTAGTCTATGATGTGCCACTATTCCCAAAAAATTGGAATACTTGCCTTTGCAGTTGGTCATTGATTGTCTCTTGTCATGCTATCGCATTGGGCTCCCCTTGTTTCTGTGTATATAAGGGGGCTCATTGCCCAACAGCAGTAGAGGAGAAACCAAATCCAAACGCGTGTATGTTCTAGGGAGTCTCATTTGATATTCAACGACAACCATAGTAGAACTTACCTTGACTTCTGTAAACTATTAATCTATGTTTGTATTGTATTTGGCCGTTGCCGTTTGGAAGAAAATATTATCGCTCTGGCATTAGTCGCCTATGTTTGGAAAAATTTCCATTCTTTGGGTGCAGCACACAAAGGCTTGTGCTTGTGTTTCTCTTGCAGTGCATTGGAAGCCCTACAGTCGATGTTTGGGAGTGATAATTCAACCGGTCTCTTTTGACTTTTGTGCGAAAGGATAAAAGTCAGTTTACCCTGCGTGTGTTTGTCTCCCTGCAGACCTGGGCAGAATAATCGATAACCAAAAACATTCAAAGGTTTACATTTCAAAAACAGCAAAACAGACACCAGCTAAAGGCGATGGCACTACCCTTCATCTGCTCCCATCAGAGCGCCTCTTTAGGGGCTGTGTGTTAACAGGTGGCCTTCAGTCCTTGTGGAAGTCCAGCCTCTGAAGCATGGACACAATGAGGTTCTACTGCCCACACTCATTCTGAAACGCATCGAGAGAATTTAAATATAATATCTGAGCAATGCAAACTACAGAAGGAAGAGAAGGTGGAGTCTGTGTGTGTCTGTGTGTTTTTGTGTGTGTGTGTGTGTGTGTGTTTTTATTATTTTATAATATCTGAGCAATGCAAACTACAGAAGGAAGAGAAGGTGGAGTCTGTGCGTGTGTGTGTGTGTGTGCATTTGTTCATGTGTGTGTGTGTGTGTGCGCGGCGGTGCAGTGTCGTGTGCAGGCCAGTGGAACCTGCGTGGTTTATCAGCGGCTGATAAGGATCACTAATTACGTGGCCGGTAGTTCTCAGCGGTGCCTCGTCACGACAGCCGAGCCACATCACAGCCGCCACATCTGCAGTCAGAGGCCCAGCCGGCCCAGCTCTCCCTTGAAGCGAGGCACGAGGAGGGGTGTAGCACGCAGCGCAGCGCCGGGGGAGAGCGGGGAGCATACCTGCTCAGCCCAGAGACCCGCAGCCTGGCGGGGTCTATCCTATGAATTACCCACGGCTGCTTTCATTTAGATCCTCCAGTAAGAGCCCGGACCGTTTAAAGGTGGTGATCCCCTCCCGTCCCCCGGGGGCCAAACAAGAACACAGCGCTCCTGTGCTTGGCTGCTGCATCACTTCCAGGAGACGTGATATTCTGAACGTGTTTAATGAAGTGGGAACATGTTCTTAAACACAAAGGATGTTTTTTTCATCACAGAAAACCTGCAGGAACTAGAATGATGTGGTTTTTGCTTTTGCTGCAATGTTTGATTTTGAATAAAATAAAAAATAAAACAAATCAAAGGAGGTGAATGAATGGACTGCCAACCAACGGCACCTTTGATGATCCTTTGAATAGAGCAGAGTACAGTCAGAAAGAGTGAGGGAGAGTCTGCACACTGCCCCAGTAATACATATTAATATTTGTGGTTTACATATTTAGAGTTAATAAATAAATAAATAGATAAATGTATGTGTGATTATTTATAATATATAAAATACATTATATACTGAAAAAGTACGGTCTAATGAGGACATTGAGCCTCAAGTACCATGTGGGAAAAGGAATGGAGGGGAGAGAGAGAGAGAGAGGGGGGGGGGGGGGAGGGGGG
>JAOPUD010000044.1:20025904-20036089 GCA_027122715.1 Trisopterus minutus
TTTTTAGGAGTTACTCCTAAATTCGCCAGTTAGGACCTACTTTTAGCCCTAAAATGCTTTGTGAATACGGCCCCTGGTTGTCATCTCAATACATAATCAATAAAAAGATAATTGACAAAACATGTATCAATGAACATCTTTGGAATGCTGTACAACCACAGCATCAGATTTGTTAATCATGCTTGTTAATTTGTTAATCATGCTTGTTAATTTGTTAATCATGAACTATTTTGTCAATAGATATTCAAGGATAATGGAATATGGGGTTGTGTTGTTTTAAAGAATTGATTCTGACAATGACTCATCACTTCATGACAAAGAGCAAAGAAAATGCAGAACTGTGCGAACACTGCAAGGAACGCCTACTACACAAGAAATATACAGCTTCAGCTCCCAAGCATCACTGGCACTGCATTGCTATTTAGTGGGGAAGCATTTCACTAAACACAGGGCTTTGGGGTTCAAGGTATTCTGTTTCTTATTTAATAAGCAGTATTACACAAGAGGAGAGGGTGTGCTTTACTGTTATTAAAGGACACCAAAGAGAGATGAGCTCTGTTGCAGCGCGTAACCCTTGAGTGTTATATTGTGATTCAACCGTGGTTAACAAAATAAAAGATATAATAAAAATGCAGTCATATCGTGAGGCAATTTGCTCTCAATATAAAACCCTTATTGTGATTGTTCTATCTCTGTTATTCTCAGAAATCTGACTTTAGATTCATATCAGAAGTCTGCTGGTGGACAAGCTCAAAATCTGTCTAAACGGGGCATTTTAGGTTCTTTCACATCTTTCACATATTTGTTTTGAACAAATACGTTGAAGGAGGGTTTCTGTATGAGCATGATTGGCAAACACATTTTTTAGACTGGCCACTGTAGAAATATACTTATTAAAATCCCCCCCTTCTGAAAACTTTATCCACTTATGCAATTCATGTCAAGTCTCGTCCTTGCAAGATGCTCGCTCGTCAGGTCAGCTAACTTGAGCTTTTCATTAAAGACTTCATACATTTTTTTTTTCCGTCTGTGGGGGGACGTGCGACGTGTGGCCTGCAGGGGGAGTGGGGGAGCGGGTTGGGAGCGCACCGGATTGGCTGGTGGGGGATTGGTCCTGAGTGCGGCAGGTGGCGGCACTCAGGCCAATCAGGGGATGTGTATTTATGTGCCTGCTTTGTTTTGTAGTGAGGAGGGATCCCTGAGAAGGAGAGCCAGCGAACGCCTACGCGGCAACCCGGAAACTGGCGGATTCGCGGCTATTGTTTATTATTTGTTTTTGATGATTGATTACTCTCACGGAGAGGACGGACTATTGTTTTAAGTGTTTTGAGTTGTCATTCCACAAGAGTGGGAATAAACGAATTTCCCGAGGGGGAATATCAAAACAACTGGCACTCCCGCTTCCTTCCTGTGCTCGATCCAACTCCGAACCCGTTACAGAACGTTTGTTCATTAAAAATGGAAAATCAACAAAGAAATTGTGAAAAAAAAGATGTCATAGTCAGCATTGAAGGAGACTCGTCATTGCAGAGAGTTAACAGGTTTCTTTCAACACATACCAAAATGCGTTCATCAACACTCTATAATCTCAGTCAATAAGACCTCTCTGTGACCGTTTGGATCCTTTTACTTGGTGTTTTATTTGTACTTCTTCCAAACGGCCTTGCTGCCCATATAATAAATCTATCCATGACTGATTCTACAACATCAATTGAAAGTTCTACTTCACTAGTTAAGAGCTCATATGATCATAAGATCAATCCTAAGCTGATTCAGGGGGGAGATATCATTTCAGAGAATACAACATTCAACTGAAGGCAGCAGTTGAAGATTTGCTGATGGTTGATCATTCTGTAACGTGTTGATGGGTATGAGGGCCATGGTTTGCCCTGCCACTTTGATGTTTTCTAACATAGAAATTATGGGACCTGCAAAAAATTTATGAAGTTAGATTTATTTCGACCCCTTCCAAACTCTTGGCCTAGCCAACTACAACCAGTACAAGCACCATCCCATAATACAACTTGATGCAACGCCCACATGGGTAGGCTCGTCTTTTTTCACATCTTTATTCAAAGGGAAAGAAGGAATGAGTGAATAATTACATGATTGTGATACTTGGGGTTAATACGGTCAGGGAATAGATCTGCGTTGTCATAATGTTTGCCAGTGTAATTGCCAAAGTCCTGAAATATATGTTAGGTCATTTGAAGTGGTGTCTTCTTCCCATGGGGGGCACACAAATATATCCATATCTGTGGAGAAACAGCCGATGTGTGTCCAGGAGAGGGGAGAGGGACAGCGCTCTCGCCCGTCGCCGGCCACCGTAGCCCCCACTGAGCGTCCCGCTGCCCAGGTTGAGCTCATGCTGCGATCCATTTGGCCTTTTGTGCTCAACCAGAACGTGACGTCCTGGCTTTCCACCTTAAAAGTGTTCCAGTAGTCTTTTGTTTGCGATGAGTGGGAGAATAATGGACGCCTGGAGGTGGCAGCAGTAGCAGGCTAGTCGTTGTTGTTAGCAACATTAGGCTCTTTAGCACTTTTTTAACCAGCTCGAAAACAAAACTTTACATTATATTGCACACACAGCAAGACCGTGGGATGCATACATTGGTGACCGGTTCAAAGCAGCAATGTAATCAAGTGTGTAAGAGCAGAGTATATTGACATTAAACACAAACATCGACAATAAAGTGGAACAAAGAGAAAGAAAATACATCTCAACTTTGTTAACTACGGGCGCAGCCATCTTCGTTGGTCGAGCGTCACGAGGATCTTTCGCGACTCGGTTACTCATCAGAAGCCCCAGTGGGAGCTTGGTATCCCCAAAGAAAAGGAGGCGTGCCTCAATGCCGCAATGCATCAATGCTGCAAGAAAGCTGGGAGAGTTAACACATTCCCACTGGGATGGTGGGCGTACCATACAAAAGGATAGCACCATGATGGTGTTATATCAGGCCTGGGGCACTGGCGGAGCCAAAGGTAGTACTGGACACCCCTGACATCTGATGGCCCAACTGGGTGCCACCCTAAAATTTAATTCGCTACTGGCAGTGTGATGCTGATTGACAACCAGTGTTGTAATAACACTGTTTAAAATAAGGCTGTTAGGTAACGCTGTTATTTTGTCAGTAACAAGGTAATCTAACTAATTACTGTTTCCGTCTTTACAACGCAATCACTGTTACTGAACGTCAAATGCGGTGCGTTACTATGAATTGATTGAATAAACTGTAATCTGAACCCACTAGTGATGGGTCTCTTGCAAACAAATCAGTATGAATGAACGAGTCAAATCAAACCCACCTGATTCCCCATTTCAGTGCTCTCTCGTTCGTATCGGTCGTTCTTTGAGACTCGACTCCCAGACCCACTAGTCGTCGAGTTGCTGACTCACGAGTCGCTGTTCACTGACTGTTTAGTGGTGAAGACTCAAGGACTGAGACGCCACGAGAGCCAGCCGGGGAACAACCACCCTATTCCGAACATGAAGCGCTCCTCAGCTGAAGGAACTTAGTTAATGTTGTGTTGATTGATGACCGTTTGCACCACTGCATGATCGTGAATGGGTTGAGAATGAGGGAGGAGCTGAGTCTGACCGACTCAGCTGAGGACCGTGATTCACCGCTACCAGAAACGCAACTGACTGAACAAACGATTCTGAACGATTCTTCTTGGCGAACTAACCGACGAGAACTGAAACAAGCAAACAAATCATGAAATCCACCACAAAAACGCAACCCCCGCTCCACACACAAACTGCGAGTGAGGAGACCGGGTGGGTTAACAACGAGATAAGCGATAATGAGTGAGTCATGTTTCATGGTAGCCAATCGGAGCCAGTGTTTTTATACACAAGCCAGGACACACACACACACACACACACACACACACACACACACACACACACACACACACACACACACACATACACAAATACCAACCAGATTCGATGAAGCAGCAGAAATGTCCGGAGCAATCCGATGAAAAGTTGTGATTTTCAAGGAGGAGATATAAGCACTACTTTGAATTCATTGAGGTCAAGAACGTGTATGTAAAGTGCACATTATGTCCAGGAGCGAAGACTTTGTCGACATCCGTTGTAAGCAACTCTAAGGCGAGAGTCAGAGTCACTGGCTATTCATAGTATGTTAAAGAATTGTAGTGAAGTAACCCTAGTGGACCACACTATCTGCCACATTGTAGAACTCCGGGTTCTACCTCTAATCAGCAATCATAAAATTCATTCATGCTCCTTAGATACCATGTTAGGGTTACACACACATTTTATGTCATGGTCTATGGACCCCCTGAAGTAGCCTTGGCCGCCCCCTGGCCACCCCATGTATAGAACTCTAGTTCCGCCACTGGCCCTGAGTGAGCGGCCCGGTACTCTGCAAGAGCGTTTTTAGATCACACCCCCTCCCACGGACGCAGCTTCCTGTACTAGCAGCTGTGGGGAGTGCTGTCCCCCATGGGGAGAAGCTAGGTGGCCTGGCTGCCTGATCCTATCAGGTCAAGATACTAAATCCCAGAGACCAGAGCGCAAGTTGAGAAGGAGGTCGTCCACTACTTCTTCAAATCTGTGTGGACTGCCACAAAAACAAGTGGGGTGAGTGAGGGGCCTCATCGAGGGGCGGAGGAAATGAGGAACAAAAAACACACTTTCAACACTCTTTACAAAAGCAATGATTTCACACGCATGGTGCCGTTAGAATGAGGTGTGACGGCGGCATTACTGAGCGGCCTGGATGTACATACCTGCCTAGTGTACCAGTCTACCTGGAAGTGGCTCCCCTCTCCTGGCTGGGAACGACCGGAGCCAATGCACTCGCTCCCAACCGCCTTCCATCAAACCCCTGTGGAGCTCATCACCCCTCATGGGAACGCATGCTAAGATATAAACACACACATTGACACGCCCCGTGCTGCTAATAAGCTTATGATTTCTGTCCATATTTCCCATTCTTCTTTTTCTTTTTGCCATTATTAGGCTAGGTGCTCCTAGCCTGATTACTTGATTAGGAGCAGGCATGTTTTTCCCACCGCCGAAGTGGCTAAATAAGACATCTTCTATCAATTAGCCATCTTCTATATAATGTAAATGAGCTTTCATAGGCTGATCAACCAGATCCTCCCTGTGTATTCCTGTCTATTCAGTCCGCTCGATGCTCCTGTTTCCCCCTGTTGATTTATGCGTCTGCCTGTGTGTCCATCAGTATGTCACAAAGTTGAGCATGGATTTGTTTGGTAGGTTGGTTATTGGCCAAGTAACAACTGATTTACTTCTTTTCATGCCAATAGGACAAAGGTGGTTTGGCAGGGGGTGTGAATTATTACAAAAACCTGCATAACTTAAAAAGGTAATCCAGTAGCACGACCAAAAGTGGTGAAAGGTACGTCACGGTCCATGCTGATGGAACGCCGCACACTGTATATAGCCAAAACACATTCATATTCAATCCTAGTAACTTTTTTAATACATAATTGTCAACCAGCACTTTGGGAAATACACAATATGAAGATGAACTAGCCGATGAAAGCCTAACACAACAAAGAAAATGTGTTTGCTTCGTATTACGAAAATGAAATCCCTTTTCTTCCAGTTGTGTTAGAATACTGATGGTGGTGTGTCACTGGGCAGAACACAAACCGCCCACAGGCCCTGCAGGATCTTCATGTGGAAGAGAAGTTTGAAAAAACTAAATACGTAAAAAACAAACTTATACCTCGCTGATCTTCTTTTCCTGCACCTCCAAGATTATATAACTTTTATATAATACCCAAATCCATGATGATGAAGGCAATTGTTTGCATGATTAGTCAGAAAAGCAAGGCGGGCATCATTATTTTAACAAATTTCTCTGTCTCCATGGAGACCAGACTGGTCTAAAGTAATGCAGACGTCCAGGTTTGTCTGCAAAGGACTTCTTCATTCAGCGCCAACTGATAAACATGCTAATAATTGAGTTAGAATTGTTCTGTTTTTTTATAAGGCCGGTACATCTGTTGGCCAACATAAGCAACGGTGATAGCCTTGAAGTCACATGGGCCAATGTGGACTGAATGTAACATTTGGACTTGCTGGGCTGTGTTCCATGCTTTCTTGTTGTTTTACCATTTAGCTCGCTCTGCTTCACTCTGACGGGCCCCGACGGCCCTTAAATCTGGAGCTGCTTCTGGGGCCGCCACCTGAGGTTTGGCTGGACAGTTAGACATCACGGGCCCCTGGTGGCCCCCTCAAACAGACCACAACCAGCCCAGGGCCTCCACACACTCGCCACTGCAAACAGCTCCCACCGCTCAATACAGAGAGAACAACGAACAGTGGCGGGGAGGGGATGATGAATGAATGAAGGTAGACCAACAGAAATACACAGGTATTGTTCCTGGTAGAAAAGTGACATTTGTATTCCAGCCTTGTCTGATTGCCCGTTCAGGCTTCTAATTAAAGCCTCTACAAGATTGTTGTAGAAGTGAAGCGGTGAGACGGCAGATGAGCCCACACACCATTAAGTCTATGATTACATCTGCGGCCTAGCCTGCCATGTAAATAAGCCATACGATGATTGCAGCTATGACTATTTAATCAGCCATAAATGATTACATCACCCATCAAATCAATAGCGGTAGCACAACCGTGGAGAGAGGATGCCATTGTTGCACTGTTTGATGGGTGGTTGCTGTGTACTACACACACATACATTACACACATAAATAACCACACATAAAAAACACACAAAAAGAAAACTTGCAAACACAAATGTGGCACACAAACGCATACATTACCACACACGCATTATGTTTACCCTATGTGTAATACAAACAAATGTATATCTAGATCAAATTTCAATCTTCCAGTAAATGGTGCGCATCCATCGATGGCTGGGATCGCTCTACCAACCCTCTCTGTTCCTCATTCAGATTCAGAAAACTTTATTGTCTTGTCGTAGCAGAAAATCTTCTTCTTCATCAGGTAACGGTTGTCCCTAACCCTAGTTAAGCTTATTACATAAACCACCGGCATGCTATCCAGCACGTCAATGCAGGGTTGTGCATTTGAACTCTTACACCTTCCGCCGGCTTTACAGCTCCAATTAGCCTGACCTGCATGTCTTCAGAGATGGGAGCAGTGAGAACTTGAGGGAATCTAACATGCGAGATACGAGGAGCAGCAGAAAACACGGAGCAACGTGACCCCAGGCCAGAACGTCATTAGCCTGGAATGGAACCAAGTGTCTGTTTGAACAGAGCAACCTACTAGATACATGGGATGTTCTCCCTCTTGAGATCATGAAGTACTGCTGATAACACATTTCTATATGTTGAGAGATACCAGTAGGAAAAGAAGCATGTTGCATTGTGGGTAGGTTGTCCATGGTGATGAGATGTTCTGGCAGTCCGGTCGATCTACACATTGGGCCAACTGAGGTGTGTCCTTACCAGCCTTTAAGTGCTGGCAGAAGAAAGATACACACTTGGTTGTTGCTGCCAGAACTTAAATATCCGCTAATCGAACGCACTACATCAAAACAGAGATGGGTTAAAGGAATTTAGACTTCAGGGGACTACTTTTGTTAATTTGTAAAATTTTTAGAAATATTGAAAATTGTGTTGCGCACAATGAATTTGCGGGTGTTAGTTCTCAAAAATGAAGATGCAATAAAAGGAGGGCTGTCAAACGATCACGATTAATCACATAGCGAGTTAACTCACGATAAATCGCATTTTGAAAATTATATTTGAAATCCACTAACTAAGTTAAATGAGATTATCAAATGGAATGACACATTATCATTCATACCAAATGAACTTAATAAGCAAAAACCAGACCAAGTGATCTTGAGGGAGTTTTATTGACTCACTCTGTGGGTTGAATATGAAACTTACGGAACACCACAGATTTGGGAATTGTTAACAGGCAGTCACTTACTGCAACTGTGTAATTGAATGTAAAGTAAGTGGAACTAAAAACATGACCTTTCAAAAAACCCAGTAGTGTCAATTCTTCAATTTGTATTAATCATGTTGAAATAAAATGACGTTATTTTAACAGCCCTGAATAAAGTCACTGTCATGGCAAGTGGTAGACACACACCATATTTCAGGGGAAGGTGTTTGTTCTGCCACTGGATTTGTTTCTTGTAGTGACAGAGAGTCAGTGGCACTGTGCATACACAGCATGCTCAGAATATTATTGGTAAGTACTGAACCATGTCCCTCATCTCCCTTTTCGTTCAATATTTCACACCAAAAGCACCACATGTGCCGGGGCTCTCAAAGAACATCTTCTGAAGATCTTTGCTGTCCCTTGAATAACCTTCAGAGGTGTGGCTGCTCTTGTCTTTGGTCCAAAGCTCTTCACCAGTACCTACACACTTAAACACACACTGGCACGAGTACTAGACATGGTGGCAGAAATGTCATAACGTTGTTATATTAAGATGTGTGGCTCCTCCTCCCACTGGGAGTTAGGGTTAGGTTAGGTGAGTTAGGGTTAGGTTAGGTGGGTTAGGGTTAGGTTAGGTGCGTTAGGGTTAGGTTAGGTGAGTTAGGGTTAGGTTAGGTGAGTTAGGGTTAGGTTAGGTGAGTAAGGGTGAGGTTAGGTGAGTTAGGGTTAGGTTAGGGTTAGGTTAAGTGAGTTCCTTTGGCTGACTTTACTCGTCCTTCACTTTCTGGTGGGTTCTGGACCAGAACAAGGTGAATGTGGTCTGGGTTCTGGACCAGAACAAGGTGAATGTGGTCTGGGTTCTGGACCAGAACGTTCTGAATGTTCTAGTCAGGCTTCAAAGCCGTGTGTGTGTGTGTGTGTGTGTGTGTGTGTGTGTGTGTGTGTGTGAGATAACTGTAACCACTGTGATGGCTGAGACCCCAGGGGGCGCTCAGGAGAGGCTTCAGAGGGACCAGAGGGGCATGCCTTCATGTGTGAGTGAGAGCAGCCGCCCGCAGAGGACACAAGACAAGAGTGACATGAGGCCATTACTCTACTTGTGTTTGTGCGTGTGCGTACTGTTGTTAATGTGTGCACAAGCACTTTGATCTGTGTGTGTGTGCTTGCGTGCGTGCGTGTCTGAGTGTGTGCGTGCATGTGTGTGGCTTGCCAAGGTATAATATTAGGACATACTATATTGAATGAAATGAATGATGGAAGAGAATCAGAGTTGTTGGATTCTGGTTAGCCACAGGTTGGGAACAGAAAGGTTCACTAAGAGATGATGATCAGGACAATATATTAAGGGGAGTCAGTTCCTAGGTAAAGGGGAACCTCTTCATCCTATAATAAAGACATTCTAGTAGTTCAGTGTGCACATTCTACTTTAACCATTATTTCTTTATATTCTTAAATTCAAGATAACCAAATTATGTAATCTTCTCCTTTTTGCACAGCACAAGCAGCAACAAATTTGCAGATGCTTTTTCAAACCATTGCTTTTTCCAACCTATTTTAATTATTTAAGTAATTAATTTACTTTACAATAAGGGTACATTAATGAACCATTAATGATGTGTGTGTGTGAGGGGGTACTAAATATCCAGTAATAAATGACTAATGTGTTTATGTTTACTTTTAATTGGGGTAATAATGTGTACATTATTTAATAGCATTAAATTAGCATTAACCCCTATGCTAATGCTATATAATTACTATTAATGCATTAACTAATGTTTATTGATAAATAAAGTACCCTTATTCTAAAGTGTTACCAGTTACTTTAACAAAACACTATATACACACACAAAATGTTGCTAAACTACCAAATGTGTATTTTTCAGACAGCTGCTCCAGTGGGGCTCTGGTAAAAGGGCTTCTGCTTTACATTTTATTTCGGGGGTTTTGCAGACGTATTTATCCAAAGCGACTTCCACCCATTCATTCACACATTCACACAACGACGGCAGAGTTGACCACGCAGCCCGAGATCCAGCTGGTCAGGGTCAGGGTGAGGCGTCTCGCTCAGGGACACATCGACACGCGGTCAAACTAGCAGTCTTCCGGTTACCAGTCAACTCACTCCTCCTGAGCTACTGTTGCTACTGTCGCTTCTGCTTTGTGTAGCTAACCAAAGGTGAAAAATAACCAGTACTCGCTTTATGGTCAGCATCCCTTCACAAGTGTGTGTGTGTGTGTGTGTGTGTGTGTGTGTGTGTGTGTGTGTGTGTGTGTGTGTGTGTGTGTGTGTGTGT
>JAOPUD010000044.1:20166083-20179354 GCA_027122715.1 Trisopterus minutus
CCGCCCTCCCTCCCTCTCAGCACCGTGACTATCGGCAAATCGAGCGAGGCGGGATTAATTGTAATTCATGGTCCACCACCGCCGGGTTGGCTGTAGGTAGAGAGAGAGAGAGAGAGAGAGAGAGACAGAGAGAGAGAGAGAGAGAGAGAGAGAGAGAGAGAGATCTCGGTTTGGTGTGTGTGTAGCGTGTGTGTGTGTAAAGAGAACGTTCTTCAGAGAGGAGAGAGGAAATGAGAGAAGGCACTCCAATGAGAGAAGGTACTCCAATGAGAGAAGGTACTCCAATGAGAGAAGGTACTCCAATGAGAAGGTACTCCAATGAGAAGGTACTCCAATGAGAAGGTACTCCAATGAGAGAAGGTACTTCAATGAGAGATGGTACTCCAATGAGAAGGTACTCTAATTAGAGAAGGTACTCCAATGAGATGGTACTCCAATGAGAAGGTACTCCAATGAGAGAAGGTACTTCAATGAGAGAAGGTACTTCAATGAGAAGGTACTCCAATGAGAAGGTACTCCCATGAGAAGGTACTCCAATGAGAAGGTACTCCAATGAGAGAAAACTTCAGGAATGGGAATGGAGGGAAATAAGACAAACTAATTAAAGACGATGGAGTGAGACGTGAAGATGAGAGAAGAAGGAAGAAAAGAGACAGAAGTGACTTCTCCCCAGCCCCGGTCTGACCACCATGGTCCAACCATTACCCTCCAATCATAACCCTGTCCTGACTCACTAGCCTCTCTCTCTCTCTCTCTCTCTCTCTCTCTCTCTATCACTACACCACTGCCCTGGGTCCTTCTCGTGCTCTTTAATACGCCGTCCTTTATTTTCACACATAAATGTGTGTTACTAAAGTAATATACATCTATATCTATATAGATATAGATATATATATAGTGAGAGAGAAAGCGAGAGATAGAACGGGAGAGAAAGAGAGGCTGATGCCATGATCCAGTCCTTTAGACCCAGCGTGTCCTAACCGTAGGGGTGATGCTGGGAGAACACTGCCCAGGGCTTTCAGGTTCCTCCCTTCAGTATTGTGGGACAGGGAACATCTCCATCGCTAAAGCAGTGTCTTGTGATAGTGATAGTTTTATTTGAGCACATCTGGGAAATGTATCATCTTATTTTATATGAAATCTTCCCGCATTAATGTCTTGCCCTAGCCTGGAAATCCAGAGCCACATCTAGAAAGCTGTATGGTCTGGCAACCAGTTATGAAAACGGCCCAACTCGAGGGGCGGCACCAAGCATGCATATGAAAATATCACTGCACGCAATTGGATAACACTACGACAAATCAGAAGAATACAAGGGGTGAAGTATCCAGACCAGTGGAGCTAACCAATAGATAAGCCGTATTGGATTGGTTTAACAGCAACACTTTTTGCCCGCCTATATCAGATACACCGATGTGATTGGTTAATGTGCTGGGAGAGGGGCATCGTGGAGGGATTATATTGCTCGTTCCCAGAGTGACTCGCTGAGCAAATTCAAATTGTGCTCTCACGAGAACTCTGGATTTCCAGGGTAGTCTTGCCCCCAGAATTGGCCTCATTCTAAAATGCCTCATTGGTGTTCATATTTCATGATCTTTAGTCCTCAGAAAAGGAGAACACAAATCAATAGACTGGTAAGAGCATGTGTAATCCCTCATTTTGTCATGGAGAACACCTCATCTACCTCCTGGCAGCAAATAGACAATGTGTGGCAGCAGGCATTTGAAATAGCTATAATTAAAAATGACTGGCTTCTAATTCACTGCTGGTAATACATTGATGTAATACATTTCGGTAATAGCTATTCCTCTCTGCCCACAACATATCATATTTAATGTTTTAAATGCACAGATGATGAGGCTTGGCTGATTCAAGAGAGAAAGGGACACATACACACTCTCTCTCACACCTACGCACACACATGCATGCACACACACACACACACACACACATACACTCGCAAACACTCTTCCACACACATGCACAGACACAACATATACACACACCCACACAGACAAGGCCAACCCGTTCATGGATATGACTCCATTTAGGGGACATTAGGGGGTGGGAGAGGGACAGAGAGACAGGCGAGGATCAGAGACAGGAAGTGAATGAAGACACAAGGATCCAGGAAGAGATTTAGACAGGAGTGAAACACAGATCCAGTACTAGAAAGAAACTACTACTAAGAAAAAGGCATAGAGAGCGAGTTGCTGAGGAAAGCAGGAGAAACACTGAGTGAGACAAGGGAGGGGAGGAAAATAATAAAAGAAAGGGTGATAACATGCTATGCACGTAAGAGCGAGAGAAAGACATCAAAAATAAAAGGTAAGAAAGAGTATGTTGGCTCGGCTGCATGGCTATGTGGTTGGTAAAATAGCTTTTTGATGGAATTGGTGAAGCACTGAAGCCTGTCATGCTGATAGCTTCCACACACCCCACAGAGAGAGAGAGAGAGAGAGAGAGAGAGAGAGAGAGAGAGAGAGAGAGAGAGAGAGAAAGAGAGAGAGAGCGAGAGAGAGAGAGAGAGAGAGAGAGAGAGAAACCTAATGCAGACAAAATAGTGTGGAAATTAAGATTTAAGAACGAAAGAAGGTCTGATGAATGACAGAGTCAAAAGTAAGAAACAGTGAAGAAAAGAGGTGGAAGTGTATTTTTCGCTATGGAGATCTACTGCCCCCAAGAGGTCATCTGAGATACAGCAGCTCCAAATGCTCAATGAAGCCTGAAGAGTTTTAACAAAACATCAACCCTTGTGACACGAAGATTTACCAGGCAGCAAGTTATCTATGACGCAGTGGAGCAGAGCAAAATGTCAGCCAACCCACACTGCTTTCTTTGTGTAAATAAAAGCAGGTGTGATTTTAGTGCAATGCCATGCAAAATGTGTGTAATGAGGAATGGCTAATGTATGTTTTATTACAAATAGGGTTATGCTATTCACAGTAGCATAGCTCAGTGACAAACCTCCTTCCTCAGCTGCGTCTCCTGGAATGGGCCTGGGATGTGAGTGGGAGGACGGGGAATCCTTCCACGGAGCCCTTCCCAGCACCTGTTCCTGATCCATTCATTTCTCACACCACGGATTGTGGGAAGAAAAAGAAGTAGCTCAATGGGTCGTGAGGAATACATTAGTACTGCAGGGTGGAGAGGCCCCTCAGGAGCCTCATCAAACACAATGCAAGCAGCTGATTCCACCGTGAGGCCTCTGACTGTGAAGAACCACTCACTGTGCAACAGGAGTTAGCCTCCCAAAGCTTTGTGGGCGTTTAGATGCAGCGCTTTGGGCTCCCAGTTATTGCACATATTTGTCTGACGCTGTGATCCAGCCTTACAATAGAATAGGTTAAATATTAATGACTCACCTCAATGACATGATGCCTGCCGAGAAAATCTAAGGCAGCTTCTTTTCTTTGAGCTGTGTCTCCGGGCCCCTGGGAGACATGCAGAGATAAACACAGGGTTAGACAATATCATCCACATCATTTAAAGATTCCTCATTTTGGAAAAAAATACATTTGGAAACAAAATAGCGTGTTGTTTTTTCAGAGAAGGCCTTGACTTTGAACACGCACATAAATTGTGTTTAAAACTTTGAAGACAATGACCATGACGATGCTAGATGATATTCTCATTTCAATCAATGCAAGTGATAACGATGGTGACACACTTAAACGAACTAAAGCCCACAAAAACACACACCATCCCATAGGAAGACATGGTAACACCTACCTGCTTCCCGGGGACGGTCTCCCAGACCCAACAGCATGTGTTGGGGCTGCTTGTTGCAAAACCATTTTTGAGGTTGTGGGGACATGGTCGTGTGGCACAGGTCAAGCTTATTGTGAAACTCTGTTCTGTATTGTTTTTGCATACGTTTGAAGTGGAGCCCAACAAACTCTCAAAAGTAGAGTAATTATGGCGCGTTTCCACCGAGCAGTGCGGTACGGTTCTGTGCTGTAAGGTGCGGCACTGTTCGTGTTTCCACCTCCAAAAGTGGGCAGGGTCCGGACTTAGCCGTGATTACAGAGGTGTGGAGGAGGGCTTCGTCAGATGGTCCGAAGAGAACCATCTCCAGCTCAACATCGGCAAGACCAAGGAGCTGGACTTTGTGGACTTAGATCGCAGCAGGAAGCCCCCAACCCCCATTTCCCTCCAGGGAGTTGAAATAGAGACGGTGGACATGTACAAGTTTCTTTGAGTATGCATAAAAATAAGCTGGACTGGACAGACAACATAGAGGCCCTCTAGCCTTTCTGTTGTGTTCGGGTCAAATATGACCGATTATATACTTTTATCAATCATAAATATTGTGTTTTACATTTGATTTTCTCAAGGCCCTATGGTATCCTCCACACTAGGCATTTCAACATATACAATTGCTGATCACCACTTTCATTGAATTTTGAGTGGTTCAGTCAACTTTGTAACATCTGTGGTGTTCCCGGTCAAAAATGACCGCCATAGGAAATGAATGGGTGACCATAGATTGTGTTCATCCATCAGATAGTACACAACCACAAATCCACCACACACACACACACGCACACGCACACACCAACCCATGTGAACCCCTTTCAGAACAATTAGGTGTCTCCTCTTTCATGAACTTATGTGACTATCCCCCCCACGTGAAGCACACCTTCCAGACTACATGTGCAACACCTGTTCCACATTTCAAAGTAATCCCACATGAACCACACTTTTGATACAAAATGTAACATATCTTCTCACAGACCCCATATATATAGGGGATCTTCTGCATTGCTCTTATTTCACTCTGAACACAATGAGTAGGCGCCCGATCAGACGATTTTCTGTCAGAGAGGCTCTTGACCTTTTTTTTCAAACTGATGAAGAGGGGATTGAGGTTGAACCAGAAATAGAAGAGGATGTCTCAGAAATAGAAGACAATACTGATCCTGATTTTGATCCAGACCATTGTGAGTCCGAGCAGTCAACAGATGGCAAGGAAGAGGAACCTGAGGAAGAGGAACCTAGGGAAGACACACCTGAGGAAGACACACCTGGGGAAGACACACCTGAGGTGACATTCCAGTCCAAGGATGGCAACTTGCTCTGGTATTCATTCACCCAGGAAAGAGGAGGCAGAGCAAGAGTGGAAAATATTGTGAGGATGACGCCAGGGCCAACACGGTATGCAACATCTGGTGTGGATGACATCAAGTCCAGCTTCCAACTTTTTTTGCCAGAGTCCATTGTGAGAATTATACTGGAGATGACAATCCTGGAGGGGAGGCGTGTGTATGTGGACACATGGAAAGTATTGGACCAAGAAGACCTCACAGCCTACATGGGTCTGTTGATTTTAGCAGGAGTACATCAGTCCAACAATGAGGCTACAAACAGTCTGTGGGATGGGGAATCAGGGAGGCCTATATTCTGGTCAACTATGTCCCTGCAACAGTTTCATCTCGTCATGTCACGAGTTATCTGATTTGATGACAGAACTACAAGACCTTTCTGCTGGCGAGATGACAAACTGGCTGCCATCAGGAACGTTTGGGACAGGTGGGTGGAGCGCCTACCACTGATGTACAATCCAGGCCCTGAGGTGACAGTGGATGAGCGCCTGGTCCCTTTCAGAGGTCGCTGTCCGTTCAAACAGTAAATCTCAAGCAAACCAGGCAAGTGTGGGATCAAGATCTGGGCAGCATGTGATGCCAGGAGCAGCTATGCCTGGAATATGCAGGTTTTCACGGGGAAACATGTAACTGGAAGGCCAGAAAAAAACCAGGGCATGCGGGTTGTGTTGGACATGACAGCCGGTCTCAAGGGGCATGATATCACATGTGATAACTTTATCACATCCTATGGGCTTGGTCAGGAGCTGCTGAAAAGAAAGCTCACCATGGTTCTGTGAATTTAGTCTGTTCTTTGGATTTTTGTTAATATTTTTTACAATAAATGTTCATTTTGGAATACAATTTTACATTTCAGTGTCAATTATTTGTATATTCACTGCAGTTATTAATGTATACCAGTTATTTGAGACATTGTTTACAGCTTAAAAGGGAATTAAATACAATTAGGTGATGATCAATGGCTTTTGTGTTAATGTAAGAGCAGTTAAAACAGGCCGGTCAAATTTGACCGGGAACACCAAAGTAAGGGGGGCCTTACTAAGGGGCCTTCCTCGGGAGGCTCAGGTCCCTAGACGTGTATGGCAGGCTACTAAAGATGTTCCCTCAGTCTCTGGTGGCCAGCACACTGTTCTTGGCTGGGGCGTGTTGGGGAGTCCAGCAGACCCGAACAAGCTGGTGAGGAGAGCTTGCTCTGTTGTGGGACTTGAGCTGGACAGTCTGGAGGTAGTGGTGGAGAGGAGGCTGAGGGACCACCTTGGGTGACCCCTCCCACCCCCTCCATGCTGAGCTGTGGCAGATGGAGAGCACCTTTAGCCACAGATTGATTCCACCCAGGGGCCAGACAGAGTGCTTCAAGTACTCCTTTGTGCAAGCAGCCATTAGGCTGAACACCAGCGTGTGACGTATGCGTATGCATATGCATACGCATACATCACACGTATGTGTATGTGTATACATACATATATACATATATACATATATATATATATATATATATATTTATATATATATTAGGGGTGTAACGGTACACGTATTTGAACCGAACCGTCACGGTACAGGCACTTCGGTGCGGTTACAGATGTGTACCATGGTACATAAATGTGCAGTACATAGCCTTAATATGGTTAATGTAAAGGCTTGTTTTGCGGTGCAGAACTTAAAACTTGAAGTCCGAGTCCCCCCGGACCGTTTAGCCTTAGGCTCGGCTCGCACGTGCGCAGTAGCAGAGCGCGAGCGCCACTGTTTGTGTGTGGATTGATGGCGAACAGAGAACGATCTGCATGGCAAACGACAACAGGAAACCGGAGCTTGAAGACACCCCCCTGTCATTGAAATCCCAAGTGTGGGATAACTTCGGATTCCAGGTTAATTATCAAAATGGGGAAAGACGAGTGGACAAGTCGAAAGCTTTGTGCAGACATTGTTCAACAGCGATCGGCTATGCAAATGACAACACATTGAACATGCCTCAAGACGCCTCACCCTGACTTCTCCCGACCAGCTGGCTGTCGCCCTATGTGGTTGACTCTGCCGTTGGTGTGTGAATGAATGGGTGAATGTCAGTCAACACTGTAAAGTGCTTTGGATAAAAGAGCTGTATAAATGAGGACAGTTTACCGTTTACCATTACACATGCACACGCATTTAAAAAGGCACCATCCAGGTGATTATTATTATATTTATGAGCACTTCAGAGCTTAAGAGAGCTGCAGGAATATTTTCTTTAAACCCGTTTACAAGTTTACATACCATTTGTTTACATACCAGCTTAAAGAGCCTAGACTGAGCATTACCACTGGATTCTTTTTTTCATTAATTTTATTTATTGGAGAATTGCAGCAGTATTTTTTTAAATATTTGTTACACATTTTATTTGTATGTTTCATACTGTCAGCTAAAACTGTTAAACTGTTGTGTGTAATTGTTTACTAATTAAACTTATGTTTGTTCTGACAAACAAGCAGTTATTTATTTTCCCCTATGAACCCTACCGTACCGTACCGTGCCGTGACTTAAAAACCGAGGTACGTACCGAACCGTGACTTTTGTGTACCCTTACACCCCTACTATGCATATACTTTAAAAAAAATAATACATATGAATAAATAACAAACATACACACAAAAAATAATTTGAGTTAAAAAATGTTAACTTTATGACCCCTTCAGGTCAGAAAATGTGCCTCTGAGCTGGCAGTCTGTTTTAGCTGTCCATTCCCTGTATCCTGGTCGCGGAAGAGCATGGCGGGGAAGGACTGGTTCAGCTCCTTCCTGGAGCGCAGTGGCAGCCTCTCCCCCCGGCATCCAGAGGCCACTAGCCAACAACGGTTGTCCAGTTTCAACCGGAGTAACGTGACTGCATTCTTCCATAACCTGCAAAAAGTGCACCAGTTTCCAGGCCAAGGATGTTTGGAACATTGATGAAACTGGTATTTAATAACTACGCTCACAAACTATAAATATGAAAACTCTATACACAACTATATAAATATGACAACTCTATACACAACTATATGTTTATGTCAACTATATACACATAACTAGATATATGAAACTATAAAACTATGCTCACACTAAATAATAAATAACTATAAATATGAAAACTATATACACATAGAAAAAGTTCAATTAAAAGTCAAAAGTAAGTAAGAAAATTGAGTTGAATGTGATTGACAGGGGTCACCACAGTCCAGGTGCCAGACCGTGTCGTGGCCCAGATGGGGCAGAAGCAGGTCGGCTCGGTGCCCTCAGCGGAGAGGGGGACCCTGGTCACCGTTGCCCAGGGCGACCTTGTTCTGCCATTCTTCATCTTCCCCCATAATCGCTTCAAAGACCACTTCCTAAGGGGTGGACCCGTTGGCTGTGCTGGCACCGGCGACCCAACTGGCTGGATGAAGGAGCCAGACTTCCTGTTGTACCTGGCCCACTTCACCAAGCACACCCGTGTGTCCAAGGAGTCGAAGCTGCTCCTCCTGCTGGACGATCACCCGTCCCACCTGTCAATAGCAGCATTTGATTTTTGCAGGGCTAATGGCATAGTGCTGCTGTCCTTCCCTCCCCACTGCACCCACAGGTTGCAGCCAATGACATAAGTGTCTTCGGCCCCCTAAAGGGGTACGTCAACAGTGCGGCGGACCAGTGGATGAGGAGCCACCCAGGGTCCAACATCACTATTTATGATGTGCCCTCCATCGTGGCTGAAGCCTTACCTGAGGCTGCGACGGTGAAGAACATCACCTCCGGGTTTTCAAGTCCGGGGATCTGGCCCTTTAAACCCTCCGCTTTTGAAGAGAAGGACTTTGCCGGATCCTATGCCACAAACTGTCCTCCTCCCCAGGCATCAGGTGATGAAGCTTCTCCAGGTTCCTCTTCAGGTAGGGTACAGTTCATCATAAGCAACAACGGATTAAACAGAGTTCATAATACATAAATAAATACATAAATGCATAAATAGTACCATAAGTCCAAGTTCATAAAAAAGTCCATAGGTAAGTGGGGGGCAGAGAAGCTGCTAGACCACCAGGCTACAACTCTCACAACAGGGTATTTAGAAGAAGAAAAAAAGAGTGTACTTTGGCAGGCATGGATGAGCCTGGACAGGCAGCCGAGCCTGACGAAGCTGTCCAGCCAGAGGAAGACACAATTCAGCCCCGAGATTGTCCGGCGTTACCCAGAGGCTGGGCCTAGAAAAATCTCAAAGAGAAGAGGGAGAAGGAGGCAAGTGGACACTTGCCTCCTCATATCTCATATCTTGTCTGGCCATCCTTTGTCTACAGTCATGTAGACTTACCACATTTCAAGTCATTTAATGTAATTTAATGTTTTCAGGACAGCTGCTATACTAACTGACACCCCGGTGAGGGCGGCTTTAGAGGCGGAAAAGCAGGAAACCACCAAGCAGTGTCCCCCAGCAAAGCAGCGTCGGGCTCCCAAGAAGAGGCTGTTCTCGCCTGATCCAGCTGCTGCCCTCCTGGCTGGAGTCGCCCCTGATGCCACCTCAGCTGCTCCTCCTGCTGCTATTGCCTCTGCCACAATGCACTACTTGTGTCACCTGTGTGACAAAGAATATACCGTTATTGTCTGACTTTAAGCCGCGCCTGAATATAAGCCGCAGCAGCTAAATTGAATGATGTGTACTTATATAAGCCGCACTGGACTAAAAGCTGCAGGTGTTTTAATGTTTAATTACCATATGTTAGGGTTCGTGCACAGAAGGGAATTTCCGGAAAAGAGATGGCTGCTTGAGGAAGCTCCTATTTATTAACATTTCAACAAACAAGTTGCATACTTGCGTAACGTATTCAAGTGTTACCATTTAGTGCAATAGTAGCTACAGAACATATACTGTGCTGTGTAAACTGTACTGTATCACATAGCGTTTCAGACACTCAAACTTTTAAACTTTCAAACTTAAACGGTGCGCTCCCAGCGCACATACCGGCAGTAGTAACATAACAAAAAACAAACCTTACAGTGCTTGAGGAGGCTATATCAATGGCTAAATTAAATGTGTTTTTTTAAAAGTGCAAAATAAGTGCCTGTAAACACGACAGTAAGCGCGTAAGTTGCAGCAACACGGCTGCTTAAAATAAACGGTAAAGAGCCTACCAGACGTCAATAACCAGACGTCACAAGTCATCAATCCTCATCTCCGTCTTCTTCCTGCGTACTAAAACCACCAAAGTCCTCATCTTCAGTGTTGGAAATGAAAAGGCTCAAACTGTCTCGCTCTAGTTCCGTCTCTCGTACCACTCTCGTACCACCTGTCTCACTCTTTTCCTGCCTCCAGCTTTTCCTGCTGGAGCCCACCGCTTAAAGGTGGGGGGCGCGGACCAGTCATAGAGCCCATTGAGTTAAAGTTGGTGGACTGTAACCTGTGAAATACATAGATTTAGGAAGTCCCCTAGTGGCCGTTAGCTGTAAAAATCCATAGATTAGCCGCACCGTTATATAGGCCGGGTCGAAAATTTGGGGAAAAGGCGTGGCTTATAGTCCGAAAATTACAGTAAATAAAAATTTTAACTGCAAGCAGTGATGAACGGGACCGAGTACCCACGCAACTCGGGCACCCACGGAAGGATTCGGGAGGCCTTCACATCCTTCTTCTCTGCAGAGGGAACCGTCCCATGGCAGGACAACGTGTAGCGCACCAGCACACCCAAAACTGCTCTTTTAAGAGCCACCCACACATTACTATTGAGCCTACTTTCTGCAACTACTATATTCACTGTGTCACTCTTCTGACTTAATGAAGCATGTTTCCTTTACATACAACAGTAATATGGCATCATGAATTAAGTTTGTTTATATTTTGAAGTCAGGTAACGGTGACGGTCCTGAGCCATCTTGCTTCCCTTCTGCTGGCCTCTGTTCTTCTTCCAGGGAAGCTGACTGCCTGGCCGCCTCATTGAGGGATTGAACTAACCTGCCAGAAGCCTGCATAATGGGGGAATCCAACATGGCGCTCTGCACCAGGAAGACTGGTGCTGCCCGGCACCCAACTGGGTTTTATTTGGGGTGGTTATTCCAGCCCTTTAGCCTTTGTTTGCATACTCATAGTTTAGTTTAACTGTTAGTTCATATCACTCAAACACCACACTACACTACTGCATACTGATGTTTTTTTCTCAAGTTACTAAATAAATGTAACGGGACATTTAACTGTCACTGTGTGGACCTCACGTTCTTGGTTGTTTTAACAAGCTGGGCACAACATAACTGACAAAGATACCATGAACTACGTTACATCAATAGTCAGTTGCTTGTTCCCCAAATTCTGTGGCACAAAATAATTTGCTACATTTCCCTCAAGCAACATAAATGACCATTCAAGCAGTGCAATGGTAGGAAGATGGTTTGGAAACGAGCCTTTAATGGCTAGAGACCCAATTTAATTGTATAGAGGCAAACCAGCTTTACTTTGGCATGTCTACAGACATACAAAATTATCAAAAAGTAGCTATTGTTATCTTCAGATAAATGAAGCATACACAGAAGCCACATTTTATTTATAAAATATTTTATTTGTCTGTCTGTGTCTGTCTGTGTCCGTATGTGAAAAGAAAAGAAAAAGAAAAATGGGCATGAATCGTTCCCTGCAACGATTGTCACCCCAGTGAACCTATTGACCTAATTGTCCAAATTAAACAGAACTGGGTTATAGTAATTATTTGCCCCATTCAAAAGTTTGTGAATTTGAAATTTGACTTCCTCTTTGGAATGGGGTGGCAATCGTTGCAGGGAAGGAAGTATCCCTTAAAAAAAATGTTCATCCTCCGAGAGAGGCGCTGGGGGAGGTGGAGGCACTGGAGGAGGTGGAGGAGGTGGAGGCGCTGGAGGAGGTGGAGGCACTGGAGCAGGTGGGGGCCGTCTCTGCAGAACCTCAAGGAGGCGCCTCGTAATTTCCTCTTCCTTCCCCTCCACCATCCTCCTTCTCACTGCTTGCAATGAAGACAACATTTTTGGGTCAGGAAACAAACGTTGACCGATTGATTTCGGTCCTTATATCCAGGGCATGTTGGATTAAAAAGGACGGGGAAAGCAGACACAACTACCACTAGCTTCTCCTCCATTCTTGCAATTTGATCTGGATCAGGGATTTAACGCTGATTGGCTGTTTTACGTTTTCACTCACGTTACCCAAAGGGAGTGAACGCTGATTGGCTGTCGCCACGCGAATGTCGCGGCAAAGTACTGTATATATATATATCAAATATTTCAACTTCAGCGAAATTTGTCGCGCTGCAATCCACGTGAACGCACTCGCCCGTGGCAAGGGAAAATGTTGCGCCATGAATCAAATCTTGCTGCCGGTTTTTCTAGCGACAAATTTCGCCCAATTCGCGTCTCCATGTTGACTTTGTATTGAATCGTGTTGCGCCGTTGCGTTTGTTGTGAATGCACAATAACAGTAATCAGAATTGAACTGGAGTTTGTTGAAGAGCATTTGGTTCTTTAGCCAAAACCTCTGCAGCTGAGAGGTTAAACAAAATGGGAAACATCATTCTGCATTTTAGAAAGTGTCAGTTAGTCAATTGCAATAAATTCACTTAACTTGGTAAAGGTGCAATTTGGGGGATTACAAGGATTCCGTTTTTAAATACTGAAGACACAGTGTCAATGAAGCTATTTCAATTGACATGCCACCTGAGCAGGGACTGGAAACCGTAACCCTCAGAATAACTGTCTGAGCTATCCAGGCTCCAAAAATGTGATAATATTGCCACATTAAAAATATATTTTAAGTTTCGATTAAAAGTACCTGTACCAGTTACCGGGAATTCAAAGCCACAAGCTATGCTTAATGTAGGATATACTGCTTTTTATCTAAAGAGTTTTAATTGTTGGGGAATTAGCTCAAATGGTAGAGTGCTCGCTTAGCATGTGAGAGCAGGCCTGCCAAGTCACGCAATTTGACCCATTCTCAAACCACACGCCATACTTGACATTTCTCACACTTATATTTCCCCATTCAATACTCTCTTATTTTTTTTTTCATGATAATAAACTTGGGTCCTCGCCTTGCCGTAATTCGAGTAACTCTGATTGACTGACCGAGATAACCCATCCCAGACCAATCCATCAGTCCGTCGTGCCTAAATCTAACCAACCACGGGAAGGCACCACGCAATGTAAACCAATCAGAAGCAACGTAAGGCGGATCTCG
>JAOPUD010000044.1:20277811-20290082 GCA_027122715.1 Trisopterus minutus
AGTGGACAGGTACAAACCTACGACGTCGTAAGAGCAGTGCACGCGCGTTCATGTTAAGAGGAGTTTCGGGAAACGCTCGAAAGAATTTAACGATGCATCGAAAGATCCATCGTAAGAATGATCGTCAAGCTTGGATCCATCGTTATGGGGAAACGGGGCCCTGGTCTCTTATGCAACAATGCTTGACCACACTGGACACATAGTCTATATTCATTGCAAGAATAACTTAAGCTATAATATTCATTGGTGTTGTAAGTGTTGTAATGCATAATAAATGTTCAAACCACTATCCTGTACATAATGGGGGCAATTTAAAAAAGAATATCTTTCTCTTCTTTCATGATGCTGAGGTTTTCATTCCTTTGTTCTTTAAATTCTTCAAATCTTTCTCTTCCTTCATCACTCCCACATTCTCTGCATCATTTCCCTCCCAGTGACCACTTCCCTGTTGACTATATGGTTGGTCTGTCTGATCTATTATGCACATGGTCTCTCTCTCTCTCTCTCTCTCTCTCTCTCTCTCTCTCTCTCTCTCTTTCCATTCTCTAATACCTTGTTTTCACACCATATTTCACACTCTTTATTTACTCCATTTCACCTCGCCACTCATTACTCAAGGTCAAATATAATCAAATATAATTGTTTGTTGCTGACACACGTTGACTTTTGTTAACAATTCCAAAAAACAATTGATAAAATACTGATATGTAGCATGCTAACTGATACGTAGCATACTAACTGATACGTAGCATACTCACTGATACGTAGCATGCTAACTGATGAGTAGCATACACACTGATATGTAGCGTACTCACTGATACGTAGCATGCTAACTGATGCGTAGCGTACTAACTGATACGTAGCGTACTCACTGATACGTAGCGTACTCACTGATACGTAGCATGCTAACTGATGCGTAGCATACTAACTGATACGTAGCATACTCACTGATATGTAGCGTACTCACTGATACGTAGCATGCTAACTGATGTGTAGCATACTCACTGATACGTAGCATTGTTGTTGTTGTTGTTATTGCTGCTGCTGCTGCTGCTATGGCACAATCATCCAAATGTAAACACCAAGTCTCAGTGGCTGGTGAGTGAGAGGGAAGTCATTAAGAGAACATGGTTACCAACTCAGATGCATGTATTCAATTCAATGCATTCTTATTGGATATCCTAATTAATATGTTTTGTTTTATGAAGAACAAGAAATTTATATTGCAAATACATTTTAATATATTGTTGAAGCGGGTTAGCTTCCATTTTCCACATTTGTCTGACAGTAAATAAATAAAGACAAAAAGGAAATGCTAAAACGTGTGTGTGCACGTGTGTTTGCATGTCTGCGTGATTGCATGTGACTGAAAGCCAGAAGGGTCAGAACCCACCTCATGGGCGACGTGAGTTCATACAAGTCACGCTTTTAAGCATTTATAATGTTCCATTTTACGCCAATGTATTTTTATTTTATTCATGCAGAAGGTTTTGGAAGGCTTTTTAATGCGCTGTTCAACACGTTCATAAGCGTGTTCTGATAACAGTCAAATTAGTTCCTCCTCTCCAGTACCCTAACCCTAACCCCGTCAGACCACAGCAGCCCTTAACAGTCTTCTTAGTGTGTTTTACTGGAAGCCTGTGTCTATTCTACTGATGCTCAGAGGCTGTTTATCCAAAAGGCAATATCCATTTACCTTTTTACTCTGTTGTAATGGAACTCATATTGATGTCATCAATATAATGTTTTATAAGTATAAAGTCTTCATAAGAGACCAATGTGCCTCCAGGTTAGAGTCTAGAGACCAATGAGCCTCTTCCCTTTGTTGCACCCCTCATAATATTGGTTTAATCTGTGTGTAATTCACCCTAGACTACTACCAATGTGGGTTTTCTATACAAAGTATTTGGACGTCACCTAGAGATCACACATTTTAATGTACAGGGAGTCATGTAGTAGCCCAGTAGAACAAGACCACCTTCATGAGACTTTTATTTAACAATAATAGGTATTGATTTTATAAGGTGAATGCATTTTGCCACACATCAAGAAGAATAGATGTAGGCCTACATACCAGACATTAACTTCACCGTGAACAGTCGTAGAAGGCTGACATATGGATCCATATGCTGCTTTCTAAGAACTAAACGGAGACAAAGACTACTACAAGTTTACTGTGTATTACTGAACTGAACATGGATTAAACCCCCGCCGTAGCCTCCACACCGTGTGCTGTAGTCAATGCACAGCGCGATGGAGAGAAGGACCATGGATGGACTGCTGTGGTCTGACTGGGGGAAGAAGGTTCATAATGAGAACCAGGAGGAGGAGCTCATCTGTCTGCAAAAGATGATGTTGAATGCGCTATTGAACGCGTGTGTATATGTGTTTGTGTACGGGTGTGGGGCGCACGCACGTGTGTGTGTGTGTGTGTGTGTGTGTAAAAGATAAAGGTTGGAAACAATCTACATATTAGAGCACTGCAGGTGCTCAGATCTAAAATTGAATCTTCTCGGGTTTCACCTCACTGCACATATCATCTATCCATCCATCACCACGGCAACTGCCGCCATCTCTCGCCGTCTCCTCCCATGAAGCCATCGATCACCTAACCCCCATGCTATTTCCATTCTATGGAATTAAGAGGAAAACTTTATTTGATGGCATTTTACCTCCCATTGTATCACCACACTGAACCACATATTTTACCTCCCATTGTATCACCACACTGAACCACACATTTTACCTCCCATTGTAACACCACACTGAACCACACATTTTACCTCCCATTGTATCACCACACTGAACCACACATTTTACCTCCCATTGTAACACCACACTGAACCACACAGTTTACCTCCCATTGTATCACCACACTGAACCCGTCCATCCACCCACACAGCATCACCTCTAGATATCCCTCAGTCTGTCACCTCTATATAGCCCTCAGTCTATCACCTCTAGATAGCCCTCAGTATCACCTCTAGATAGCCCTCAGTCTGTCACCTCTAGATAGCCCTCAGTCTATCAGCTCTAGATAGCCCTCAGTCTATCAGCTCTAGATAGCCCTCAGTCTATCAGCTCTAGATAGCCCTCAGTCTGTCACCTACTGTATTCATCTATCTACTGTACATACTGTATCAATCTATCTACGTCTATCTATATACTGTATCTATACAGAGTATCTATCAATCCATACAGCCTATATACTGTATCTATACAGAGTATCTATCAATCCATACAGCCTATATACTGTATCTATACAGAGTGTCAATCCATACAGCCTATATACTGTATCTATAATCCATACAGCCTATATACTGTATCTATATAGAGTATCTATAATACATACAGCCTATATACTTTATCTTTCTGTCCATAAGCTGTTTCTCTCTATCTTGTTGCGCGGCTCAAACGTAACAAATTAACGAGACAATCCACGGTTCTTAGTTTAATTATGTCAAAATGATTGGAACAGTCATGGGGCAAAACACAAAGCAAACCTCCCTCTCTGGAAGGCCAGGCCCACACTTGATGGGATGAGGTGGGACACGCCCCGTACGCGGGCACCCCCCCCTCAGGGGGCACATGGGATCAGGCCTACGAGAGCAACGGCAGACACAATGAGGAGTGTAGAAGCTGATAATGTAATAACTTCCTGATAATGTAATAAAGTGCATTTCCCAATAATGTAATAATCTTTGTACCAATAATGTAATAAAGTGTTACATTACCGGGAGGTTATTACATTATCAGGTCAGCCTTCATTTCGTATAACCTGATATTGTAATAATTCCGCAATATTGTAATAATTGAACATTATTACTTGGGTCCAAGTGGTGATACTGTGTAGGCAACTCTAGGTCAAGAGCTCTAGCGCCACTAACAGGTTTAAGTTGGACATGCATTAATGTTTGACCCGTTAATCTGTTTTTCACAAACGGGGTATCTTTGGACCCCTTGGGCCAAGCCGAGGTCAACACATCCTATGACGTCGTTGGATTTTCCGCCATCTTTGATTTGATCAAAAAACTTTAAAAGGCTTCTCTTGTCACAAGTTTTGTCTAATCTTCTCGAAACGTTGCCCGGATGATCTTCAGACCATGACACACGAATGCATTCAACAGCTTCTGGAAATTCCAAAACTTTGGCCATGACAACCAATCAAACTTGATGGCTAAGTCGCCAAACAGGAAGTAAGCCCTTTTCCCAGCATCCCTTTAATATATAGCATACCCTTAACCAAACTTGGTATATAGAGTCATGATATCATCCTGGGGACACTCAAAACATTTGGTGACCTTTGACATCTAGGGGGTGGTGCAATTATCGAAAATATGTTTTAACTCCTATCTCTTTATAGCCTGGAAATCCAGACCCACATCTAGAAAGCTGTAGGGTCTGGCAACGATTAATGAAAATGGCCCAACTCGAGGGGCGGCACCAAGCATGCATTTGAAAATATCACTGCACGCAATTGGATAACACTACGACGAATCAAAAGAATACAAGGGGTAACGTATCCAGACCAGCGGAGCTAACCAATAGATAAGACTCTTGCTGTATCCGGTCGGTAAAACAGCAACGCATTTGGCCCGCCTATATCAGATTCACTGATGTGATTGGTTGATGTTCTGGGCCAGGGGAATCAGGGAGTGAATATATTGCTCTTTCCCAGAGTGAAAGAGCAATAGGAGATTTCCAGGGTAATCTCTTCACATAAGTGGATAGCAAACTTATTTTTCAATGTCTGATATTGTGATATTGCCAGACCTCCACAAATAGCTCCAAAACTATTTTTCACATCAGAATTTGGCTGTCATTTCGAAAGATGTCAAAGTCAATAGTACATTTTCAAAAGCCACATATTCTGTCCAATCTTCATCAAACTTGGCATATATGATCTTCAGACCAAGCTGAACAAATGTTTCAAACAGCTTTTTAAATTCAAAACCATTTGACTGTGACAGCCAATATGACAGCGAGGCCTGGACAGGAAGTTCTCAGCTACCCTTTAACATATCATAACCAAACATGTTACATCGATTCATGACATCATCCTGGGATACCAAAAAAACGGTGACCTTTGACCTGTGTGGATTTCTGTCTGGTTATCCTGTCAGACCTCCCCATACAGCTTCTAAACCATAACTCACCAAAACACTGATTCTGCCACAATTTCGGTCCAATATTTAGACTACAATGGCAGAATAAATGGAGATGATTGAAGACAATAATAGCAGTAATAATAATTAATAATAATAATAACTAGAAATGTAATTACAATAGTGGATGCAATTTGCTGGCTAGAATGTTGCTGGGCTCAATGAGCTAGTTCCTTAATTTGAAACACATGCATCGAGGACATATAAGGAGAAACCCTTGGCCTTCATCATCAAATCAATTCATTGTTAAGTTCCTACAAACAATCAAATGTGAAGAACTTGCACTAATGCATTTTAGAGATATTGCACCCAAGATCATCATGGCTGTCACAACCAAATGGTTTTGAATTTGAAAAAGCTGTTTGACACATTTGTTCAGCTTGGACTGAAGGTCATATGCCGAGTTTCATGAAGATTGGACAGAATATGTCCCCCTAGAGGTCAAAGGTCACCCGATGTTTTGAGTGTCCCCATGATGATGTCATGAGTCTACGTACCAAGTTTGGTTAAGATGTGTTAAAGGGTTGCTGAGAAATGCGCTTACTTCCTGTTTGGCGACCTCACTGTCACGGTCCAGCCCCTTGGAACTTCAAGGTGTTGAATCATGTGTCCTGGTCTGAAGACCATCTGGGCCCATTCAAGAAGATCAGAGATACATTTGTGAGAGAGGCCTTTTAAAGGTTTTTGATCACATCAAAGGTGGCTGAAAATCCAATATGGCGGAAAAAGACATCATAGGATGCGTCGAACTCTTGGCCCAAGGGGTCCAAAGATACCTCGTTTGTGAAAAATGAATGGGTCAAAAGTTAATAACATTAATGCATGTCCAAGGAGGCATCAGGAGTGACTTTACACAGCAATCCCATATTTGAATGATTTGAATGTGTAGTACTCAATATCAATTTATGATAATAATAATAAAGATCAGTAAGGATCATTATGTTTAAATAACACCATAAATCATGCATCTCTCTCTCTCTCTCTCTCTCTCTCTCTCTCTCTCTCTCTCTCTCTCTCTCTAAGGATATGAGGGAAGTTTGAGGGTGGACTCAACAGGTGGTGGATGAAGGAATAGGAAGAGGGCGTGGAGACAGGAGGAGAGAGAGCGGCTCAGTGACTTCAGAACCAGTTCACACTTTGTCCTTTGACCACTGCTCATCCATTCGGGCCAGATGCCCCCTGGTCCATCAGATGGATAGATACTGTTCATTGACAACACGGCACATGCTTAATGTCAACGTAAGCACACACAGATACACAAGCACAGAGAGACCGACGCACACAGGCAGACACACACAGGCAGACACACACACAGACACACAGGCAGACACACACAGGCAGACACACACAGGCAGACACACAGGCAGACACACACAGGCAGACACACACAGACACACACAGGCAGACACACACACACAGAGAAACACAGGCAGACACACACACACAGAGAAACACAGGCAGACACACACAGACACACAGGCAGACACCCACAGGCAGACACACACAGAGACACAGAAGTGGGCAGCAGAAGTGAGACTGGCCCCAGGCTTCTTCTAAAGACATGAAAGGGCTCTTGTGACGCAACCCTTCAGGTCACCAGATATCTCAGCCTTGCTCTCCAAGCATCATTCTAGGGACAGAGAAGTGAAGAGGCATTATTATAGTTTAATTTCATCCCAATTATTGTTCGTCACAACTCGGGTCGAGAGAGAGCGGGAGCGAGAGTGAGAGAGAATTTGTCGTGTTTGGGCTTGTTCTAAGTTTAAATGACCACAGGGAATGAGTCACGCTGGCTCGAAACACCTCATTCAGCAATCCTGACATGTACACACACACACACACACACACACACACACACATTTTAGTCATTTATTTATGTTCACATTTTACAATAACAAATCTTGAACACAAACACTGGTAGATGCACTCATCAAGCCCAGAATCTCTTTGACATGTCTGATCTCAGTCTATGGATACAGGAAGCAGCGTCTCCTCCATATGTGGCGGCTGCCTATTAATACAGATATGGAGCAGAATTTTGCAAGTGCTTTAGCTTTTGGCTTCGGAATTCCAGCCATCTGCAAACCCCTTATGACGAGTCTGTGGACATGGCCAAGGCTTCCAAATATAAACACAAGTAGTTTGCAGGTGTACCCCAGTTGTGCAATCTCATTTCTGAGAAGTTGGTATTTTGTAACCTTCGCAAGGAATGCCTCCTCCAGACTATAGTCAAACGTACAGCTTACTTCTAAGATGGTGACTTCTCTGCTTACCTCATCAACAACAATAACATCTGGTGTATTGGCTGTCACATTTGAAAAATAGTCAACTTCGTTATTGCACAGAGTGAACATGTCAGATGAAACCCTTGAATGGGTATATACTTTAACGGAGGAAGGTGGGGTATATAAAAGCATGTTCTTAACCAGTAAATCAACAATTCTATCATGTCTGGAAATATACATGCCCTTGTATACGTGGCAGCCATTCAGAATATGTGACAGTGATTCTATGGTTGAGTTGTCGTGGTGCAGACAATGAGGAGGAAATGTGTTAGGGTACCACAGAGAGAGATTGAGTCTGGTTGGAAGAACTTGTAATCTGGCTTTAACTGCAAATGTAAGAATATCCTCATCAACTGCATAGTTCTTGAGTATTGTGTGAGAAACTGTGTGATCTGCAGTGGGAATACATGCTAGCTTTCCCTGTAGCTTTAGACCAGTCCAGTGTTGTTGCTGCCTCTGCTGTTCTAACCCTAGCAGGTACCTGCGTGTGTGAGCTGGTGATACATGATGTTCAGTATCATTGACAGTTACCCTTACTGAGATTGTACAGTCAGTTATTACATCCTCAGACACCATTACAGTGTCTGAGTCAGACTTCACCCAGTCCAGGGAGACTCCAGCTCGCACGCAAAGGTCATTGAGGTCGGGCCAGTCCGACGAGACCCCAAACCCAGCAGAATGTGAGTCCATCTTGTTGTTGGGCTTCCTTCTAAAGCCTAAGAAGCTCGGCTCACCCTCTCCTGCCAGGGGAACTTTACGCCGCTTCATGTCCAGAAACAATGAAGAACGTGCAAGTTCCCTGACAGTCCGGTCATCACTGTTCAGCATATTAGTCAGGTGGGACAGCCTGGTGGCATTATAGATCCACTCCACGTTTGGAACGCCTAGACCTCCCTCCTGTTTGGGCTGGAAAATAATGTCCCTGGTTGTATGGGTGTTCAGTCCAAACCACTTCCTCACTACAGAAACTACTTGGTTGTTTAGTTCCCGCAGTGTTTTGCACGCGAGGTGTACGTTGGAGAAAAGATGTTGAATTCTCGACAGGGCCACCTGTCTGATGGCCTCCAACTTCATGAGCAGAGGAAGTGGTGAAACATCAATCAAATCCAGCCTGGTGGTGAATTCCGTGACCATATATTCAACCTGCTTCTTCCACTCGCCTGCTACATTGAATTTGTGCCCGAGGTAGGTGTACGTCTCGTGCAGGTCGTACACACGGATTGGTTCCGAGTTGATGGAAAACTCTGGATCCCTATCCGTTTTAGATTTGTACCAGCGATTCCCGCCATTCCTTCTCTGGTATAGAACTGCACATTTAGACTGTTTGATCTCCAGACCGGACCAGTCCAGGAATGTGTCAGTGTGTGTGTGTGTCAAACACACACACACACACACACACACACACATACACACACACATACACACACACAATCTTGACACAGGTTAGTGTTCAGTCCCCCGATGGCCTCTGATTGGTCAAGTTTGCATGATCCTGACTGCAACTTGCACACACTGCATGTGTGTGCTGTGCATGATGTGCGTGTGTGTGTGTGCTGTGCATGATGTGTGTGTGTGTGTTGTGCGTGATGTGTGCGTGTGTGTGTGTTGTGCACGCCCGGTCAATAGGTCAAGCATGCTATTTCCTGCCTGGCTGAGGTTGTGATGGGCCGGCCTTAGACGGATTTCCACAGTGCTTTGACAATCATTGTTGGCTTTTCAACGGCATTTGACCAATCCAGGTTAGATTCATCATAAGTGGTCCAATCTCTGCAAGAGTCACCGGGCTAATTGACCTGGTGTTCACTTTGTCTCATTATTTTTATGGTTAGTTTCCCTACCTATCCAAATATAATATTATAGTTATACTAAATAAATACAGGAACTATGTATCTACACATTAAAAGTAAATAGAGCAACAAGCTCAAGTTACAAAGGCTGCTAGTTATACTAGCTATGTTAGCTATATATTCCACAGCATAACCTGACCATGATAAGGCATGTTATGCCGTTAACATCAGGGTTGCCAACTCTCACGCATCTGCCGTGACACTCACGCTTTCAGCATCAATCTCACGCTCACATAAGAAATATCACGCCAAACAGCCCATCTTTGACAAAATAATAATTATCAACTTTTGTCCGTGCATTCACTGTTGATGACTCACTACTAGACCACAGAATATACAGCAAACATGCTTGTTAGATTTATCTATCTATCTATCTATCTATCTATCTATTTATCTCTCTATCCATCCATCCATCCATCCAGACCGACTGCATTGACTGCAGTACAGGCTGATCTACAAGGTCCTCTCGCTCCTTTCTCTGTTGATTCTCCGCTCCGTTGCGTCATTTATTTGTGCGTGAAAGGTTTTGAGTGAAAGACACGCGTTAGGGAAGAAGAAAATAAAGTCTTGGTTAATGTCTGAGAACGCTTCTAATGTGCATTTTTATGTGATTCCCAACACCTGAACAAGAGAAAGATGGAGGGAAGGTACCTCAAAGAGCTTTTCAGAGAACTTCTCTTAAATGGCTTGATCCTTTCCAAAAACTCTTCCAGTCTCTCTCCCTCCCTCCTTCCATGTCTTCTGCCTCTCTGTGTGCACTGTGGACCTGGTTGGTATTCAACTAGAACTTGTTAGATTGGTGATACTTACCCTTTATTTTATTTAAATATTTATAAGTTCTAGTTGAATAGTTGGTATTCAACTAGAACTTGTTAGTTTGGTGATACTTAGCCTATAGTTTATTTATATTACAAGTGCCTTTCGAGCTAAGCATGGCAACAAGTCAATATATGCATCAGTTTACTGAATCTCTTGGCTTCTGTACGCTACATAATCCATAGGCTATGTTACAGTTTCAAATATTTTACTTAGGATATAGTATTTAAATTCTGATTGAATTTATTTATCAGATTTTATTAATTCCATGTTGTTACTTTTCAATATCGGTCATTAGGCAAAAAAAAAGTCACATTTGGGAATGAGCCAAGTAACCTATTCTCGCAATATAGACCCGAAAGCTTTTCTCATGGTTTGACAGCCCTCCTCAAAACAACATGACAAGGTGTCTTAATGTAGTCTAGGCTATCAACCGATAACCAAATGACTACCTAAAGGACATGACACACTGTTACCTGCTGTTGAATTCCTTCTTTCTGGGTCACACTGGGAATACATTCTGAGGTCTTATCTATGGCAGCAGGTGCCAGTATACAGCTGTGTTCCCATGTCAATGCATGATTAAGAATTATCTAAACACATTTTGAATGTCCTACGTCAACAACAGCCAATGGCTTTTCTATAAGCCTTCCTTCAATTTGTTTATAAAAAAACAAGGACTGTTTTGTAAAAAAAATGAGGGTCAGGGTTATCAAAAATAACCAGCCAAAGTCCCAAAGTCGGTAACCCTGATAATCTCCCAATAAACATGTTTATGATGTTATTATTAACACTTATAGATACACACCAATTAATGTTAATAAGCATATAATAAGTAATGTTTATAACATAATAATATTATCTACCTAGGTCACTAACGTTGCAAACCACATAATCTCGATAATAAGACATCTGCATATGAAAGCAGAATCTGTAGTCAAGACAGATTTTGGATTTAGAAGCCTTTAGGTTTGTGTAGTCTGTTCGTAGTCCAAGTAGTAATGATGATCAATCACATTTGAACAGGCTTTGGGTGCATGCAGTTCCCTGTAGTGAGTAACAATCACAGAAACCATCGTCTGACCAAGATTTAGCTTTTTATTAATCTTGATTTATTTTAAAAGATTAGCAGTCTTCTGGACACGAAACACGTACAAAAATATAGATTACAATGACCGGCGTACGGAAGAGGACGTCTAACCCTAACCATTACTGCAATGTTCAAAAAACATAATCTCTTGATAGCTTCCTTTTTATGAATGAAGTACCAGATGGTGACCGGAGTAGCCTGCCTCAGCCGGATGTACAGAGGAGGTCTACCGAGCCACAACACAGACAGCACTGAGGGCAGCCAGCCTGTACAGAGGAGGTCTACCGAGCCACAACACAGACAGCACTGAGGGCAGCCAGCCTGCCCGTGGATAACGGGACCATTCAAGTTGGAAATATTTCATTTGAACTTTGCTCCTCAATTGCCTAATGTGTTGATATTTATAATGACGCTCTTTGTTAGACGAGGTATGCACATCCCCGCCCCCTGGACTACAGATAAGTAACGATTGTGCACTATCCCTGTGAAATGAACAAATTATAATATGAATAAATCCAAATAAATAATGGATCACTACCATTACAATCCACATCATAATCTATGTACCCATCACTTCTGTCTCACACTACCATTATCTACGAGTAGGTCACTTCTGTCTCACACTACCATTATCTACGAGTAGGTCACTTCTGTCACAGATACCATTATCTACTAGTAGGTCTCTTCTGTCACAGACTACCATTATCTACTAGTAGGTCTCTTCTGTCACAGACTACCATTATCTACTAGTAGGTCACTTCTGTCTCACACTACCATTATCTTCTAGTAGGTCACTTCTGTCACAGACTACCATTATCTACTAGTATGTCACTTCTGTCACAGACTACCATTATCTACTAGTAGGTCACTTCTGTCACAGACTACCATTATCTACTAGTATGTCACTTCTGTCACAGATACCATTATCTACTAGTAGGTCACTTCTGTCACAGATACCATTATCTACTAGTAGGTCACTTCTGTCACAGACTACCATTATCTACTAGTAGGTCACTTCTGTCACAGACTACCATTATCTACTAGTAGGTCACTTCTGTCACAGACTAC
>JAOPUD010000044.1:20402726-20417024 GCA_027122715.1 Trisopterus minutus
GTGCTAGTGGTGCTATCCGTCTGTAGGGTACGCCACAGTGGAGTGCTAGTGGTGCTATCCGTCTGTAGGGTACGCCACAGTGGAGTGCTAGTGGTGCTATCCGTCTGTAGGGTACGCCAGTACGTCCCACCTGCTCTAGCGAGAACCTGATGTAATTTCCTGGCTTGGTCGGCCTCACTGAACTCCCCTACCTTCAGAATAGAGTGGGACAGACCAAAAGGGGGCCATCCTCCGTTAAATGCCTCAAAAAAGCTGGGAGATTTAGAGCTCAACACACACTGGCGCTGTGTCAAACCGAACGCCCACTATTTACCATGTACTGCCCACTCCGTCGGCGGCCGGACGCGCCCCAGCGCTCGTCGGGTGCCGCCCGCTATCCTCCACGCCACCGTCATACTCCCTAGAGCCGCCCCTGAAATAGCGCTTTTTTAAAGGTCATATTATGAAAACGTATCTTGTGATGGGGTGTTGCTTTGGGTCTCTAGTCCGGCCACATGCACACTAACTCTGACATAAGTCTGGACATGCTTTTGAGTGAGTCAGTTTTCAGTCAGTTCCATCCCCCTCTAACCAGAGCAGAGATCAGACTTTGTGGACCAGCGGACCAGCGCTGAGCAGAGATGTTCTCATAGATTCCCTACAAAATAGATGTCTAATTTTTCATTTGTCATTGTCCATTCGACTGCCTGGCAGGCAGTCCGGCGAAGCAGCCAGACTGCCCCCAGTGCTCCGGCTGCAGTCCGGCAGCTCCGGCGTTTATTATTAGATATTGAGCTCCGGGAGTCTGGGAGTCCGCAAACGGCAACAATCAGTACTCCTGCATGCTGTGGCTCACTCTGACAGCTCATTGGTCAATGGGCAGCAGCTCATTTGCATGAAAGCTCCAGAGACCAGAAACAGCACATTTTGAAGGGACTGAAACAGGGGAATAGCGGTAGGCAAGATTTATTTTCCTAAAAGCTATTTCCAGCAAACAGCTTCAAAAACATGTTTTATGGAAGTCATATACTATGTTAACTTTTTGGGAAAACGCCATAATATGTCTCCTTTAAAGCAGTTTTTTTGCATTGATACAAGGTCCTGTACATATGGAGATTGTTGATGCATTAGATGACTCATTCCACAATGCAAAAAGAATGAGCATTGACAGTAAATAAAGTGACTAAACCGTAAACAAAGTGCCCTACAGTACATAGAGTGACTGAATTGAAGAGACTATCATTGTAAGCACGAACAGAGGATCATGGGCATCACCAGACCCACATATCTAGTCATAAAACAGCTGGTATAACATTATGGTAGCCTATACCGACTATGTTTGTTAATCTGCTGCTTTCAAAAGTCCCAACGGTGCTGCAACGCGCCGCTTCCTATTGGTGCGCGGGGCGGCATTTGACGCGCGTAAAATGCGCACCGCGGCGCTTCGACGCCGGTGTGTAGCAGGATTTTAGTTTCAGGTATGTGAGCTTGTAGGTGTCCATCGCTCACCTTTACCGCACGCGCCCCTCTGTATGAGGACGACGCTTCGCTGCCGCAGCCTCCGGGCCAGGCGGCTCACGCGCTTCAGCTCGCACACGTCGCGGTAGGAGACGCCGTCGCTGCCGCACACCGGGCTGGCGGTCGTGCAGGCGCAGACGCCGCTTGTGCCGCGTCGCTGCACGGTGGCCGACGCCTCCGTGCCGAGGCTCAGCACGCACTCCATCCCGTCCGCGCACCGCGCGCCGCCGAGGCGCCCCGCGCCGCCGCACGCCTCCCCATCGCCGGCCGCGCAGACCGGGCAGCAGTCGCACCGGTCCAGCGCCTCTCCGTGGGGACAGTCCGCGGGGCTCGCGGGGCACTTCGGGAGGTCGCAGGTCTCCGGACAGCCGATGACGTCACGTCTGCTGATCCGCGCCTCGACGAGCAGCGCGGGAGCGACGAGGAGCAAGTAAAGAAACATGACTCTGTACAGATGCAAGTTGAAAAAGTTCCCCTCTATTACAGAGCAGTGAGGAGGTCAGGCCAGGGTCTGGGAGCAGGAGCAGCGGTGGAGCTGCTCTGATCTGATCCAGAGGACCTCCCTTAATAAACCAACGGCGCGTCGCCGGCAGGTTAAACACAGACAGCCAATGGTAGAGGAGGAATGACGAGGAATGAGAGAGAGAGAAAGAGAGAGAGAGAGACAGAGAGAGAGTGAGAGAGAGAGAGAGAGAGAGAGAGAGAAACGACAAACATGGACTACAACTGTTACAGATGTGCCGCGCCCAGACTGATCATCGTCGGTAGATTCCGCTATAGTCCAGGCAAAGTAACTCATTGTAGAGCCAAAAATATAAGTAATTGTAAAATATATTTTTTCAGCATAGATCATTTCTATGAGGTGTCCAGAACAACATACTAAAAGAAAAGAAATCCTAGTTGAGGAAATATGTTTAATTCTCATCAATCCAAGATGTTTGCCAGTAGGGCTAGACATCAATACACCCCAATGGGGCTACCGTTGTGAAATAAAACTTATACAATGAACATATCCATGAAAAGTAAAAATTTTTGTATTACAAGTTTCTTTGAAAATTAATTTGAATATGCAAATGAGCTATACACTAATCGAATATGCCCAAAATACACCCACTACACTAATGAACACAATGAAAGTCTGCATGAAAAGTAAAACATTTTGTAAGAGAAGTTTATTTGAAAATGAATTAGAATATGCAAATTAGCAATATATAAATCGAATATGCCCAAAATACACCCTAATGGGCTTATTTTTTTCCTTTACTCCTATCACAATCAAACCTCACACAGTGAAGGTATACATGAAAAGTAGCATTTTTCTTTGACAAGTTACTTGGAAAAATCTATTTTAAATATGCAAATTAGGTCAACACTAGGCCTAATTGACTTATGGCCAAGAAGCCATAAAGTCACAAGTAAAAAAACAGGGGCCAAATAACTAACACATTCATGTCCATTCGACCTATGCATAAACAGGATCAATTTGAAGTCATTTGCCACACTTACCTGGGTCACTTGCCACAAAAACACTTATATTGACATTAAGAATTGATTGCACTATCTTGCCTCCAGTTGCTTTCTATTTTTATTTTTTTTAAATTGCAAACAAGCCTTATCATCATCACTTTTTCCCTCCTGGCACACTAGTGGCCTTGGGGTGCTTGTGTCTGAACATATGGTCCAGCACTCAGATTAGTTAATTTCTCTTCATCACAGTTATCACTTAATCACTTATTTGTAACATGTCCATACCAAATATCCTTTTTAGTTTGTTCAAGATAGTTTTGGGCATTCTGCGATCAAATAACTTTCTTCCACCTCCGCAACATCTCCAGACTCCGCCCAACACTGACCCAATCCAGCACCGAAATCCTGGTTCACTCATTTGTCACTTCACGCATCGATTACTGCAATGCCCTCTTCACTGGACTCCCCACCAAACTCATCAACAGACTGCAAATCATTCAGAACTCAGCCGCCCGGATCATTACCCGCACCAAATCAGCTGACCACATCACCCTGTTCATCCAACTCCACCGGCTCCCGGTACAATACCGCATCCACTACAAAAACCTCCTCCTCACCTACAAAGCTCTCAACAACCTAGCCCCCACTTACCTCTGTGACCTCCTTCACGAATACACTCCCTCCCGCTCCCTCCGCTCAACCTCTGCTGGACTGTTAACCATCCCCACATCACGCCTCAGTACCATGGGTGATCCTCCAGCTGCTCAGCACCCAGGCTCTGGAACTCCCTCCCCCCACTCATCAGACAGTCAGACACCATCACAACCTTCAAGTCACAACTCAAAACTCACCTGTTCAAACTGCCTTACACACTATAACTGGACACTATGCACTTCACTTGTTCTTATCACATTGTCTTGTTTTATCATGATGTTTTGTTTTTAAATGTCAAAGATTTTATACTTTGTAAGGTGACCTTGGGTGACATGAAAGGAGCCTCTAAATTAAATGTATTATTATTATTATTATTATTTGTAGCTGGCTGGAATCACCATCCCCTCAGAACGGAGAGAAACCACACCCCAGAGCAGCTGTGGCAGATGGGACACCTCAACACTCCACAGGACAGTGAAAATCTCGAGGTAGCCTCATTGCTGTGCTAAAAAGTGTTTTGTATTCTGTACTTCAGGGCTAGCATGAAGCAAGCATACTACTATAATTCCTGAAATATTATTGGAGGTCCAAGTGTAACGTGACATGTGTCACGTTACATGTCATCATATTTAGGACCTGCAAAATGGAGAACTGGACGGGGTACCGGTACTATGGAGGCAGCCATTTGTGTGCAGCATTTGAGTCCAAGACGAGTTTCCCCATGGGGACAGTAAAGTATATTGTTAGGTATTGTACCTGGGGCTGCAGATCACTTGTTTCCCAGATGGCAAGACAGCTTCAGCCACATCCCTTCTTTCTGATAATATCGGCCACACTCCAGTTTCATTTAGGCACTTTCTCATTTGTTTTATCTGAGAAGAAGTTCTTCCCAGAATCTGCAACAATCGTAACACACATACACACAAAAACATACATTTCACATAACAAATTAAACTATAACTGAGAATGTGAAAAAAAGTCATCATGGGTTGTAGCTAATGTGGCATGTTGTTGGGCTTCTGAGCTCCTTTGAAAGCATTAGTCGAATGTAATTAAAACAGGTGTCAGGAATCATATAATGGCCTGTTTTTGCTCTGTAATTTGGGTTTCAAAAATATTCCTTTAATTCCCCACCATTGAAAAGAATGCCCAATATGTATAAGAATGTATAAGAATATAAGAATACCCAATATATTACCATTCACAATAAATCAGTGGTCTAAGAATGCTGTCCTGGGCTCCTGTCTGTTACCAAAGTTACAAAGCACAGGCTGCAGTGCCTTTTCAAAATAAATACATCCAAGCAGCACCAATACGCTCAGTGGGAACCTAAGGCTTACGTCACCATTTCAATGGGGGTACCTAGCCATCCCAAAAAGGTTGAGCTAGACACAGCAGTCTATTGATTGGTACACTGAAGTAACACAAAAGTAAGATCTGAATTAAATGAAATGTAACTTTTTTTTACTGTTGTGATTATTTTTGTGATTATTAGTAAGATTAGTAAGAACACAAAAGTAAGATCTGAATTGAATGAAATGTAACTTTTTTTTACTGTTGTGATTTTATTTTTGTGATTATTAGTCAAAATATATAGCATATTTTATCCTTTTTTTAAATATATATATAAAAAGACAGAATCAGAACCAGCAAAGTTTTGAGTTACTGTATGTTACCTGCATTACCTGCATGATAAAGATTAAATAATATTTAGCATAAGAGTTTTTTACCAGAGTAGCTTTCATGAAACTAAACTATTGATTGCTTATTAAGAATCACTTACTTTGAACAGACAGTCACACTGCTGCATATCGTAGACTGATAGATTGACAGATAGAATGTTGTTATATTTGAATGAAAAACTTAACTAAAACATGCCAAAATTGATGTGGAATCCGGACTGTAAAGTGTTCATGGCAAAGCTGAGGAAATAGCGACTTACGCCAGCACCTATTGCAGCATCACCTATAAAACCAAGAATAATTGTTAAAACACGTAAATGATATGGCTGATTTTCTGTCTAGGATGTGGAACCAGTCACATTCTATGGGGAACATAATTTTAAAGGTTTCTCATTCAGCAATTGGCCTGCACCTTTATAAGGTTGAGACTCGAGAGTGATAAAACTTAAATTGGAAAACTAAGACATTGATGTCATTGATGCAAAGCACCCATCTTTTAACCCTTAAACCCCCTAACCCTAACCCACATCTAGAACAATGTCATGCCATATTTTCAACACATTTCTTGCGGAAGCAGTAACCCTTATTAACTTTCATTTTTCCTGGATGTAATTAGCAAATGTGGTTGCAAAGCTCTTTACAAATTCAATCTTGCATATAATATTGATAAATAAATATTGCGACCTTCCAGCACACAGTGAAGTGGGGCATTTTGTTCTCTTGCTCTTGTAGAAAGTGAGAACTGCTTTTTCTCTGTCTTCAACATCTGATTCTATGTCCATTGAGAAGCTAATAGGTTTCTCCAGCTCTTGCTCTCTCAACAAACGTCTCGAAACAGTGTTGCTGCACTTGAAGTATTGAGTATTTCCTTCCATTCTATGAAAAACACAATACAGTAACATAAAAAAAAGTCAAAAACATTTCAGAGTGATGAGAACAGTTCTGATTAGAATGAAAATTAAATTAAAATGTAAAATTAAAATAAAGGAATTATTTTTAATTCATCAGTAAAAACATTTTGTTTTTTCACCAGTGAAATCAGTCAGTGAAATCTACTTTATGGATTTTCAAACTATCAAATTTGGTAAGGGACTGACATACACGTGTATACAATATTAAAGAGATAGCTCAAGAAACATGGCCACCATTGACCAAAACATCTTCACAAGGGCGGGCTTAGCTGCTACTTTCACATAACTGTTTGAAGAAGTGGTTTCGCCGAATCATTTTGAGCCAGGCCAACAGGTGGTGCCGCAAATGCCCTGCTAGGAGGGTACCTTGAAAATTTTGCGCTGGAATTTTATAGTTTTTATATATCATTGTGTTTGTGAGTTATGACTAGCACCTGGTTCATCAGGATTGACTGCAACAGTGGCAGTGGTGCTTTGTGGCACTGTATGCCTGGACCCTTGTTGCGAGAGATTATTTGTTCCAGAAGTCCCGTCTCCAGCAACCTCTTCACGAAACATACTGCTGTTTGCTGAAATTCTAAACAATTAAATAAACCATGAGAATATCACCTGAACCATAATTGAAACTGTAAAAAACATTGAATTAATGAAATATAAGACATGCTGAAGGCAAATTGATTAGTACCCATCTCCACAAAAGCTTGCATGGTATTGTATGTCCTCTTTTGGAAAGTTTAGTCCACATATTGGACATGTTTCCTGAGTGAAAAGAGAAATGTACAGGTTTTGAAGATATATATCATTTTGAGTAGAATTACATTTTATTGTTTATATAAGTAAATATTAACATTGGGTAACACTTTATTTTGATTGTCCACTGTTGACACTCAAGCTATCAGTTGACACTCAACAAGCTATCAGTAGATATGCAGTTGCATGTCAACAGTTGACATTCAACCGTATGTCGACTCATTCATTGTTAGGGTTAGGCCTAACCCTAACCCTAACCCTAACAGTGAAGTTAGGGTTAGGGTTAGTGTCAATTCATTCGCTGTTGACATTCAACTGCATATCTACTGATAGCTTGTTGAGTGTCAACAGTGGACTATCAAAATAAAGTGTTACCTAACATTGTATTTACATTTTGAAAGCTTGTTTATAAAAAGTGATGAATTGCGAGTGAAAACCTCAACTGTAGCATTGTCTCCGACCTCTTCAATACTGCTCATTTCTGGCTCATCACTTGTCTGTGAATTCAGAAATAAAAATAAATTTAAGAAGGAATTACTCTGACGTTGATTAAAGGTGGAGTCAGGGATTCTGGTGAATGCTTGTTGTCAAAACTGGTATGTATGGGAACAAAGGGTTAACCATAGCAGTAGGCTGTTTTAAAACACATTTTTGAGGGATGCAAAATATAAATGATCTATATCAGCAAAATCCCCTAAGATATCAAGATACTATTTTTTACAATATCATACACCCCTAATGTCAATAACATGACATCAGTCTTCTCCATATTTGGGCAAAGACTCAGCACAATCTGACCTCCACTGACTTACTGTAAAACATCCAAGATTTAAAAAGTTAATGAAAATAAGATTTTAAATGTTTCAGGGGTACACTTCTTCTGCCACTTGGCAGTGTGCACAATGAAGTTTGTGCAGAGTTTTGTGAAATTATCTCCAGACAGACATATACAAAGAGCAACATCTCTCTTTCCATTTAGTAATATTCTAATTCAGAAATTGACCAAACTTCATTCTGATTGAGTTAATATCTGAGTGTTACTTGCATCTTCCACATTGCATGAAGACTTAATGTGCAGGGCCAGGACCTGCAGCGGCATCATTGTGCCACACTTTTGGCATTTGGACTTTGGCATTCTCTCGAATCCTGGAGCATCATGGGGGAGTGGCGTCTCACCAAGACGCTCTTGAGGCGGGACAATGTAGAGTAAGTGCTTCCCATTTACGCTCATGTTCTTGAGCAGTCGTGTGTTGTAGCCCTCCGACTCTGTTGTAATAAGATTTAATTTTCTTTGCCCATGACCGCCTAAATACATAAATGCAAATACTTTAATTTACTGAATAATGTTGAGAACTGTGAAATGTCAAATAACATTGGCGTGACATTTAAAAAATGATGCAGACAATTACTGTTATGTGACACATATCAGCACACATGACAGCCAGCTGTAATATCCTCACATAACCACAGGGAGTAGACCGAGCATATATAATAGCCAGCTGCAATAACAACACATGTCCACAAGATGGCAGCACACATAAATAACTAGGAGGCGGGCGCTCAACACCATAGCCAATCAGAGCACGTCATAGAGGCCACGCCTGCCAAGTATCAAGGGGCGCGCACACGCGAGTTCAGATCAGAATCTTCTGAGCAGCGCATCGATCAGATATTCAGCTTGAAGACGCTCCGCGCGTGTAGTATACAATTCCTCTCCTTTTGCCTCCTAGATCGACCAAAACTATAACCAAATAAAGAGTAAAGAGTCAAAAGCGATCCTGTTCTCGGCAGCCTTTTATCAAAAAGAGCACAACAATTACAAAAACAGCATTTAATACATATTCATGTGTCATATGTGAAACATTTGCTATCAGAAATTGAAATGACTATTACAAAATTTTACCTAATATTATAGAAAACTAACATATGGCTACATACAAAGCACCATACAATTACAGAACACACATCATATGAAGAGAGGACAGAATTATTTAATTTGGAAATATTTTATATCCAGAACACTTTTGGTGGCTCTAGCTCATGTTTAAAATCAATCCAACGCATGAAAGCTCTAGCAGGTAAAGCTTACACTGATGCATTGTAGAAAAGCCAGCTTTCAGACAAGCTCTTTAATACTGAGTCTGCTGCAAGCCAACACAACAAATCACACAAATGTGCTTTTTAAAAATTTTCAGTTTGAATGCACTTAAAAAAAATGATTTTCTGATGTTTATTTTTCAGGATGTACACCAGTGTTAGAGTGAAAGTAACAGTACAGTTATCCTTGACCCCACCCCAGCTAAGCTCAGAAGAACCGACCGTTTTAAGTTTATTTCATAACTTAACGTGCTAACATAAATTGGCATGGCATCTGTCAAGTGACTGCTAATGTTTCACTTTAGTCAAGCATCTTTGTTTTGTATTGCCATTTCTGATCTTTAAATGCTTGTGATTTCACAAAATCAAGACTGTTAAATTTAAGCCTTCACTGGATGCTTCACCTTATTTATTATTTTAGTATTATTTAGCAAATGACTATAGAGAGATGTACGCTTTAACTTCCAGCTAACCTCTCTCTATCACTAACTTACATAATAATTCAGATTTTACTGATTGTGAACATAATAGGTAACAATTTGATTTGGCAGAAAATAGTAGCAGGATTAGTTAGTTATGGTGAGGCTCAGACAAGGGCTATATCCCTAAGGGCTATACAATCTGCAGACAAGGCTTAAGGTGTTTGCATAATGTTTACATGGTCAATAAGTAATAAGTAACAGTTATATTGCTTGCAATATTTTTTTTCAACCCACGTTAAGGTCAGAAACACATTGTTGGTCTAAAAGCTTAGTAAGGGTTAGAAAAGCCATATACCATCTCGAAGTGAAGCACATTCGTTAGTATATTATAAGTTAGTTGCAAATCAGTTACCTCCTTCCAAGTTTAGAATGTTGAACTTTGGTGTAGACAGACAGGAGAGCAGGAGATACATTATATATTTTTTATTCAAAAATTAAAGAATTGTGTCATGGGTAGACAACAAACAGGGATAATGTGCATACTTATAAAAACGAAACAAGCTAAAAATGGAGTTATGTATGGGTGCAATGGGAAGAGGTCTCAGAAGCGGCTTTGGAAAAATGTTGTGGCAGCCTTCTTTGGTGGTTTAGGTACAGGGGCAATGTTGGCCTCTAATGAGTCTATACCTACGTGTCCACCCCAAACAATGTTATCCCGTTACCCAAGACAGGCCACTCAACCAAATGAATGTGACAGATTCAGGATTCCTCAAATGTTCATTCATTTATTTAAATATAATGCATTGCAGTAAGTAGAAAAGTTAAAAGGAAATATTATCCCCAGAACAAACACAGTTATAGTGACAGTAGTTTGGACAGTGTAGCAGTGGGCCAGGCCTGGGCTTTATGAGCAAACAGAATGAAAACTACAAATAATAGTCTGACCATAAAACAATAAACTCCAAGTCTGCCACACTTGTAAATCACTATAAATCAAATTAACATGAACAAAGATTAAAAAACAACAACAAATCAAATCAACAAAAAGAACAGCAAACAAAATCACACCAAGAAAACCCAATAGGCAACAACCCTATACAGCCCCCTAGATGAAATTAATACAAAAAGAACATAAATTAAACTAAGAATGAATAAAGAAACACATGACACAATCTAACTAAGAATGAGTAATGAAAGAAACACATAACACAAATTAAACTAAGATTGAGTAAGAAAGAAACACATAACTCAAATTAAACTACGATTGAGTAAGAAAGAAACACATAACTCCAATGAATGACAACATCAGACAAGCAACCACCATTCAAATCACTGACACAACCATTCTTTACGAGCACACTCACGCCACCACCGACACACTACAAGCACACACACAGCCATAACAAGTGTGTCTAAGCTAGATGTAGCAGCAGCTGCCGCTAGCAAGCGGCCGGGGAAGCAGAAGTCAAAGCGTGACGGACGCGGCCACCAATCACGATAGCCACACAGCAAAGCAGCAGCCAACAGGTTGTCTGTGACGAGGAGTTTGAGTTTGAGCCTTCTGTGAAATAACCTTGCATTTAGTTGAGTCAGCCTGAATGAACCACGGGGGCCACTTTTCACTCTTAGGATCTTAACTAATCCAGCACCAGCTTTATGTCCAACGTGCAGAGCAACAACAGACTCCTGCCTCTCCAATGCCACCATTAATGGCGGCCATCATGATTAATGGCGGCCATCATGATTCCACACCTGTGTTTTTAAGGAGGCCCGCATCAGTGACTCACTCCATGCCACACCCCCAACATTTCCTTTGACTTCGGGCATCAGCCTACCACAAGTAGATTTTTGATAAATTGGGTGGTGTGAGGGTTGACTCGGGCTGATAGATTTTGTTGGTTCCACCAAGTTCAAGGCTGCTGGCACTGGTATTGAGGCCAAGTGTACTTGGGCATGGTGACTATAAAACAAACAATAGGTTTCTTTTCATTGTTAAATTCCACTAATTTTAATCATACAGTAGTTTAAGAATTCCATTAGAGACAATATGCTGTATAAACTTACAAACTGTGCTGGGAACGAGGGAGGATTCTTGACTGGTGTTGACAACATTGGTGCTGACTTTTCTTGGTCAAGAAGGCACCAAATTAGAAATTTATGTTACTATTTGACTACATATATGACCCACTTTCAATACAGATTCATGTCTTCACCGGTGAAATTCTCCTTTAATCAAAGTGACATTACCAGAAGTTGTCTTGGTCATGACAAGTTGACATTACATTTGTTTGGAGGATGGCATTACCAGTGGATGTCTCAGTCATGACAACTTGACATAAACAGAAAATGCACCTATGTTTGTATTCATTCAATGTTATTAAACTAAGGGAAATATAGAGATTTTGATCTACCTCTTTCTTTCATGAACCTTGTAACATTCAAGTTGGCTATGTGGACTAGGTCCTTCTTTTGTTTGTGCCAGGTTGTGTCAGTGATAGACTTTTTGTAAGCCTGAGAAGACGTCATTTAATCAGGATGTTGGTGAATTTTAGGAGTGTATGAAACCAGGGTGAAATTACATGTCTTTGTTTTATTGAAACCAAATACTGATTAACTGAGTCTCCAGGTGAACAATTTTTGGGTTTGTAGAGAATACATAAAAAAAGAAATAAAGAAAGAAAGAAAGAATAACCTAAGAACAATAGTTTAGCACTGCATACGGTACCAACCTAATGAACCCATTCCAAGTGATTGATGTTGCAAATGTTTTGAGCTCGTGCGTGTTTCCACACGCAAACCACTGGCCTGTCTACGCTTCAAACTCAGGTAACATTCCGGGGCTTTCAGAAGAGGTTTTCAGAAGAGTCTCTGGAGATTCCAGTGAAACAGTATGTGTGCATGTCTGCATCACAGCTCAATGGCGCCTTCTTTGTGTCAAACAATTACATTACAATAAAGAGTGATTCCATGTGCTCTCCATCAACTCTGTTCAGATCCATCTTTAATAATAGCTTACAGCTTCAGGAGTCGTATGCATGTCCTTAGGTTACCCTGGTAGCAGGATGAGGCTTGTGTTTAGTTCCTCATGGCTACCTTAGCTGCCAGGATGAGGGCTGTGAGGGTGGACCGAGGCTGCCTCTAGTAACAGAGGCTGCAGAACAACAGTGTTGGTTAGTGTCCAATGGAAATACATTGTTGTAATTCACCAGTCAACTGTAGCAAAGACATGTGTCTGTAATAAAATTATTTTTGGTTTTGTTTACCTTTGTCTAAGGTTTTGTGGACCACAAAATGAATTTATCCGAGTTAAAGATCACATATCATGCTCACATATCATGCTAGGGTTAATAATTGCATTTGGGGGTACTGAAACGGAAACCACACCAGAACCGGAAATGGAAAGGGGTTGTGGTCTTTCCATTCGGTTCTCCATCTCAACAGTAGGGCTAGAACCAGAGCCAGTCTACTGAGCGCCATGGCACTCTCTATTGAGCCCCATTGTATCAAATCTGGTTGCAGTTCTATTAGAATTCCACTTGGGGTGGTCGAGTGAGTGCAGATAGAATGGGGGTCTATGGGGCTAGACGGCTAAAGAGTACTTATGTCCTTTCGATTTCTTACTTCTTCGACTTACTGTCAAAGTTAATTGTTGTATATTATATGTATATATATATATAATATATATAATATTTATATTATATAATGGGGCAACTCGGCCCTTGCCAATCAACTTGATGCAGAGCCCCTGAGGGCCAGGGGAGAGCAGACCATAATTTTTTAACCCCTTTTGAATGTGACTGTCAAATTACTTGACAAAAAATTACACCTTGAGAAAAGTGTAATCTGAGGGTGAACCCCGTCGACTCCCATTCGTTCTGCACCCACTGGCGAGCGCCCTCGCATGGACAGAGATGTGGGTTCAGAAACCGGAAGTCTCCAGAGAGTGCCAGTTCTCTTCCTATTAGACCTTCTCTGCTAGAACCGAGCGAAAAGACGGCAACCAACCGTAAACAGCCCCTTTCTGTTTCCGGTTCCGGTCCGGTTTCCGTTTTAATGATATTTACAAAATGAGGATCTCATAGGTCCCACGGGGACCACCAGAAGGGGCGGGGCTTCGGCACTCTACAGAGCACAACAGTGTGGTTCCGGAAGTAAAAGTTCCATTCATAGTCTCCATACCACGCGCCGTTAAATCGTGAATGGATGGTACATGTATATGCTCATGCAGAAGCCACAAGTTAAAGGCGTAAACATCAAGGTTTTAGAAAAACACATTTTATTTGTAATGTCTTTGAAACCTCTACACTACCCATAATCCTACAGTGTAACACGACTGATTGGAGCTCGCTGTTACCAGAAAACTTTACTGCACCTGCGAAAGTCAAGTGGTCGATGACTGCTGCCACTGAACTCGATAGTTTACCACAGCAACCATGATTTATATTCGATTAACGGAAAGTTTGAGTTGTGAGAATTGTTGAGGAAATCAGCTGGACATGTTGAAAAATATGCTGAAATAGAATATATGATCAAAGTAAAAATATATGACATAGAAAAGCTGGGAATACATAATGTTGAATGAATACGTGACTGAAATACGAGTCTGAATTCACATGTACTAAAAACGAGTAACTTAAGGAACGTATCATTTCGATGACAACGCTATACAGTATATGAAACACGATACACACACACACACACACACACACATACACACACACAATATATGACACAACTTGTATTAAAGGCACCCAGTGCAACTTTCGAGGCAAAAATGAACATTAAATTTCTAGTTTTTTTTACACGTAGTATATTTCA
>JAOPUD010000044.1:20438545-20456008 GCA_027122715.1 Trisopterus minutus
TGTGTGTGTGTGTGTGTGTGTGTGTGTGTGTGTGTGTGTTATTAAGCACATGTTTTCTCAAATTTTTTTTTTTCAGGTTTGCAATAAGGAATCTGCCCCTCAGCTGCTCTCTGTGACGGACGCCGATGGGCCAAACTTTGCTGAACCCTACACTGTATCACTACAGGGCATGTCCAAGAACAACTGGACGGCTAGGATGGATGACACAAGTTTGTACTTCTACTTTTTACAGGGACATAAATGGTAGAATAATGTAAATAGCAGGGATTTTTTGTGATCTGTAAATCTACCATGATGAATCGATGCGTGAAGTAGTTATTATTGAAATAAATGTACATTTGAACATAATCAATTATATTTTTCGGACACACCCAAAGACTCCCCACAGCTAAAAATCATTAAAATGATGGTGTCTAAAACTATTTTTCTCATCCTTCCCTCTTCATTAATCTAGAAACCGGAATAATCCTGAAATTAATCATGCCGCTTCCCATGGGAGACTACAGTGTGGTCCTGAAAGTGGCTGACAACCACGGTCTCGTCCAAGACAACGTCGTCATGGCCTCAGTTTGCGACTGTACAGGAAGTGAATTGTCCTGCAAGAGAATTGGAGGGGCAGGCATTGGTCTGCCCGTCATCCTAGGAATACTGGGAGCCGTTCTGCTGCTGCTCTGTAAGTTTGTTTATAAAAAATACATAATACGTCACACGTTCACTCCTGATTTTAATTGCCTATTCTTTAACTCTTCTTCTGAGTTATTTTGTGTTAAGACAACATTTGAAGCTTTGAAATATGAAGTATGCACTTATTTTCACTTGTGATGACATCCCCTTAAAAATGCGAAAAGCTAAATACGCTTTTCCTTTTCCTCTAATCATGTTAGCAAACATGAAGTCATTTCTGTACTTGTTTGGTAGACTGACTCACTATGAGGCCGGCCCTCACCTTATCTTAAAACAGTAACTTTCTGGAAGCTGCAGTGTGAGGAAGGGCCTGCATGTGGTCGGTTGTCTTGTTTCTCTGCTGCCTCGAAAGAATGGGACATTGTAGTTATAAGTATTAACCAAATCAACAGGAAGGCACTTATTTCTTTTGTACCACAATATCACTTGCTGGCCCTCATGGCTATTTCCTTTTCAGCTCTGGCACCAAGATTTGTTAAATGATCTGAATTGTTACAATGATGTTATACTTACTGTATAACTATTTATGTCAAGAAAAATCCCTGCATCCACTGGGATGCTATTAATGATTGAAAAATAAATTCATCAACTCGCCCATCTGATCTAATATCTGGTCTCTGCAGTGCTGGTGTTGCTGCTGCTGATGTTCATTAGACGCAGAGGTGGAGAGCAGAAGGAGCCTTTACTTCCCAATGAGGACATTCGGGACAACATCTACTACTATGATGAAGAAGGGGGAGGAGAGGACGACCAGGTATGGTCCTGAAATTGGCTCAATTGATCAAAAAACTTGTTTCAATGTGATGATGTAATTACTTATTCTGGATGGCTGTTGCATTTATTAAGTCTACCTTCTGTGGTCTTACTTCTATTTTTTTCTTTCAGGATTATTATGATCTGAGTGTGCTCCATCGTGGTCTGGACAACCGCCCTGAGGTCTTCCGGAATGATGTGATGCCGTGCTTCATGCCTGCAGCCCAGTATCGACCCCGGCCGGCCAATCCTGATGACATTGGCAAATTTATTGATGATGTGAGTCGATCGTGATATTAAGTGTCCTCATTTCATGATAATTTTTCAAATACAGAGCTTTATAAAATCACTGAGGTCTTATATCAAAGCAAGTATTGCATGCATCAGTTGGTGTAATTTACTTGACTTGCACTGAAAATGTCTACACCCTTATTTGGTCTATCCTATGACCAAATAAGGAGACCAAATATCCTATTCTAGCTAACTTGTCATATTATAGCTGCTCATGGTGAATGGAAAACACGCCACAGTATTCTACTGTAGTATTTACCAATAGACTGGGTAACCCCGACGATTCAATTTGAGGACCACCAACAGGCAATTTGAGTTTGCTCTGCACAAGGGTCTGGAGAAGAGCAATACATTTCTTCCTAGTTTCGATTTCTATTTGCGGAACCAATCACCAAGCTGGCTTTTCCCCCTGGCACGCTATTGGCTGATTTAACACAATGACGACAGGGAAGCGATGGCAAGCAGTCAATTGCGTACATAAGCAGTGTTTGAAATTGTTCCACTATATCGTGGACTCCACCTATATGGTGCACTATATAGGATGCTCACCATTTCGTAGTGGTGTTGGAATTCTCAGTGGTTAATCTCATTCACTAATATAGTGGACAATAAAATACAGACAATTTGAGTGAACATATGATGTTCCCTACATATTACTCCTGAATACCGCAATGTGGGCGCATTTACCGACTCAAATGACGTTTAGAAATGTTGTGTATGTATGTAGTGTCCGAATTCTTGTTTGTTCGTTCCCTATATAGTTCACTATCATAAACACTATATAGGGAATAGTGAGTGAAACTGAACAATTTCGAACACAGCTACGATCGAACACAGCTACGATCAATTTAACTCTGCCCGTTGCATCTTGTGCTGAAGAAAATGACAGCAGCTTCCCCAGACCAACATGTAATCTCTAAATTGAGTTTGTCTGGCAATAGCCGGGCTAATTTACCAAGCAAACGGTGATCTCTGTTTGAATGTAGTAATGCAACGGCCCCCACTGTATTGTCTGCCCTCTTCAGAACCTGGCGGCAGCAGACAACGACCCGCTGGCGCCCCCCTACGACTCCCTCCTCGTCTTCGATGACGAGGGTAAAGGCTCTGACGCCGGCTCCCTGTCGTCCCTCAACTCCTCCAGCAGTGGGGACCAGGACTACGACTGCCTCGGGGAGTGGGGTCCTCGCTTTAAGAAGCTGGCAGACATGTACGGAGGAGGAGAGGAGGATATGCTGTAGATTCCTCAACGGTATGCTTGGCTGGTCCTGTTGGACAAAGCAAACGCAAAAGAAAACTGATTCTAGTACATGGAAGGGGAACCTATCACAAAGAATGGTGCACATCATTTTATCTGAGCTATGAACTACATAATTCTGCACCTTTTGATACTGTTGATTTTATCCTGTTTTTTTCTTTTCAATTCTTATTTGCTGGCACTGATTTCTATTTCTGAGTTGATAAATGTTTTTTTCTTTGTCAAGTTGGCTTTAACATTTTATATCGAAGCTTGTACTTTTTTCCCTTTTTTTAAATGCCAATGATGTTCTGTAAGAACTTTTTTTTTTAAAGCCTTTTTTAAATTGCAAATAGAATGAGTTTTATATATTCCTTGTTTCCCTAGGATGTATTTCAACTAGGTAGATGGGATGACTAAAGTAAAGGGCACATTTTTGGGAATGTTTTGCATCAATTTACTTGCAAGGTTTGCATCTGATGATGCAATCGAGCCGAAATAAAAAATATTCTGCTATTCAGAGATTGTCTTTGCATAAATCCTTCTGTGTGCTACTCTCGAGTATAGTATTCTTGCTATGTACAATCATGTTATGTAGAGCTTTGGGCAGTTTCAGCATTTTTGAGTAAGGGGAGCAGTGTGTAAATTATTGAAGGATATTTAATAAGTTAATGCAGTCACTTCCTTCAACATCTTCATGTTATCTTTATCGCTATTGTACCCGTGTTTGCTGCAGCTGCTTGATGAGAATCTTGGCGGCTGAATCGTAATGGTGACTGATAAACAGTGTATCGTAACAAATATTTTAGGGATAACCATCATTCGACATGTCAATTTTAAGGGCACAACAAACGTGATATGCTACGAGGTCTTCCGGCTGTGATTTGGATATCCTGATGATGCAGCTCAGCTGTCCCAAGTGTCTCCAAACTGCTTTCAAAATAAATTCAACCATTTAAACCACTGCTACAGGGACCAGGGGAGTTGATGGGGGGATAGGAGTGCAGTGAGATATGGTGGAGAGCTTTATAGGTGAGGACCAGGAGTTTGTATGGGGTATGAGGTTTCTGAGGAATGGGGCGATGTGGTGGCAAGATTTGGTGTGGGTGAGGAGACGAGCTGCTGCATTCTGGACCAGTTGGAGTCTGTTGATGGAGGTGGTGCTGATGCTGTAGAGGTTGATGGAGGTGGTGTTGATGGAGGTGGTGATGATGCCGTAGAGGTTGATGGAGGTGGTGATGATGCCGTAGAGGTTGATGGAGGTGGTGCTGACGCCGTAGAGGAGTGCGTTGCAATAGTCGAGGCGGAAGGAGATGAAGGCATGGATGAGTTTCGGCAGCGGGGGGTGTGAGTGATAATCTGATTTTTGCAATATTATGGAGGTGAAAGAAGGAGGTTTTGACAATGTGGAGTTCCATGGAGAGGGTGGAGTCGATTAAGCCAAGGTTGCGGGCCTGGGTGGAGGGGGTGACAATGGTGCAATCAATACCGAGTGTGGTGGTGTTGGTGAGTTTACTGAGGGTTGATTTGGAGCCGATGGGGAACAGTGGTTTTATTGCTGTTGAGTTTGAGGAAGTTAGGGTAGTTATGGTTAGGGTTACGCACTTATCGCTGTTCGCCGTGGAGGGATTACATTGTAATGAGTTGATAATGAATGAAGAAAAATCGAATGAAGACGCACAAGGACATCCTTTGCTTCAGCAGTTACCGCCAGAAGTCCCTGAACAAGCATCGTCATTATTGACGAACTGGGAGTGAGACTGCGTTGCCTCTGAATAGGTGTGACTCAATAAGCGAGTAGGGCAAGGTATGGGCCTCCTGCAATTTATGAATGCAATTTAAATGAACAAGTGTAAGATAATTGTCCAATCTCTGGCATGAGTGGGTTTTGGGTGGGTTTATTTTATGAATTTATTCTATCACCTTTATGCACTTCTGGATAAATGGGTATTTGTTTTGAGAGCTTTTATTTTTATACCTCGTGTGACTCCGTGAGGTCACTTCTTGTTTAGTTCGCAACATCCTCTTAGTCTCCAATTTGCCATGCTGGAGAGAGAGAGTGCGTGTGGGACAGACATCTTGGCCCAATCCCATGACACCCCTTGGCCCAAACCCCAAACCCTACCCCTACCCCTTAACCCATCCCCTCAACTCTACCACTACCAAATGGACAACAGCCCAGTTACAGTGCATCATTAGTAGTCAGACAGGTTATGTAAATAGAAGCGACGAGTCTGTGACCGGTTGTTTTGAGTTTCACAATAAACATAATTTTTGTGTCTGAGAAATGTGGAAAAAATAAAGACTTGTTCGTTGCCTGTGAATGCTGGTGGATCCGTTTGAGGTATGTAGAATATACTGCAAAAAGTTTTGTTGTAGTTAACTTAGCTACAAATCTTGCTTGTATAACTAACATTAATATTGATGGATCAACCCCTTTGTGATACATTTAATGTAAAAGTCCTTCCAATTCAGAATAAATTAGGTTATTTTATTTCCTTTTCCATACCGGTCAACCGTCGTACTCCAGGTTAAATGTAAAGGTGCCCGTCTGGTTTGTGGTTCAACACAGAGCTGGAGCAGAGCAGGACTCCACCTCAGCAGGAGAGCCGTGGTCTGCAGAGGCTGCTTATTGCTTTTCTCTGGGAAGTTAACACTTTAGTTTCAGAATAAATCTTTTGATACAATATCTGTCTCTGGAATTTAACTAAAGGAATATTATTCGTGCACATAATCTGTTAGAAACTGCAATATTGCACTTTATTTTGCATTGAACATTGGACCAAAAGATAATACATAAAACCAGAATAAAAGTAGAACTTGAACTTTGCCATCAATGTAAAAAATAAATATCATACAAACAAGAACCAGTGATATAATGGAACTAATATTGCATATTACAAAAAGGCATTAACAATCAAACATTTTATCAGTAACTTTTTCAATGGGGTCGGTTTTAGTGGGTGATTCATCTTTCTTTCTTCCTAGGGGTTGGGGGGCTTAGGGCTACCAATGCAGAAGAGGTGCCTGAGGTGGAGGGGGTGGTGTCTGAGGTGGAGGGGGTGGTGTCTGAGGTGGAGGGGGTGGTGCCTGAGGTGGAGGGGGAGGTGTCTGAGGTGGACGGGGTGATGCCATAGGTCGAGGGCTGGGCTCTGTGGGGGCAGCGGCCGCAACAATCTCCTGAAAACATAACAAATGAGAAGGAATTAAATGGCAGGACTGGCCCCATGTTGTGATAGATATATAGGTAGATAGATATCTTTCACATGTTATGATAGATAGATAGATAGATATAGATAGCTATCTCTAGCAAAATAAATGAAATAAGACACTGGTTAGAAAAAAATGATCACATTGATCCCCCATTCTTGAGGCTAATAAGCAATATTAGCAATAGTAAGTTAATAAAACTATTAACTAACTATTGCATTAGTACAGAGATGTGGTACCCCGGTCTGTGTGTACCACCTTAAGAAACCCAAAGTGGTGAAACCTTCACCAAGGCCTTATTTTACCTAGAGGATTAGCCTCAGGAAAACAGAGCTACCACAGCTTTATGGGCCCGGTTCAGAGAATCTAATTTCACAGGAACCTGCATGTCAAATACAAAGTCGGTTGACCAGTGCGTTTCTGAGGGGTAGAACCATGGTCTGATGCAGGTGACGCACCCCCTGCCAGAATGGAACCAAACACAGAATCATATAGGTCAGTCTCCTCTACGGGTCTACCAACCTGGGGCCGTATTCACAAATCTTTTTATCTTGCCGCTAGGAGTGCTCCTAACTCCCACTAAAAGTTTTTATGGAGGAGTTTTTTCTTAAAAGTAATTCACAAAGCAGCTGAGACCTACTCATACTACGGATAAATCATTGTGACAGCCCTCTGGCACCTCCTGATTGAGTGATCAGTGTAAGGCTACCACCCATGCGGGCTGAGCTCCTCAGCTATATAAGCTGTAGGAGTCAGTGCCTTGGTCTCTCTCTCCTTTGATGTATGGTTTTAGGTTTTTGGGTTAGCTTTGCTTTGCACATACACCACATTTTCCACTCATCCACACACAGCACTCATTACTGATTACTGATTATACATCACTTTAACTTTACTTTAAGTTGGGTAAATAAACTATTATTGTTAAACTTAAAGGGGTAGTTTGTGGACATCGGACCTCATGTCCCAGTGAGCCAGTGTGTTATTCATCATTGAGGCCGTTTGCAACACTTTTGATTCAGTTCTTCTAGTTGCAGAAATTGCTGGTGCTAGGCTAGCGCAAGTCGAGGGGATCTGCTAGCCTGCCAATAAAAACAGTTTTACCCACTCCAAAGTACACTCAAGGCAAACCAATTATAATGCCTGTGTTGATAGAATAATATTAGAAATATAACTATCCTTGTATCGCAATGATCACATTACATTTTGGGGGACTACTTTCTGGTAAAGTTAAACAGAGAAGCACACTCCAGGTAATATCAGTCCGCTGCTGCCGTAGCCTTCTTCCAACTACAGGGATTATAAACTAAATGCAATGTGATGCAAGGGTAAGTTTATTTCTATCATTATTCTATCAACACAGACATTTAAATAGACAGTCTGGCATTATAATTGGTTTGCCTCGGGTGTGCTGTGGAGTGGGTAAAACAGTTTTTATTGGCAGGCTAGCAGATCCCCTCAACTTGCGCTAGCCTAGCACAAGTGATTTCTGCAACTAGAAGAACTGAATGAAAAGTGTTGAAAATGGTCTCCAGTGATAAATAACACTTGGATAACACGCTCACTTGGAAATGAGGTCCGATGTCCAAAATATCGAACTACCCTTTTAACCTGCAAGGGTTGCAGAATTAAGTGTTATTTTATTATTCGCATTATGGCTACTTACAGGGCATAGCTTCTCCTACGTCGTAGGAATAGGGAAGTTAGCAGAACAACTGCAATCTGCAACCTCACGTCCAGAATCTTCTCAATCCTACAGACTGCATATTTAATAATACATATATTACAGACAGATAAATATGGTGTGACATGGAATTGGATTATTTATGTCAATAAACAGAGTAAAAATATATTGTACATTTAACAAGAGGACCTGAACCCATTTTGCAGGCCAATCAGCGCTGGACCCTGGGTATTTAGTTATGACTGTTGTCTTTGTAAAGAACCTCCTTTCTTCCAGAATTTCATGAACAATATCTGTTGTGAAGTCTGGATTGGTCTGCATGATATGGAAACCGAATCGACATGGAAGTGGGTAGATGGATCACCCATGAAAGTGAGGTAAGAAACTGTTTTTGCCTGAGTAAGTACAATGAGCGTTTTTCCTAAATACTATATATATATTTATAGTTTTTTATATTTTAGAGTTTTTATGGGGGCAAACTCTGAGCCAGAAGCCGAGTGATGAAGGATATATTTAAATCTTTGCTTTTCTCCAAACAGTTTCTGGAATCCAGGGGAACCCTACAACGCGGGAAATGAAGACTGCGCAGTGTTGATTCCAGAATCAAAAAGCTGGAACGATATCCCTTGTTCCTTGAAAAGACACTGGGCTTGAAAGCAGCAAAGTCTGTCAAAAGAAACTGACAACTAGAGATCAAAACCTGTATGAAATGAAGATTGCATTGGAGACATATTCCAGTAAAATATGTTATAATATGCAGAATTGATGGACCATTGATTATAATTAATTTCCTATTTAGTAGTGTTTAAAATAATTGATGAAGGACTTGAAAGCAACGATTTAACACATATACACATTATTTTATAAATTCCATCAAAAACAATGTCAGTTTATCATTTTAAATGTAGCAAAATGGTGTTATAGAAAGTATCTCAACTGGTGTTATAGACAGAGTATCTTCAACTGGTGTTATAGACACAGTGGGCCCTATCTTGCACCCAGCACAATTTACTTTCTACACGACGCATGTATCGTCGCTAGTTTACACCCGGCGCAAAGCTGATATTCCACTGCAGCAAACAGGCACCCTACACTCACACCTGGAGAGGCGTGTCAGCAAAAGCAGAGGCGTGTTCCTGCGCAAATGATACTTGGTGCTGTTTTAGTGATCTTAAAATTTCACCAATGCAATTGTGCTACTGACCGAAAAATTCCTGGTCTAAATGCACTAGCGGATAGCGCAGTTGGTGTTGTTATTTTGACGTGCCATGGCAGGTCAGAACGGCAACATATGCTTACACAGACAAAGGCTATACAGAGCACAAACATGCAAACGATTAGCCTGATTTAAATATTATGATGTCAAATATTGTTGGTGTGAAACTGCATAAAAATAACATGGGATAGGATTGTAGATATTTTTTCCATAGGGGCTGCATGAATGAACACAGTATAGTAGGCTATGCCATGCGTTAAAATAATAATAACAACAATAATAAACTCGAGCAAAGTATATTCCATATTTCCATATATGAGCGTAAGAAAACATGAATGTTTAAATGAATGCGGGTGTTGCTTGGCGTGCGTGTGTGTGCAGCCATCTGTTTAAACACACTCAAACTAAATACGTACCACATAATACAGTCCATGGTGATGTATATTAACGGGGGGACACATACATCATATTATGAACAAAAGTTGATAACGATAATGTTTACAATACTGGTAACAAACGCTGTCGGTGTTTTCGTTGGTCGCTGTTTTGGTGAAGTCTGAGGCAGGTAGTTAGTAACATGTCCTTGGCAGCAGAGTGAGCAAGTGAATGGCTTTGGAGAAAATATACTTCCTGGGGTGCAAGCTAAGGTAAGCCAGCTGACTAATGTGCTAACCTGTTTGATTGATGATATGCGGCAATACATTAACAAAAATAGTTTGTTAATGTTTGTTATTGTATACATTATCGTTATCGACTTGTGTTCATAATATGCATGTCTCCCCATTAATATACATTACCATGGACTGTATTATGTGTTACATGTTTAGTTTGCGTGTGTTTAAACAGATGGGCCTGCCAAGCTCACCCTCATGCATTCATTCTTTTAAACACTCACTCGCGGTAAAACTGTTTTCTCACAATCAAATACTCATCAATCCTAAAAGTAATGGGCTTGTACACAATGTATGTGTCAAGAACATGTGTTTTCTGTATGGTGTTTGCAGATTCATTGATTTAAGCGGTTGTGTTTTGCACATTCTTCGCTTTTTTGAGTCTTATGTGCCCTGTGACTTAGGTCTTTTGGCTGGGGTCCAGCAAGAGTACATTGATCGGGCTCCGCTCGCAGCTTCACCTTAGCCCATAAGGCGAAGCCTAGACGGCGTAGCCTACTTGAAATAGAACGATAGTTATATTATAACTCTAGTTCTATGAATGAAGGCGTAGCCGTCTAGTTTCCCACCTGCTGTACCCTCCATGTGCTGAAAGAATGGCGTGGAGGACGAACGGCGCTGTGCGCCGCCTTATATACACGGTGCCGTGGGAAATGTGTGCGGTGCCCACGTTGATTGGTGCATAGTTTAAATTTCAGTGCCCGCGAGCACGCGCACGGGGACAAGCCCATAAGGCGAAGTTTAGACGGCTACGCCTACAATCATAGAACTAGAGTTATAATATCATAACTATCACTTTACGGCACTACATACCCACGAACATGGAACCGGCTAGATAGAAACACAAGGATCAGCTGACTAAAAAGAGACAGAGACACCCAATGACGGAGGATCGGAAGAAGAGAAAAAGAGAGACTGACCCACAGAGAAGTCAGACATAAGTTAACATTGGACGAGCTTTTCAGGAATGGCGTGAACTGAAAGAAGCAGAAGACTGCAAATCATATGCCGACTTGGTCGTGTTGCTCTTGAAATTGTAAGTACTGTGGCAACCCGGCTTGTGGAGAGTGCACTGCCCGTCCAATAAAAGCTCAAAAACAAAAAACCAACAAGGCACTGTTAATCAAATTAAAAGTAGCTCAAAATAGAGCAAAAATCAACTCTGGCAGCATTCAAAAGACTGGTTCCGTTTGGTGGCTTCACCTCGACGACGACGACGACGACGACGACGACGAGTCTCTCCTCGTGTGTGGATCAGGGAGACCCAGACTGAGGGGAGAAGCCTGCTTTTAAAGCATGCCTTCCTCCTACCCAGATAGCAAGCATACGTTGGCCCTACGTTGGCAAAACGTTGTGAGCCAACGGTGCATATCGTTGGCCTGACGGTGTGAGCCAACGCTGGCCCTATGACATTTTGGGCGCTGGCCTAACGTTGGCACACCGTTGGCATAGCGACGTAACCGCGTCATTTCGGCCGTAGGGCCACCGTTTGACCAACGTGCATTATCCCCCGATGGCCACCGTTGGCTTATAGCCAATTGCCAACTTATAATTAAGGTAGCCAAATTGTATTAATTTGCCTCTACCAAATAATTTGAATTTCCTTTTAATTAAACCTAGCAACAAGAGTTTTGAGTTCAAAAACCATAAAAACATCATGGAATTAAACCGGAAAGTGTTAACATTTATTAAATACTTAGAAGAAGAAGAAGAAGAAGAAGAAGAAGAAGAAGAAGAAGAAGAAGAAGAAGAAGAAGAAGAAGAAGAAGAAATTAATTAAAAATGAATTAAAATCTGAGTCGGTGTGCAGGCGGAAGGCGGGTCACTCCAGGCTGCTGCAGTCGTCGTCACTGTCGCTGCTAGTTGTATCATCCAGGATGACCGGTGAAGGACTCGGAGGAGGAAGACTGAACTGCTCGGGACCTGGAATGTAGAAGATCATCGTTAAGCGTACAATTTGGTGACATGGGTAATGTTTGGCTTTCTTGCTTTCTAAATCAAGCTTTTTTTATTAATGCCATTGACTTGAGTATTATTCTGTTCAATATCAATGATGAAGCCCTGTGATAGTTTTAGCAGCATTTTCTCTCAACACGTGGCTATAGATTGATGTGCTAACTAGCTTTTTTAATCTCTAGTGCTAGTTAGCTGTTTGCCAAGAGTTAGTGGGAGACTTTCCCACTTCCTTACTAAATTCGTTCAAATTCGCTCATCATCATTGTTCTAAAATTAAAGAAATAGTGTTGAGCAAAGAAGGCAAGTTTGAGGGGAAAATAACATCCCTGAGACCGACGTCGTACAGTGGCCTAGTTATGCTATTTTGCAACCATGCTTTTGGCGATAACGGGAAACGTGCTTTCTACATTTTATGGTGAAATCCAAACATTACTTACCGATTTTAAGAACTACGATTAAAGTTACCAATTGTAAGTGGGAAATGTAAAAAACGGGTGGATAGGATATTGTGCCAATTTGCCGTTTGGGGAGTTTATTTTTTTTGTCATTACGTTTAGAATTGACTTTATGTCTTGTCTTTCCATAAGATGCAAGGAATATGGCTATGGGCTTATATTAGAGGGCAAATGTTAAAGAAATACAAGTCAAATAGTACATGTACCCACCATTGACTCCAAAATGATACTCTACTACAATTGCCTGTCGAACCACACGCTGAAGTCCACCTCTAAAACTTTCACATACTTTTCTTAAAGTAGTTTCACCTCCTCTCTTTGTTCTCACATGCCACATGCTCACATCCCACTCAAAATAGTGTTAATTGTACTCTTTGGTCAGTAACATTCTCAGAGTTAAATGTACTTATTGTGTAACCTATTAAGAGCTGTAAAGTTGAAACTGGCCACCTTCAGAATTTACACAGATTTTTGACTCTGTTAGAGTAATTTGATTCTCCATGGTGTTGTAAATAGTCTATCTGGATTTATTAACTAGTAAATTACTTAAAGGTGCGCTAGGATGGTGGATTTCAGGGTCTGGTTCAACAGGAAATCAAACACCTTGAAGAATAACTTTTAAATTCCATGTTAGGTAAAGCTCCATCAAACTGTAAAAGGTTCAGCACATCCCTCTTGCCCCTCAAACGCTTCAAGAGAAAGCTATGCAAGTCTCATTTCCAGTATTTGATGGTTTGCTGTTCATGCATACCTTCATGCACTCTGCTCTCTCTCCTCTTTCTTCCTCCACTCCGGTCACCGCTGCACTTCAGCCAGTTTTTAATAACTGCCTCGCAGTCGCTGGCCGAAATGTTCTGGCTAGCCGATGCACCTAAACAGAGAAAGTGTATTTATTTAGTTTATTTAACATTGATTTATTGAGGAGGAAAGATCCTTTGAGATAAGTAATCCGTTTTTCATGTCCTGGCCAATAATACAATGGTACAAAGTGCATTACAAGTGTTTAATGACAAGATGCATGCAGTACACTCCATGGTTATTCAACAGAAATGAATCCATTTCATAATTCATAGCTCAATGAATTGTTTACATACCTCTTACTGCATTGCACACCTTGTAGGAGGCAAAAGCCAGCTTCTTCCCTCCTCTGCCAAGCCAGTTGAATTTCAGCGCGAAGTGGTTGGTGAGGATGTGGCGATGGATTCTTCGAACCGCGTCACCAGGATTGCAGCCCCCAAGCGCACTAAGGTGTGCTGCCTGCAGGTAAGAATGGAAAGTAATGTTTTAGAATAACTTATTATGGCTTATAGTCAGCATACCGTTCAAAATGAAAATCTTTGGTAATGCGAAAAGTTCATTAAACACTGCACACTGGATACTGTTCTTTTTTCTCTTTATTTTTAGGAGCGAACAACGCGTTTCGCCCAATGCGTCTTCGCCCAAACCTGAAAACGCATTGGGCGAAACGCCCAAAAAGAAAAAATTGTGAGTAGAATAGCAGAATTCAGATTTGGAATGATGTCTTATACCTTTATGTATGTCCTGCTGTGATGATCTAAAAGCAAAAAGGTTTTTTCCTTTTTCTTAGCCCTATACATTGGAACAGTACAAGAGTATGAACAACAACAGTTTTGTAAGACTGCAAACTTGCCAATCACAAAATGTCTTTATGTGAGTGATAATGCATGGCCATCTGTAATCAGACCTTGTATGCTTCTCCCCCTCATCTGCAGGCACAGTTTCTTTCAGCTTTGAGGAAGGGCTGCATTAGAAAAGAAATTACTCAATAAGCATGCATTGTTTTGTGTAGCTGATGGTTTTCATAGTATAGATTACTGCACAGTGCTTACATTCTCCTTCTTTTACCCCCTTCATCATCTGATGTCAGGGTGCTCCTGGTTTGGGCTTTTTTCAGGTTCATACGCGCTGCATCATAATTGGCTGTTGAAGACAACAATGAAGTGAGTAAAGCTTTTAAAGCCTAAGGGGAGAAAAGTGGTACATCCTACTTTTGTCTGTCTCACCAAAGGTTTTCACCACCTCCACAAAAAACTCTCCCCAGGTCTCATCTGGCATAGCGCTTTGGATGACTGCAACTTTCGTTTGCTTGGTGTCTTTATACGGTGGCCAAAAAGACACCTTGCCATCCAAACTTAGCCACGATCACCTCCACCTCGTTTGACTTGGTAAAATGCACTACCGCATACATCTAAACAGAAAATAAGTTTTGAAAAAGTTGAACACATTGAATTTAGATAACCGATTTAATTGATTGAAATATGAATCATTTTTAAATTAATTTAGTTGTGGTTGAGTGGAAATGCCACAAGTTTGTTCTTGTATTCTAACGTGACCATCTTAAAGTCAATATCTTTAACGGCAATTGACGTGGTCTCTTCTGCCAGGTTCCCAACCACAGCTGTCCTCAGTGCAGTTGAATCAACAGGGTGGTTGAAAAATGGACGTTGGTCTACATATTGCCTCGCCACAAAAGACGTACCAATGTGTCCTGCTAATTGCCTCTATTTTAAAAGTGGCACCACCACACGAAACTGTGTTGTTCCCATCCTTTGTGGACAGGGTAAATCTATCAGTGGCGTACTGTGTTGTTGAGGGTGAACTTTGGTTATGGGAAGATGGACAGACTGGGTTGATGCTTGATTTTTCCGTTAATCGTTTAACAATTTGTTGTAATGTCTGGTTTGGCTTTCTAATTTGTTTCTTTAATTTATACAAGAAATTTTCGAAGGGAAAGGCTGAAATTTGGGGTAGTGGGCCATATTTTCTAACATCACTTGCCAGGTGGATCAAGCTGTGGACGTTATACACCAGAAAGTCCCCATAGATGGCGTGAAAATTCTGAACGAACACTACCAGGAGATTTTCCGCATAGTCACAATAACGGTGGTGGAGACTAGGGGAACATAAAATTGTTATTGCTACGTGGAGTAACAGAAAATGTTGATACATGTATTTTGGTTTTTTTTTTAATGCAATGGGGTCAGTGTATATTAAAAAAGTCCTAAATTCAGTGGCCTTCCACCGATCAACCTCACGGAGGGACCATCCCTTGCGTCCAAACTCCTTTGGCAGCCTCTTGCCCAATTTGATTAAGTTCTCCGAAATAATGCAGATGGATTGACTCCCAATGCGGGTTGGAAGGGGCCCTCTCTGCCAGATCAACTTTCTCATCACTCCTAGGCACACCAGGTGCATAAAGTCCAGCACAAATTGGGTCACCAAGCCTACATCTAGGTGTTGTAATGGACTGTCGCCCTCTTTGTGATGTTCCTGGTTGACTTTTGTGGCAAAACTGTCATCGGTTCTGAGAACCGCATCTGTTTCAGAGTAATTTAGGCGTTGGTTCGCCTATGAGCCCTCTTGCATGCACCTTTCGCAGCCGTAATAGGAATTGTGTGCTTTTATGTTTTTTAGAAATGCCCTTGCCGGTGCATCACAGACAAAACAGGAAATTTCGATTTTAATTTTTTTTGACTGATACTCCAAGCCATCAGATGCAAGCTTCCCCATCTCTGCCACAAAGTCAGAGAGGTACTCGCTTGCATCGGTTGGCTTGGAGTATCCACAATATAAACCAATTAGAAATGGGGATCTAATGGGGTCCTCTTCAATTAGTGCAAGAATTGGCCAAAATTGCTGGCTGCTGCTTTTAAAAAGGGGCAGGCCATCCACATTTATTTGTAGTTTTAGTGTTTGGTTTTTAGCTAAGTCCTGTTCTTGCATTCTTCTTGCATGTTCCCCCCAGCTTTTGGTACTATCTCCGCATAAGTAGGGGTTGACAGGAGAGTGCGGCCGTCTTTTGGCAGTTTGGAATCTGGGAAGTGCTTGCGTGTCAGGATTCTAGTATGGACTCTTGTTTTGTCTCCCCCTACCTGCTGGACTGAACACCCATGTCCTTATTTGGGCAACTTCCTGCCTTTGTTGGTTTCCCTCCATTTTCTGTTCACCTGTTTCTCATTTTGTTTTGATTGGGAGAGTATTAAACACTGCCCTTTCTGTTCAGTTTTTCAGATCGTCACGTTATGTCCTGTGTGTTCCTGACTGCCACGTGAACTTTTTAAAAAGAGAATCTACTGTTTACTATTATATATTGTTTTGGACTGTCTTCTGCCCATTGGTTTTGGATTTCTGGCCTGTACCTGTCCGTCTGCCTGCCTGCCCGATGATGAACTCTGCCTGTACCTGGATCCGACTTGCCCGCTGGACTGTTTATGAATAAATCCTTTCTGCAATTGATTCCCGTTTTGAGTCGTGACATTGCAAAGCACGGAGAGCAGGCTGGAAATGTGGGAAATTGGTGTATTTGTTGTGATTGCCCATTCCTTGAGCTCATGTCTTAAGTCCCTTTGAAAACTGCCCCCCTCCTCTGAATCTGAGCCACTGCTAGAGCTCGACAAATCATTGAACTCCCAGTCATCCTCGCCAGAGGAGGCGCTCTCCTCTGATGCCATTACCCAATCCCCATCTCCGCTTTCAATTGCGTCGTCGTTGTCTATTTCGGGGACACTTGGTGGTTTATCTAATGGGCCTTTCTCACGTAAAGATGGCGGACTTCCGATTTAAAACTGGTACGGGTAACTTCACTTCCGTTCCGCCATCTTGCCTTTTATTGTCTATTACTGAAGCATAGCTTCAAGATCCAAGGCATGGTGTTGCGTACCTCAGTGTACCAACAGCAAACAAAAACAGCCGTATTTGACTTTTCATAAATTTCCCCGCGATAATGAACGTAGGAGGGCATGGATTTTGGCAATCAAGAGAGAGGTTGGTCAACAGTTTAATGCTGATGGAGCCCAAGTGTGTAGCATTCACTTTAGCAGCGGCGACATCCTAACAACAGCAGGTGCTCTTACGAAGATCAAGCAAGGTGCAACGCCTTCTGTTTTTCCGTGGGTCACTGCCAGACCTTCAGCTCGAAGATCAGTTTACGAGAGGTCGACGGAAAGATTGGGATTTGATGTGTGTGGTAGTGAAGGCGGGTCTTGTGGTCGAGACGACGGTGTAGTTGTTGGTGTTAGCGTTGGCTTGGACCACGACTATCTGCAGCAAACCCCAGGTAAGTGTATTTCTTATGTAGACGATAAAATCTGTAGCTGTGGTAGATAAGCTAAGTGTACATGTATATGTATTACTCAGATGTGTTATTCCGGTGTTCCGTTAGACACGAATAAGCTTTAGATTTTGGAAGATGCAGAGCTAGCATATTAGCAGCGAACTTTATCGTCACAAGTATGCGGTGTGCTAAAGTAATTGTTGGTGATGGCTTGGACCACGACTATGTGCGGCCAACC
>JAOPUD010000044.1:20526679-20541332 GCA_027122715.1 Trisopterus minutus
GTGTGTGTGTGTGTGTGTGTGTGTGTGTGTGTGTGTGTGTGTGTGTGTGTGTGTGTGTGTGTGTGTGTGTGTGGATCTAGGCTTAAAGATCCCATATCATGCTTTTTTAAGGTTAATAATTGCATTTGGGGGTACTACTAGAAAAGGGTAACGTTTCTGTATGTTAAAAATAAATACCCCATACGTATATACAAAAACGGCTTGATTTGTATCATGTCGCATTAAGATCCCCCTCCCGAGTAGTTGTAAACATTGCGGGTCACCTGGAGGTGTGACTTCTGCACTTCAGCACCGCTAACGTCACAGTTAGCGGTGCTAACTAATTTGCACACAAAGTTTGAGTGCAAATTAGCTGTTTCACTCACTTATTGAGATGCATTCTCGGTGGACGGGAATACTCCCCCTTGCTCAGACTTAGATTTTTCTAGCTTAGCATACGTAAAACATGTATTCATTCGTCATGTATCAACGTAAAGCAACAGGAAGTCAAAGCATCACCCCTTTGATGCTCTCCTGTTGGCAGTGCTACTGTTCTGGTTAAAGCATGTGCCCAGTGATTGAACGTTCCCCAGTACACGTGTCTCTGTTCTCTTTCTTCCAGATGTGATGATCCAGTGGTGCTCCCAGGGGGACCTCCTGGCCGTGGTGGGGATGGAGAGGGGCGTGCTTCCTCCGGACCCCTCCGGTCTGCACCCGGTCAGGAACGCCATCGTCAAGTTCTACAACGTCCGTGGGGAACATATCTACACACTGGACACACCGGCACAGGTGACCCAGAGCAGCCTTCTGGGCTTAGAATGGTTTGATTGTCGGGTGTATGGCCAAAGGAAGTTACAGGCATTCTAGTGCTGGGCTGCATGTGGCTTAGGAGGTAGAGCAGGTTGACTGGTACCCGGGAGGTCGCTGGTTCGATCCCTGGCTCCTCCTAGCGAGTGTCAAGGTGTCCCTGAGCAAGACACTTAACTCTGACTGCTCCTGACGAGTTGGCTGTTGCTGTGTCATGGCCGACACCGCTGTCGGTGTGTGAATGTGTGCGTGAATGGTTGAATGTAAGGCAATATTGTAAAGCGCTATGAGTAGCCTCTGGTTAGAAGCGCGATGAAATGATCCATAACGTGACAGTACTCTGAAAGTACATATGAAACAGCCCAACCTGTGGGCCTCCAGGAGCCAGATGCCCCTCATTTTCATTCTGACATTACATTCAAATCACAACAGGGTGCACTGTAAATCTCTGTGGATCAATAGCCGTTTTCACATGTGTCCTCCGTCTTTTCTCCGCATTTGTAGAGCAGGAGGTTCGACCGTGGGGGGCATTCACACTTAATCACACTTAACGCCCGATATGCGGACGTCGGTGTCGCTCAGTCATCAGTAGAATCTCCGACTGGTTTAGGGGGGCAGGCTTGCACGGGGCGGGATATGACGTAGGATGCAGGTTCGCAAGAGGCGGGATCGGTTTGTTTTGGTTTGATCCAGACGGCACGGTTGCAGAACGAGCAGAACTGATCGCGATCATCTTAAATGTTTCTGCAGCGATGCATATATTCCGTTGCATCCACAACATCCGCATCGATCGATGAAAGATTGGAGCATGAGTTAGAGACAGATAGAAGAAACGACGAAGAAGAAAGGCATCGCGAACGACTGCGTTACCGGAGGAAGAGAGCGTCTTTATTGGCTTCATTTCACATCTAACAAACACTGGGACAGATGGAGTTGATTTCTGTGTTTAACTGAGAAAACAGGGAGTGGAAGTAATACAACAGTGGAAATAATGTTCAGATAACTATTGTCAATAATAAGTGTTACGAGGGTTAGCGCATGTGTGTGCGTGAGAATGGCAGTGTGTGTGTGAGTGAGTGGACGAGCGAGGAGAGCGAGCGGTAGCGTGTGTCAGTTTAGTGAAGTAATGAACGAGTCGCTTTATTCCGACCATATCAAACCTATAAGCAGACACACTGCCGTTACCCCCGAGAGACCATCTACCCTAGAGGGAATGTTCCTCCTGTGCTCCTCCTCCTCAGGAAAGGTGTAACATAATAATACAATTTATTTTCTATTTACGCGTGCAGCTGTGAACTCATGCATTGTAATTTATTGTATGATGCGTAGGCTACTTTAAGGGTTACGATAAGACCTATTATTTAGCGTTCACGAATGACTCTGAAAAGCAGTGCCACATTAAAATATTTTTTAAACCATTCAGCGAACAAAAGGCAACAGGCTGATTATGGATTAGGGTGCGGGGGCCACTCAATGACATGCAAACGTAGACCGAAGCGTCATCAACACGCCCACTCAACTGGGGTGAAATGCCAACATCCTACTGCTCATTCCCATATAAGGTAATTAGCATTTTCTACAGAGAAAATACTACCTCAGGGGTGGTATCTTTTCAGGAAGTCCAACGTCAGGATTTGTCATTCACATATACAGCACGTCCGTAGAATATACTGAGAACAGACGGATGTACGGCCATATGTGAAAGCAGCTCAGGGACCTGTCTGCTCTGCCCCCGCAGCTCCATGCAGATGTTTGGTCTTACGCTGTTGACACACACTTTTCACAAGTGCAAAGGGCTAGAATAATAGTATAAAGTATGACAGTTATAAAGTATATCCCAACAAAACTTTACAATTTGGGCAGAGTCTGAATAAAAATAAAATAATAAAAAATGCTGCACCGAAAAACATATCAAAACGTGACTTAAAAACCGAGGAACGTACCGAATCATGACTTTTGTGTATTGTTACACCCCTACTCTATAGTGAAAACATCTGGATGTTGAACCAGGCTGCTCATTCATTTCATTATTACATTTATGTCAGCTTTGTATTCAGATCCACGGATCCTACCTCTCCCAACAAGAATAAAGCCTGGGTGCTTCCAAGCTGTTTGAGATGTAGTTTAACAGCATAGTATTCATTTCTTTGTAGCCTAACAGATTGTAGACATTACAATTTTCAATTTGTTAAATATTGGTGAGTGATTTGTAAGTATAGTATGGCTTGTATCTAAGACAAAGACAACCTAAATGCCATATTGCTTTGCTCCCAGGGGTTTTGAGTTGTTCAGAGCCAGCCTGGTGAAGGACATGATGTTCCACCAGAAGGCAGAGGAGAAGTCCCTCTCACAGCTCAAGAGATCGTAAGGATATGTTGTAGCTTCAGTGCCTCATTTCTAGTGACATTTTTGAGAAGCTAAAATATATCATGAGTGATGAGTTGTCATTAATCAATGTACCATGGAAGGGGATGTCACCATTAACATATTATATATTATATTATATATTATACAAACATTAATGCTCCTCTCGTAGCCACACAGCAATTTAAGAATTGTTGTGTATTGATGGATATGTTTTACTGATTGAATATATGTAGCATGACCATGGGTCATGACTGGCTGTTGTATTTCTATAAAAAGAGAATCCCTCATCCTCCCTTTATCTATATTATCTTATCTTATCTGTGTTAAAGCATGCAGAGGATCCGCTCCAGACAGAAGAAGTACCGAGCAGAACGCAGATCATCTGGAGAGTCTCTGGAGGTCGAGGCTGATGGTAAGATTCTGGATTTTATGGAAAAAAAGCCCAGCTCATTCGTTAGTAAAGGAATCTCAATGGTTTTTAAATTGTTTATGAAGCAGATTGAGGAATAGGAAAACATATTCTCCATAATGTAGTCCTTTACATGTTCAACAGAACCGCTTATCAGACCGATTTGAAGCTCCATGAAGACGCTCAAACCGCCATCTTGGTTCTTCTTGACCAACAATTTTGAATAACCAAGCAACCTGTTATTATTGATTCAATAATAATGATGAACTAGCAGCAGAACGGCGGCTTGGAATGTGTGTGACATTATGTGAACCCCTCCTAAACACAGGGCATGTATCAAGTGGACAATTGAATGTTCTACACAAAATCTGACATGTATCTATCTACTACTAATCAAAATAGTTAAAATACGATTATCCACAGAGAAAGATAACTAATGATTGGTTCCTCCACGGTCCAAGACCCAGACCCCAGAAGGAAGACCCCGAAGAGATGGCACCAGCCATGGATGCATCACGCAGCAGGTCAGAGAACTTCTTCCTTCATAAGAGTTGTGCAAGTTGTGCTGCTTATACAGACATGTGTGCTACACAAGCTAACACAAGTTGCTGATCCTGCAGTGCTCCACTCTGGCGAGTACTACCTGTTTGAATCAGACAGTGAGGATGAGGAAGAGACACCCTTTGAGGAGCCAACCCCTCAGAAGCAGACTGCATGTCAGGTTGGCACCTATATTTATACCGCAGCTTTTGAATATGTGCTTCTGATTGGTCAATAACAATCCAGGGGTGTGCATTGTTTTCAATAATGAGATACCTATGCCTTTCAACAGTTCCAGATCAATGTGCTGCCAATGCAACTTTGACAACAATGTTTAAATGTAACTTTTGACCAGATGTTTCGATGATAACGTTAAAACCATATGCTGAAAACACAGCAGAAGATAAAAAATATGTAAGCTGATAAAAGACGATCCTATTATTAAAGATGACAGTAACTCATATCTAATATAAACTGTTGTATAAGCTATGAGTTGCTATAAGTCATTGAATTTCTTTTTACATTTGTTGAAAGTCCTAATTTTTCAAATGATTTTATTTCGTTTATTAGACGAGTTTTGAGTTAAGAGTATTGTTTTATATTGGTCTGTTGAACCTTGTGGGGTCAGCTGGCATACCAGGCCTGGGTGACCAGCGTGAAGGCGGCTCTCCGGGACCGCCAGAGACGACAGAGAGAGCTGAGGCCGTCGGAGAGAGGAAGCAAGAGACAGGCGGGCGACAAGGAGAGGGAGGACAGGAGTAACCAAGAGGCTGGTCTAGAGTCAGGTACATCTACAGACACACACAAAGACCACATAGTGATGCCTTGGAGCTTTAATGAAGTCTATTCCAATCTATTATATTTGTTATCAAATTGTAAATTGTAAATCCAAATCCATAAACAGCATGTCATTGTATCACTAAAGGTGATCAAAAATGTTTTATTTGTATTTTCATGTGTTATCTCATCCCTTTCACTGATCATTAAAACAGGAAACCACTCCCAGAACGCATACACATACACACACGCACACACACACACACACACACATGCACACGCACCCACAAACACACACACACACGCATGCACACGCACTCACAAACACACACACACACGCATGCATGCACAATCACTCACAAACACACACACACACACACACACACACAGACACACGCACCCACACACGCACACGCACGCACATGCACACGCACCCACACACACACACACACACACACACACACACACACTACTACAGAACAATTCTGCTCATGTGTGTGCCTGTGCTTCTATGTGTGTTAAGGTGACAATAATGTATTTGAGGATCTGATCCAGGATGGACAGCAGTCAACTGAGCAGTCAGACTCTGGTAAGTATATATATATATATATATATATATATATATCTCCTGATATATACTGTATATATATATATATATATATATATATGAGTCGTTTTCTTAAACAACAGCTAGTAAAAGGTATTGAATATGTGAGGTATGTTTTCTCCATATGACTTATGCTTAATGTCGACATTAAAAAAAACGTCATGGCTGAATAGATTAGATGGCTTCTATGAACAACGTTCCCTTATAGTTGTTGTAGATAAGATTCAAGGCTTGAATCAGCTCGAAAAACACAGAGCATTTTACTCAGTACTAGCTAATGGGGAGTTATTCTATTTCTAACAAATCATCTCTCACGCATTTACTCAGTAGCTGTAGAATGTGTGGGGTGTGACCCTCTGGGTTCTGCTTCCTGCTGATGCAGGTCATGGAGCTGTGGTCCAGAGGATCCTGGACATCCTGAGGTTCTTATGGGCCATCGTTTTGGCGATGGTGGACGGGCTGTCTGAGTGGCTCAACCTGTTGACTAAACAGTATAGGGATACTTCTACTGTTCTGTGCAAAGAACGCTACCTGCACATACACAAGATAGGACAGGTAATTTCCACAGACAATACCAGAAGGGTGTTAAACATAAACTATGCTCCTTCGCCTGGGCCTTAAATCTGCTCTCCCCTTCCAGCCGGGGACCACAGCAGAGCCCTCAGAGGACCAGCTCTCTGAGGACGGGGACACGCTGGAGTCCAGCTTAGACGAGACACCTGCAGACACATACAAGTGAGCCTGACTGTCCCCGGTGTTTTCAAACAACAATTAAACAGAGAAATAATAGTTACAACAATAACAAAAGAATAAACAACAATCATACATTCAAATACGAAAAATACTTTGGGAAACCATATCACTGCTCATCCTTATCATATACATATGTATATACCGTATATGTATATATATATATAAATATATATATATATGTATATGTGTGTATGTATATATATATATAATTTGTCGTCCCCTTGTCTCTCAGTTTCCTGGCCATCACAGGTTGGTCCAGAGTACAACCAGCAGCGTATGACGGTGGAACTAAGCAGCCGTGCAGCAGCATGAGGCTGGCAGTAGAGCCACAGAGGGGTCACAAACAACACAGACACTCCAGAACAGCCAGTGAAATGCTGGGAGAAAGGTAAGGGAAGGTCAACCACCTTCTCAGTGGATGGATAAAGAACTCCTCCGCAGTGCATGGATAGAAGCATACGTCAATGAAAATATTAGTATGAGTAGATTTGTGACATGAAACCAACCCAGTTCCTGTCTCGGCAGTTCTCAGTTCTTCATCGAGGAGCTGAAGCAAAGCAGGGACTTCTACGCCAAGCAGAACCGCCTCTTAAAGCTGCTGTTTGCTCTGTACCACATGTTGGCAGCCAACTCAGAGCTGGTCTGCTATTTAATCATAGTGCTCAACAACGTGGTCTCAGCCTCGGCCATATCCCTGGTCCTGCCCATACTGGTGTTTCTGTGGGCCATGCTAGCTGTCCCACGACCCACTAAGAAATTCTGGATGACGGCTATTATCTACACAGAGGTACGTGGAATGTGGAAAGGCATGTATGGATGTTGTGGTCAACTGTATTGATTAATGTTACTGTCATAAATGTCAGAATAATGCTTTGGCTTGTACTAATACACTGTTCTTTTGTGAAAAGGAGCTTGGCCATTCTCCAACATGCTAAATGTTGACCTTTCAACAGGTGATGGTGGTGGTCAAGTATCTGTTTCAGTTTGGCTTCTTTCCATGGAACAGCGTTTATGAGATGACTTTAAATGAGGACAAGCCCTTCTTTACACCACGGATCTTGGGCCTTGAGAAAACAGACAACTACATCCGATACGACCTGTTACAACTACTAGCACTGTTCTTCCACAGGTCTTTGCTGATGGTGAGTAACTGTTAACTGTATCATATTATCTAGTTCAAACGTGTGTCTTCTTTTGGTCAGCGAGCAAAGCACTCAGGCTTTGATTAAGAGCATGCTCACTGTAGACATTAGTATGCCTGCTGTAGAGGGTGCAGGCCGCTTTAATGAAGCTACACACACACTTTACTGCAGTGCACACCCTGAAGCTTCAATGCACCGTTGACAAAAACGTAGTCAAGTCAGATAAATAATTGATTGGTCAATTAATTGACGATACAATTTGATACAAAAGTTAAATTCCACTATGGATCGCGGTTGTTGGATTTGTTGGGCCCAACAAACCTTAACTGTGTCTTCACACCAAACGCGACGGGGCGACACGATTCCATACAAACCTAGAGACGTGAATCGGGCGAAATTTGACGCTAGAAAAACCTGCGACAAACTTTGATTGACGGCGCGACATTTTGCCCAGACAACGGGCGAGTGTGTTCACGTGGATTTGCAGCGCGACACTTTCGCTGGAGTTCAAATATTTGAACTTTGCCGCGACATTCGCGTGATGACAGCCAATCAGCGTTCACTCCCTGAGTGATGTAACGTAACAGCAAATCAGCGTTCAACCGGCCGGGCCAACCGCTACCTGCAGTGAACCACAGCATGGAGGAGAAAGTGATTGTTGCCGTTTGCGACTCCCAGAGCTCTATATATAATATTATATGATATTACATTATATAATATATAAATATCCATATAATATAATATATAATATCACGGCCAAAAGCTGCTGCGCCTCCGGATTATTATAGTAATATAGTATTATTATTATTAACCCATAAACGACGGGCACGCCGACATCTCTCCCTCTTCCACAACAGGTAAAGACAATGACGGTTATCTCATGGTTGAGAATGAATTGGCATGAAGCACCGTTGCCAGGCAAAAAATGGCGTGCGACAAAACCTGACATAACTGCACAGCGAAGGATTATGATTTGTTGCGCGACAAAACTGTCTTTTGATGTGAAGGCACAGTATGAAGAGCTGGAACACGCAGCACTCAGATGCAGGGACAACAGTCACCTTGTGTTTGTCTTTCCACAGCGCTACGGCCTGTGGGACCAGGAGGGACCGCTGGAGGAGAACACAGCGTCCCACGTGGACAAAGAACAACCAGGAAGGGAGAAGGAGGAAGCAAGAAGGGGTTCAGATGAAAACATTTTTCAGAGCGGAGTTGAGAACAAGGATACCAACGAATCCGACTGGACGGACCAGCAAGGCCCAGCCCTGGTTCAGCCAGAAAAGGCTTGTGCTGTTTTCTTAAAAGTGATACAGGATGGTGGTGATAGTGAGAGGCTCCTGTACTGCAAACTGAGCTAGTTGTGTTTGATCTGATGGGAGTAATCTGAATTGAATCCTAACCCATGTCCAATCAATGCAGGATGAACACCGTGACCCTTCTGTTGTTATTGGACACACCCAAGAGATACCTGCCACTGGACTACAGGAGGGTTTGGAAGCCCCTACTGGTCCAGCGAGCACCAGGCTAGAGGGAGAAGGACACACGGAGAAGAGCGGACCTAGGAAGAGAAGCAGACTCCACTTCCGGAAGGCCAAACGAAAGACGAGCAATGGTATTCATCTACGATATCTTGGGGGCGACATTGGTTTTAGGAAACCATATTTCTGTATATATACTTATATCTCACATATACTGTATGCATGTTAATATATATATATATATATGTGTATGTGTACGTGTGTCATGTGTGTGTTTACTGTCTAACTCATGTAGATTCGCTAACAGAAGCTTCACAGCCAATCAAGGAGCCGGTTAAGAAGAAGGGGGAGAACAGACGAGCTGAGAAACTTTTAGCTGCAGGACAGAAGATGAAGCACGCGTTAGTCTCCCGGTGAGTTGAACCCATACTGAAAAGACTCAAGACTCACTTCTTCAGAGTTCACCTAGACTCTGCGTAGCGACCCCTCCCACCCCTCCTACGCACTTATTTTATGTTGTACATCCTAGCACTTAATTTATGCACTTATTCTATGTCGTACATCCTGGCACAAAAAAATAGATAAACTAGAAAAGCACCCGGAGAGCGCAGACCTCCGCCAAGGCAGACAGAGTGTTGTAACCAGTGACAGCGTACGGATCACCACCAAAATGAATCACTTGTTCCTGGTCCCATTGCGGACATTTCCTGAAAATGTCATCCAAATCCGTCCTCAACTTTTCGAGTTATGTTGCTAACAGACAGACAGACAGACAAACAAACAAACTCTGGCGAAAACATGACCTCGTTGGCGGAGGTAATAAATAAAGTACTAAGTTGTGTAGCAGCTTATCTTAGCTGTCTTTGTTGTAAACGGGGAATGGTTAACCTAGCGAGTGTTAGTGCTTGGCGCTTGGTTCTAGGAACATCCTTACTTTACCGACAGCGATCAATAAATTTGTTAGTGATCTGACAAATGTTCTTATTGTAAGTCGCTTTGGATAAAAGCGTCTGCTAAATGCCCTGAATGTAAATGTAAATGTAACTCAAACTTTGTAAGTATCTGCTGTTGTGAGTTCCCTTCATACTACAAGAAGTTTGTACACTATGACCTTTTTGTATAAGGCTAATGCAACAAGAAGTATAAGTTGTTAGTGATGGTATTTGCTGCTATTATTGCTGTTATTTTCTTTCCTCTAGCGTTCAGGATGTTTACAGACCTGCCCGCTGTTTCTTTGTGAATATCCTCCACACGGAATACCGTGCAGCTACAGACGTCTACGCTCTCATGTTCCTGACAGACGTGGTTGACTTTATCATCATTGTTTTTGGATTCTGGGCATTTGGAGTGAGTAGTAAACCAAAGTAGTTAACCTTTTCTATTTTCATCCGTCCGTCTCTCAGTCTGTGGTCTTACATGAGTGGTCCAACACAGGGGTTGGTTGATTTCTCCCTGTGTGTTTCTGGTCTGTTGTATGGGATTAACCCTAACTGTAGAGAGGGGTGGAGGTGTTGGGTGGTGCAGACTGAGGGGTGGAGGTGTTGGGTGGTGCAGACTGAGGTGTGGAGGTGTTGGGTGGTGCAGACTGAGGGGTGGAGGTGTTGGGTGGTGCAGACAGAGGTGTGGAGGTGTTGGGTGGTGCAGACTGAGGTGTGGAGGTGTTGGGTGGTGCAGACAGAGGGGTGGAGGTGTTGGGTGGTGCAGACTGAGGGGTGGAGGTGTTGGGTGGTGCAGACTGAGGGGTGGAGGTGTTGGGTGGTGCAGACTGCCGAGGAGAGAGGGAGGAAGACAAGGCGAGACTTGGCAGGCGTGTTGTTTATCCACAGGCCAGCTCGATGAACACAGGGTGGTACAACAGACATATTTAGGAAAAGTCAAGAAAGTAGGGATTTGGAACGTGATGGAGGACAAAGATATATTTTATTTTAACTCACAGGGGTCAAATGACCCCTTCGACGTCTCTTCTAGTGTTAAGGGCCTGATGTTCGGCTTTTAAACAGAGGGCTGGTGGACATTTTGTATAGCCATATAAAGACCTGAATAATGGGCCAAGCTATAGACCGACCACTGATTTCAAATGTACGTTGTGGATGAAAAATAAAGTAGTAGGAATAATGAGAGTAGCATCTTCTCAAACTATGGTTCTGTTTATTAAGGAGCATAAAGAAAACGGGCATAGACAACACCATCAGAACACAATGATTGAATGCACTGATCGCTAAACCGTCTCCCCAGAAACACAGCGCTGCAGCAGACATCGCCTCCTCTCTGTCGGACGACCAGGTCCCAGAGGCCTTCCTGGTGATGCTGCTCATCCAGTTCAGCACCATGATCATTGACAGAGCCCTGTATCTCCGTAAGACTGTACTGGGAAAGCTCATATTTCAGGTAAGAGTGCAGTGTTTCAGGTAGACCATACAATATATACTTTGTAGATATAAATAGATATTTGGCATCTTTGAACATTTAAAGTAACATTCAAATCTTTTAAGGAAAGGTTCTTGTTTCAGGTGATTTCCGAACAAATAACACTCAGATCATCGATCATCGTCAGATCATCGTTTTTAGGTCTTATCTACAGCACCTTTAGGAAGCTAGATGACATTAGACATGTTTTCATCTGTTTCTCTTCTTTCCCTCCTATAGATTCTCTTGGTGTTTGGTATTCACCTGTGGATGTTCTTTATTCTTCCTGCAGTCACTGAGAGGTAACTTCAAAACAATCAAGTAGCTCATACAAATTTAAGTAAAATTATTATTTGCAAAAAACATGATTAATTGTACAGTGCACCATTTGTTTGCTATCTTTAAATAGAGAAGCGCTTTAAATGTGTAATAATTAAATACAAATACTTAGGCTATTAGCACATAGATTATGGCATGTTACGTATTTCATAAACATAAAATGAATTTCAACATGAATTTGTTCTTGGTATAAGGAAAACGGTCTTGAATAAAAACCTACATATCTTTGCTCCCACACTCTCTCTCTCTCTCTCGCTCTCTCTCTCTCTCTCTCTCTCTCTCCATTAGGATGTTTAATCAGAATTTTGTGGCCCAACTCTGGTACTTTGTCAAGTGTATCTACTTCGGCCTGTCTGCCTATCAGATCCGCTGTGGATACCCCACCCGAATTCTAGGCAATTTCCTTACCAAGGGATACAACCACCTCAACCTCTTTCTGTTTCAAGGGTGAGGGATATATGGAAAGACTTCTGCCAGCTGTGTGTTTTTAAAAATATATATATTATTAGTTGATGAAATAACACATCATTCAATGAACATAAGCGATTCTTAGGTATTCCATAAACTGACTTTAAGGGGGCAGATTCTATAAACGTGAAGTATATCTAAAAAATATGTTTCCATGCTCTTTCCCATGATTGTGGAAAGGTTTCGCCTGGTTCCGTTCCTCGTCGAGCTGCGTGCTGTAATGGATTGGGTGTGGACTGACACAACCTTGTCCCTGTCAAATTGGATGTGTGTTGAAGATATCTACGCAAATATCTTCATAATTAAGTGCAGCCGTGAAACTGAGAAGGTAAGGACCTGTGTACCCTCCTGTCCTGGCTCATACATCTTATGCCTGGGACAGATTACAAGATAAAAAATAATCGTGTACGATTCTAAAACAGTGAGTAACCATACACAAAACGACATTTAAGCATACATCCTACACGTCTGAACCTGTAGGGTGTTGGGTGTGGAGTGCTTTGGCCTCATCGGCACATCACACACTACCAATACTATTCATCTCCAACCCTGAGCTACCGCTGCCACACGTAGCGCTCAGCATTCCCAGTGAAAAGACAACCTCCTGATCTCCTACTGCTCGGCCTCCCACCGCCTCCGGCCCCTCCTGAGAGCCCTCCGCTCGGTCAGCGTTGACCTTGAGCCAATTGCCAAGGTCCACTGGTTGAAATTTCATAATTTCCATCTTGTTGAGCCCTTCCAGCAAAGTCCACAAGGATCAAGCTATTGTGGCAATCTTGCTCTGTGCGAGTTGCTGGGGCTGGGCCTACTGCTGCTGTAGCTCCTCCATGGTGGCAGTGGAAGGCTGTGAAAAGTGCCTAAATAGCTGTTAACAGGCTTCCTCTAGAATGCGGTGCTGCATGAGTACAGAGAATAAGGTTCAGTTCGGCAAATTATTTGGTGATCCAGTGCCGTCTTCAGTCAACTCCTTCTGTCTATCTTTGGGCATGTAAGTTAGTTTAAGGTACTGGAATTAGCTGCAATGGGGACTGGAGAGAGTATGGAGAGGCTTCTGCAACAGGATACACTGAGTGATTGGCAGGCTGGGACAGGCTGATAAGGGGCGTGGCCGAGTGTATCCAGCTGGCAGGCTGGGCGAGCCTGTGGAGCAGGATGTACTAGGAGGTGATTGTGTACTCAGCTGTTGAGGCGTGGATGCTGATACCCTGACTGCCCTGCGATGCCAGCAGAATGCGGATACACTGTCTTTAGGAGCACAGCAGGTGTGTGTGGAGTTACTGCAGCTGGCCAGACACGTGATTGATAGAAGACCTGGTTATGCATGATGGCTGGGTGTCGGCTCACTGGCCGAAGAGCAGCTGCAGTGAGGAACGGGTGAGGGGGCAGCGGGGCCTGCCTGTCTGGGCTGATAGGCTGGCTGTGGGGGTTAAGGTGGAGCAGTGATGATAGGCTGTGGGGGTTAAGGTGGAGCAGTGATGATAGGCTGTGGGGGTTAAGGTGGAGCAGTGCTGATATGGGGGGGAGTAGTTTGATACAGGATATACATGTGTCAATAATACTTGATTAAAGGGCCGCTAAACTTTCCAAATGAATGTTTTCAGGGGAGCTCAGGTCTGATTGGCTCCCTGGCTCCCCCGTATTGGTACCCTGGATAAAAGCATGTCCAGCGGAGAAAGGAAAGGGACAAATGGTTCTGCAAGACAAACTAAAAAGTTCAAGTAGTTACTATCCAAAGGCAACCACCAACATTTTAAAGGTTTTAAAGCACTAACAATATCGCATAATGCCAATAAACAAAAACAGGTCGCGAGTGAGTCGCTTGAAGGAAAACTTCTGCACAGTTTTTCCAACTGGACCCTATTTTTCCGATAATTTGGGGTTTAAGGGACTGCACAAAAAAAAACAATTTGAGATTCAGTATTGAGCGAGAACGCTGCCCCGGTATTCCAAGACAGCGGGCTGTGATGGAATCCTTAGAGCCGTCGATGTCCGTCCTCTAGAAGTGTTTTACCACTAACAGGCTAAGGTTATACTCTAATAACTAATAACAACAACCGGGATCAAGCAAAAGGTAAAGCAGTCGATGTTGCTCCAAAGGATTACATTTCAGACCGTTTTTTCGCGGATTACGACCGCAGTTTTCTCGCACAATACTGGATACATTTCAAGAATTGTCGTCAGCATTCGACCCTTGGAGCCGATATGGTCGGAAAATAGAGTCCAGGTTTAAACGTCTGTTTTCCTTTCACTAACACAGAAAATACCACACTCATGATAACACACACCATAACACAGCCACACAATTGTGGAGTGAACTGAATTGATGAGGTCTACACCAGCAGAGCTCAGCTCCGCTCCTGGGCCCCGTTTAGTTGTCACACAGACACATTTTTTATTTTTCAAATATGGAATTATTTCAGGGGGGGAAATGCCGTGAAAAAATGTACGCATGTTGCGTTCAGGATTAGGACTGATGTCGGCCTAGACCTAATCAATTGGGTTTCAATATTTGAAGCTTTCATATTAGTCTATTCTTTTCGTAGGCTACTCTACTGTTGGCCTTGACGGGGATATATTGTTT
>JAOPUD010000044.1:20556335-20567279 GCA_027122715.1 Trisopterus minutus
TATATATATATATATATATATATGTTATGAGCTCCACCATCGTTTTTATAAATTATCTTAATTTTATACAAAACGAGTGGTTTATTTTGTGTTTATGAAACGTATAGCTCCCGAACGGTCGAGCACGTTCCTTTAATGTAAAGTTGACGGTGGTTTTCTTTATTTATTTATATAATGTGGCCAGTGCGACACGTGTCGCTATCTAACCAGCTAACCTCTTTTTATTTTGCACTTGCAGTGAGTAGTGTGTGTGTGTGTGTGTGTGTGTGTGTGTGTGTAAACCGGGACTGACTGTATGATTAATCCTTCGCTAGCGGTGAATAAATGGCGGGTTTACCAAAATGATGAGTTTTCTTAGCATAAATAACACGACAGCAACGACTGAGAGAAGCGGGGAAGGGAGGAGAAAAAAACGTTTCAAATATCCGCTGTGTCTCGGCTTGGAGAGGCTGCGACCTTCACAGCAGCCTCTGCCAGACCTCACAAAAACCCTGATGCTAATTATTATAAATAAGCTAAAGAGGAAGATATCATTGTTGTTAGTTTGCAGTGTACTCTTAGTTTGCCACAAATCTAAAATCTTACTGAGACAGTCTATGCATCTGCAGAGCAAACAGGACAGGAGAGATGTTCATTCCCACAAAATTTCACTCTGTTTATCATAGTATCATCATATATCAACACTGTTAAATATGATTTAATATGAAATGTCACATTTCAACTAAAAGAACCACCAGAAGGCACCTAAGATATAGGCCACTTGTTGAAATGATGCATTTTCCATCTTTTTGAGTTTTTATAGAGTTACTGATTAGCCTTAAGTATCTGAAATTGAAATTCATTTGTGGGAAGTTGAAAAAATAAAAATGATCTATCCAAAATCATTTGCTGTAATAATTTGCTTCCATATGCTACCTAAGGACCATCACCTTATTTGGAGGCCTTTATTTTTAATTCTCTCCTCTATATTTTGCTCATTTGATATGAAGCCTCATTGTTCTCAATTCTGATTCTGTTTACACGGTTTAAATTTTGATTCTGTATTATTCTTGATACATATGACAGCTCTCTCTCAATGACGTGAATCTAGACCAGCAATGCTCTACTGCTTTTTTGAGGAATAGGACAGAATCACAGCAGCAAAAATGCAGGATTTTCTTGATTTAACATATGTGGAAATGGTTCCGATTTTGTATGAAAGATGTGTAATTTTTTAGATCAGAGCGACATGTTAAAATATTTTCACAGCACATATAGATAATATAAATACATTAGTTTGACAGTGGTACAGTTTATTTTGGTTACATGATTCTGTAGTTTTAATGTATTATTTTGTCTTTGTTTTTGTCCTTAAGCCCAAAGCAGCAACTTTCTGCAGTTGACAGTGCCCTCTCAAGCAGCAACTACAGCAAGCATCTGTCACAAGCAAAGCCATCTGGCTATTCAGGTAAAAAAGAAAAAGTGCTTTGCACTTAATAAGTTGTAAGGTTTACCATCATCACAGAACATACATACTATTCCAAATTAAAATGAAGCAGAATATATTTTGAAGTTATGTGTTGCGCTGCATAAAATGTAATGTATACAAAAGTTGAAAGGACTGATGTTGTATGTATTCTAGTGATATAAATATAGCCAAAGAAATGCTGCTTCTCCATTATCCCTGGCATTTAAGTAACTTTGAGTATGTTGCATTAATGATTCGATTTCTTTGTATTTTGCAGCCTCCACCGGGAAAGTTCTCCTGCGACAGTATTGGATACGAACGGCTAATGTAAGGTAAATCTAAAACCCTAGGTGTCTCTCATTCTTAGTTTTAAGTTGACTTTTATACTGATATGAAAATCTAGTTCAGATGAGGTTTGATTTATTTCTGCCTGTTTCTTCCAGATTCAAAAAAGATGAAATGGTCTTGTAAAACATGTCGATTTGAGGGTGACACGGACAGAACTGTTGAAACACTACAGACTAAGACATGGAATTGTTAGCCGTGGCCAGACAGTGCCTTGCCTTTATAAGGATTGCCCTTGTTCATTTAAGACGTTCAATGCCCTTAATATTCATTTATCCAGGCAGCACCCTGAGGCAGTGACATCAAAATATATTCTATCCTTTAGTTGTGTCCTGTGCAGTTCCAGTTGTTTTGATTCAGAAAGGCAATATTTTGAACATCTTTGAAGCCATTTGAGGAGATTTGAAGTAGTTGCATGTGTATTTAAAAACTGCACCTTCAGCTCAAACATATATTCAAGCTTCGCCTCGCACAGACACAGGAAACATTCTTCACATGGACTTGAAGACTTTAAAGATGAAGTATTGAAAAAATACTCGGTTCCAGTTGTTGCTCAGGATGAGCCATTGTTTGACACTGAAGAGGAGGATCCTCAACCTTTGATTGAGGAAGACAAGGATCTATCTCAGATCATAAAAGAGAAGTTTGGCAGCCTTTTTCTTAAGTTAGAGAGCACCTTAAATGTGTCAAACAAGTGCATTGATGAAATCGTTAATGAGCTTCAATTCATATCATGCACAGCATCAGTTCCTGTTATAAGAGAGTTGATTGAGTCTACTCTAAGGATCCATAGCTGTGAGTTGGACACAGCTGTAATCTCTGATTTGGTTAAAATTCTCAGCGAGGCACACCCAATAAGCTCAGCTTTGGCAAGCGATGGTCCCTTCTCAACATTCTACAAGAGAAGACAATTCATGAAGGAACATTTTTCAGTTGTTGAACCAAAAGAGTATATACTTGATGAAAAAGAGGGCAAAACATTCCAGTATGTGCCAATATTGCAATCTCTATCACAGGTTCTGAACAACAAACACAATCAAGAAAAACTATTGGATACTGATAGAATTTGGCAACAGCCTTACACTACCAATCTTTTCATGATGGATCCAACTTCCAGAAGAATGATTTTTTCTCTGAAGAGGACAGACTTGGTCTGATCCTGTACAATGATGACTTTGAGGTGTGCAATCCTTTGGGAACTTCAAGGAAAAAACACAAAGTCACAGCTGCATATTGGACCTTGGGAAACATTCCAGCACAGTCTCAATCAGCATTAAGATCCATTAATTTAGCGGTTTTGTGCAAGGCAGTGGACACCAAGACATTTGGATACCAGAAAGTGTTAGAGCCATTGCTAACAGATCTGAGGACTTTAGAACGAGATGGATTATTTGTTCCAGGTCTGGGAAAAGTTCTCAAAGGAACTGTTGTGTGTGTGGTAGCAGGCAACCTAGGAGCTCACTCAGTTGAAGGCTTTGTTGAAAGCTTTTCTGGTTCTTATGCTTGCCGATTTTGTCTTGCTGAGCGGTCTGAGTATCAGTCAAGAGAGGTGAGATCTCTTTATTTTCAACAGAGAACTGAGGAGCAACATGCAGTACATGTTCAGACTGCTTTGACGAGTCTGAAAAAGTCCCCGTGCTATGGTGTGAAAAACCAATGTGCACTGTCTGAAAAGCTTGAGCACTTTCATGTTACATCTGGGTACCCTCCAGATGTTTTACATGACCTTCTTGAAGGCATCATTCCATTGGAATTGGCATTGTCTTTTGATGTCCTCATCAAGAAGAAGTATTTTTTGCTCATTGAACTAAATGATGTCATCCATCAGTTCCCTTACAAGTGGAGTGATAAATCGCCCTCATCTTGTCCCCGGCAACTTTTCAAAACGTAAATCGGTGGGAGGCAATGCTCATGAGAATTGGTGCCTACTACGTCTGCTGCCTCTGATGATAGGTTTGAAAGTACCTGAAGATGAGCCGGCATGGCAGATGCTAATGACTTTGAAAAGCATTTTGGAGCTTGTTATGTCACCAAGTCATACAGAGGAAAGCATTTGTTATCTTGACAGTTTAATATCTGAACATCGGAGCCAACTTCTTGAAGCATTTCCTCAACAGAGGCTCATTCCTAAGCACCATTTTCTTGAGCACTATCCTCAGCTTATCCGAGAATTTGGTCCTGTAGCTGCTCTGTGGACCATGAGATTCGAAGCAAAGCACAGCTTCTTCAAGAGAGTTGTCAGACACACAGGATGTTTCAAGAATATCTTGCTTTCTCTTACAAACAAGCACCAGCTCATGATTGCAAACCATCTCCACGAATCGAATGCAGTCAAACCATCACTTTTGATCATCACACAAAAACTACAGAGGTGTCTTTGGATGTTCTGAAGGATGACATTAAAGACGCATTGTAGTGCAGTTTTCCAGGTGTCACAAGAGCACATATTGCCAACTCTGTGAACTGTTCAGGGACAACCTATGCTTCTGGAATGGTTGTGTGCCATGGTTGTACTGCTGGGTTGCCAGACTTTGCAGAGGTGCTACAAATTATGATAGTTCATAACAAACCAGTGTTTGTCATCAGACTAAAAATGGCATGGTACAATGAGCACCTTAGAAGTTATGAGTTGGAGAACACAAGCAATGAGCAAGTAATTGTGCAAAAGGATCTTCCAGATTTTTATCCTTTGGCGGCATACACTCTGGCAGGAAGATATCTGGTAACCTTGAAGCACCACATTTGCCTCCCTTATTAGTGGTCAAAGATGCGGGATGTTTGTTGAAATTCGAGTTTGAGCTTTATTTTTGTCTGGACATTAAACACCCCTATCCTGTATCCATCCACACATTCATTCACAGGGGTTTTCAAGTCTACAGCCTTAGGTGCTGCACAGATTATTCGTCACATCTCATCATATTTGTTGTCATGGTTCTGAGATATACAGTATATTGGCATTTTGGACTCTGGCGGCACCTAGTGGCTGCACATACGTTATTTAGCTTTTTCCTGTTCCCCTGCAGCCCCAATCACTCCTGTCACCTGTGTCTCGTTTCCCCTGTCACATGACCAATCAAGCCATGTATTTAAGCCCTTCCTTTGACAATGTTCTGTGCTTAGTCTTTGATGTGCCACTTCAAACTCTGACCTGAGCTTAGCCTGGAAAGATAGATTATTATTGATTCACTGTGACCCCCCTGCCTGTTCTCTGGATTACCCACTTGGATTTGCCCTTTGTTACGACGCTTTGAATGCTTTGTATTTTGACCAAGAGTCTCCCTATGTTTAGTTTTCTTTTTGCTTTTTTTGGGGAATTTTGCCTTCGAACTTCTATGATCTTCTGTTTTTGCCCTTTGGACTTGGTTACAATAAATAACACTAAATTAAGCCATCTCTACACTTGAGTCTACACCCTCCTTGTTTCACATTGGGTTTGGAGTAGAACTGGATCTGGAGATCTGGGCTCGATACACACCCCTGACATTTGTAATGACCAGCATTTATTTCTGTTCACAAATGATGACTTTTTCTGGACTTAAATGAAAAACTGCAGATAATTATCATATTTTAATGAGTTAGGCTAACATCAGCACACTGTATGTAGTTGCAACTTCACATCAGAATGAATATCTGTAAATGTCAACAAACTATTTTTGTTTTTAACGCAGCTCTGCCAGGATCGACACATTTTTGGAGACGACGATATTCGCAAACTCATTCTACCAACAGGCATACCAAGCAGCCTCACAGACCTTATTAATGCTATCCGAGATTCTTTTGATATTCCTTTGGATTTTTCTGTGTTTTACCAGGACATGGATTTCAACAAGTCAGTTTTTCACTCTAACCAGCATTGGAGATATGGAGGATAAGGCAACATTAAAAGTTGTGCCAGTAAAGCCAATTGTCCTCAATCTCAGTTCAGTGGAAGAAATGGAGTTTGACTCGTCTCCACCATGAGAATCCTCTGATACTATCTCCAACCACTCATCATCATCAGACACCTTCATTCTCTCCTCCCCTGGTGAAAGTGGAACTTTCCAACGCTCTCAACCATGGCCAGCCAGATTTGAAATACCAACATTTTCCTTTCATGTAGAACAACATTTGCAGGCTGGAAACCAAGTATTCCTGAAGGATGGTTCCCTGCTCAACCACCCAAGTTTGACAAGCAGCATACCGGAGAAGCTTGCAGAAGTGGTTTTTGGTTACATGGCATACCCCACAGGGATTCAAATTTTGACAGTGGCCGAAGCCTTAATCGACAAGTTCCCATGTCTCAGGGAACCAGGATCTTTTAATGGCCTTTATGGGTGGCAGCAGAAGATGAAATGGAAAATGGGGAATTACCGTGCAAAATTGAGAGGCTGTCAACTTGCCTGTCCACATCTGGAAGTGAACTCGCTGAAAAGACAGGTCAAATGAGAGTGGTTCAAGTAAAGGCATCAAAAAGCCCAAGAAAGCAGAGGTAAACTACCTGCCTCCACTGCCAATTGGGGACACGGAAGACACTTTACAGAAGGAGAGGGTAGACATGCTGCAAGAAATTTAGAAGAAAAACAATGAGAGGATAATATCGGAGAAAATGGAAAGATCTTTCTCCTTCCGAAGACAGTAAGTTGTAAAGCACTGCCCCGCCATCCAAGATTTCCGGAAGAGATGGCCTGCTCTTTTCTCTGAAGTTCAGGTAAAACAAGTGTCTGTGTGATGCATTTATAAATCCATTAAGAAATGGTGTTTGTGAAAAGAAAATAGTAAATAGCATAATCATACCTCCTTTTTTCAGATCAAGGAGGAATTCAAAAGAATCACAACGGTTCCATTGGAAAGAACTTTTCTCACTAAGCTGGACTTCTACACTCCAAAAATGCAGGAGATATTCAGCAAAAAGGGTGGAGTAGCTGGGACCAAAATACGACCACTTCTAGATTCACTCTGCCAGGTAAAGCAGGGGTTCCCAAACTTTTTCGGCTCAAGACCGATTACAGATATTTGATGTTTTGCTGGGACAGACAGACAGACAGGGGTGGGGAGAGAGAGAGGAGAAGAGAGGGCTAGAAATAGAGGTAGAGAGATGCACCCAAGTTGAACACTGAAACAAAATAGACATTTCACTCTGCTAACTAGCAACTAGCGACCCACATTGGGTCCCGACCAATAGTTTGGGAAAGGCTGAGGTAAAGTTTCAAATGCATTAAGTTACTTTGAAGTGGATTAACCTACAGCAGTTAAGAGTAATGCCCTCTGAGGACCAACCAATGCAGATCCTATTTTCTCTGAAGTTCAGGTAAAACAAGTGTCTTGAGCCTTTGAGCGTTTATTGGTCCCTTTGAACTTTTTTCCAATATATTTTCCAAATTAGATTTTCCAAAATTGTTGTGCATAAGGTCCATAAGGCCTGATTTACTACAGGTTGTTTGTGTGTGTAATAGTGAGTGCAAACTTCAGCTGTTATTGGTACTGTGGAGGAATATTTTCAGAATCAGAACAATTTATTTCAAACTGAATATTCACAAGACACCAAATGCTGCAGCAGACAGTACACAGTACTACAACAGTTTGAAAATGGGTTAGAATATGCAAAAGTTATGTTTCCAGACCCTAACAACACAAATGCATACACAAGAGACAAATAACAACATCATCATATAGGATGCACTCTCTAGTTCCCTGCTACCCCCTTTCCTGCTCAGTTGGCAGTCTCCCCCTTTTTGCATGATTCAAAGGATTTCTTAACTTCCTAGTCAGTGAAATTATTTCAAATATTTAGGATCGATAGGTTTTGAAACATTGATATTTCTGACACTAGTCTGTAACTTTAATAAAAAATTAAGCTGTACTACGCACCTGAACGTGGATTTACATATATTTTACAGGATATCAGCAGAGAGGCAGCTCAGGAGGACCAGGCTGAGCAAGTCCTGAAGATCTGTGTCTTCCACAAAAGTGAAGAAGATGAAGGTGCATCCAACGCTGATGTGTCGATTGTTGTGGAAGGGACTGAGGTACTTGACAACTGTGGAAGTGTTGCAAAGGCCTGTCTCCTGCTGATGGGCATCATTTATGCCATGAACTTGAGTTACCCACCAAAAATGAAGTACACTTTTGAAGTGTTTCAAAAAAAATATTCTAGACCTTGATGTCGGTAAGCTGTCCCCGAAAATCCTGTCTCTTTAAATTCTCAAGTTAGCCTTGGTGCTCTTTATCATTGGAGACGGTTTTCAACACATTTCATTCAGTCCTTCTAGTTGCAGAGTTTGCTCGTGCTAGGCTAGCGCACGGTAATGGGCAATACTAGCCTGCTAATAATGCAGTTTTACCCACTCCACAGTACACCGGTATAGCATTATAATTGATTTACCTCGGGTGAATCAGGCCCTATGTCCAAAATTCCGAACTACCCCTTTAACCCTTGTGCTGTCTTTGGGTCAAGGAAGGAGGAAGGAAGGTAGGGGGGGGGGGGTAAAATATCGCACTTTTTAGTGTCAAGATGCTCTGATTTTTGTTGAAGCATGTGAAATGTTTTTTTTTCGAGAGTTCAGTTCCTGAACTTGTCATCGTGCCTTTAACAAGCTACCTCAGACCCATTTTTGCCACCCAAGATGGCTAGTTTTGTCAACATTCATGCTCTTCTGGGAGTTTGCCGAGATGTTTGTTTATCACGAAACTTGATTTCAAACATCCAAAAAATATGTCATGAATGTGTGTTTTGGCTTTGTTAAAATAATAAGGGTTAGGGTCAGTGGCGGCTCCTGACAAATTTCTCAGGGGGGGCAATTGTTGCGATGATGGCTAAGATCCACGGTACAATCAGATTGTTTTCTGCTTACCTCATCGAACAGCTAAATGGCAACATCAGACATTGACTGCATGTTCTATATGATTTTTTTGATACAGCTAAATCAAGTTCATAGTGAATGTTAACATGCTTTTCGCTGATGAATGAACTATCCCACTGTGGTCATCTAAAGGTACATTTTCATCTACCATTTTGCCTCCTTAAATACCTCTGAAAGTTAAGAGACTGCTTTACAATAAATCACAATACTCTTTCTCCATCTGATGACATTTATTTTAAGTGCAGCAGTTGTGTCCTGATTAAACAAAAAAATGGATGTTAGCATAGCCTACTAATTATAATATTTACAGTTCTCATCACATGTTTACAACTTGATGACAGGATATATAAAAACTAGTGGCATAGCCTACTCATTGCAATATTTACAGTATTCCTAAAACCAACCAGCCATCAGGGTGGATGAGGACGCAGGGGTAGCAGAAGAGTCCGTTGGCTACCTCGCATCCTGCTAGCCAGTTTTTCCTCTCGTACCAGCACCGCGAAAATCCCCTGGTGTACGACTTGCCTCCTTTCTTCGATATTTGTTTTATATTTAAATTTGGTCGGGGTGGTCCTAATTGTTTAACAGCCAATTTTTCCTGATTGCTTCAACGACTAAATGGTAATTCGCTAAATGAAATTATGGAGTTGCTCTGAGCTGTAATATTCGCCATGACGATCGTGAATGTGACTGTGGCGGCGGCAAAGCACCACGTGACGTTCAATGTAGTGTACGTATGATATGACGGAATCACGTTAGTGCAAGCACTCCTCGAACCCATAGAGAATGCATTGCAGGGCTTGCTGTTTGAAAAAAAAAGCTTTTACATGAAAGTCAATGAGAGCGCTGGGGGCGATTTCCAGCCAGGCTGAAATCGCCCATAGCGCTCAGTTGGTATGAAACACAACTGCTCAGAGGAAAACAGGCTATCTTAATTTTTTACAAAATGTATTGGTTAGCATCATTATCACAAAAAATATATATACATATGATATATTATTTAAAAAAAATATTAGCCATATTATCTTTTTTTTTTTTTTTTGACTCAATGAGGAGGGCACACAACGTCACCAAGGACACTACACACCCCCAGCACACACTGTTCACACTGCTACCATCTGGCAGACACTACAGGAGCATGAAAGCACAAGAACAACCAGACTTAAAAACAGTTTTTATTCACAGGCCATCAGGCTGCTGAATGACTATCAAACACTGATGACAACTCTGCATTTGCACTATATTCAATACTGTGAACTATATTTATTTTAAACTGTGAACTACATTTGCACTATGTACTTATCTAATAATAATATTCGATATCCATATATATTATGCATATGCGAACATTGCACATGCTAAACAGCACCTTATATTTAATTATATTTAACTGTTGTTTAACTATATTCTGCTCTTTGTGCAGATTTTTCTTTTGTAGTTTAGTTTATTTATCTACTTTAATTTAAGTATATTTTGTGTGAAGGGAACTTGCAAATTAAGAATTTCATTACCCGGTGCAAACTATGTTTCCATTGTGTAATGACAATAAACATCTTGTATCTTGTATCTCACCATCCACCTGTGTACATTTATTTTATGAGTCCCCTCTCTTTCCTAATAAATATCTTGAGTACCTTCAGTCAGAAATTACGTGTCTACCTGCTTCATTGTACAACCAAGTATTAAGAGGGTTAGTGATTAGTAGGACTTTGACTCAATTAAATGTAGTGTCTACAGTTGATCCTGGATGCCTATAACTCGTGTTCTCTGCTGGGTGGCTTCGATGTTATCATGTTATGGTTGCTATGTGCCCTTATGCTCTGGTCTTTTTCTGAAAACAACAGGACGACTTCAGTTATTGTCTTCAAGGGAGAAATGACAGAAAGAAGGACTGTACAAGGTCATGTGATGGTAAACCTAATGCCTGGTGTAAAACAGACATTTAATCAATAATTTTTAAATATGATTATATTGTTTGTATATATATATATTGTTTGTTGTACCCATTTCAGCATATTGTATGCAGAAATGGGTCAAGGGAAACTAGGGAAAACTGCAAATGTGAACTAAAAGTGAACCTGTAAAAAACAGTCCATTAATATCCAGTTAAATGAACAATCCCTATGATGAGAATTACATTTATTGAGGCATGATCCCTAAAAAGTCTGCACAACCAGAAGCAGAGATATATAAACTAAAATAATCTAAACAATTAATATGAATGAGAATAATGCGGTATTAAAGGGATAGTTCACCCATTTAGAACCGGCGTTCTATCATTATAAAATCGCTATTGTAATGTAAATTAATATA
>JAOPUD010000055.1:54576-65767 GCA_027122715.1 Trisopterus minutus
TGGAGCTGTGCGGGGCGAGGTGGGCGGCGCTGACGTTAGCGTTGGGGAGGGGAGGCTGCTGTGATGTCATCGCAGGGAGAGGTGGAGGTGAGGGATGCTGGACTCCCTGTCGCTGGCGGAGTGGTCCACTCCTGCAAAATACATAATAAGAGGCTGAACGGATGGATACATGCATTGCACTTGTTGTCATGTAGTGCCAGAAGAGACCTATGCTGATTTATTTTATTCGCGTTTAAAACAGACATGCATGGTACACATTTGGCTAACATAACTGCTGATGCCTCAGTATTGTTACACCCAAATGTTTGTTCTTAAACGTGTTTCAGTAAGTAATGCAATACAAATACGACACGGGAATACTTGACTAGCCGGCATTTGTGTCGCTGTTAACCATGACTGTATTAAACACACCGATTAACCCACATTAACATAGCAGTAGCAGCAAAAGCAGGTCAAATGACACGCATATCTGACGTTTGGTTCAGGTTCTCCATTGGAAACCCTGATCGTCGAACTTCCCATACGACGTCTTCTTATTACGTTATCTTATGCATTAGCACTAACCCCAGCGTTATCTTATTACGTTATCTCATGCATTAGCACTAACCCTAGCGTTATCTTATGCATTAGCACTAACCCTCTCGCAGACTGAGCCATGCTGCGCACACACACAGCCAGTCTGCGGCTAACGCTGTAGCATCAGATCCACCACAGAGACGGGGTTACCAGTAACGCAGGGTAATGGTGTTACCAGTCACGAAGGGTAACGGTGTTACCAGTCACGTAAAGTAAATGGCTTACAGAAACGCTCGTCGCCGAACATGTGATTTTCGCGAGGGTCCCCCTTTTTTTACAAACACCCCGGTCCGGCTTCCCCCCCCCCCAGAGGACCGTGCGGCTACGCTGCGGTCGGATCCCTGCGGGCTGCGTGATGGTTTGTTGTGGCTCCGCTAGCCGCCGTTAGCCCCGGAGCTAAGAGCTGCTGGGGGCGGAAGCGGCTCCAGCTGTCCCCCGTTACCTTCTACGCTCCAACGCCGCTCCCGGAGTCACACATCGGAGGAGCTCTCTGTCCCCGTTACCTGGAAGAATGGTGCTGTTTAACGGGGGTTCATGATTCGGGGGCTGGGAGTAACATGCCCATTTTCGTTATTCAGCTAAAATGAAAGAACTTCCAGGGTCACGGTGCAGTCCATATCCGGGTGCTGTGCGGCGTTTGGCCGACAGAGGGCAGCGTCAGGTTATGTTTTCTGTCGCTCTAACGTCGATGCGACTTTGAAATGGAGAAATGTCGGTTACAGACGATCAAAGTCCCATTGAAATGCCTCAGACTACTGTGTTTTTCATTAACACTTCGCTGGGATCCTGGTGGTTCAGCTCGCCGTGGCATCTGGTCTGTGGTCACATGCAGCCTGGCGAGAGGCCGCTCTCTGCAAGGGACATACACATCATACCCAATACCGATACAACACCGATACAATACCGATACTACACCGATACAACACTGATACAACACCGATACAACCCCTTTACCCCCACACATTGAAACACAAACTACAGCCATCAACTGCTTTAGAAACAAAAAAATTCTATATTGGCTTGGATTATAATTCGTAATATAGGATTACTAGCAACGTAGACTGAGGCCTACTGTTGTGGTAGCCCTTACTACCAAACACTATTGCTGACTTTGATCTTTGCGTTGTTTAAGAAAAAGCTAAAAACACAATTAATGACATTATTTTGATTTTTGGGATGTATTTATTGAAATAATTTATTACAAATGTCACATTTAGATTTTCAACTAGGCCCAAGTTGAAACAATTCATTTATGTTGTCCTGTTAATTGATGAAGTCAATAAAAAAGGAGGCCTACATCTGAATAACTTTCTGGAAAGCTATAAAATTTACCCCAATTAGAATTGTAGATATAATACTGCTTTAATCTTTATAACATTGTGTCTGTAGTCCTTTGGAATGTTGGTCGTTTTCTTTAAATTCACATGTAGATGTTATTCCGTTGGTTTCGTTATTCTCCAGTTAGAATTTGAATAAGTGTCGTGAGATATCAGCAGATATGACGACGTCATCAAACTTTTCTGTTGCTACCTCACACTCTTTGTCCTTGGCACGTCCAGGAAGCTGTCCAGGAATATAGAATATAAATCAATTACAAAGTAGAAAGAATAACCCAAGCTGTTGGACAGGCACAGATACAAGTAGGCTGCATACCATGTAGATGGTGTCTATAATAATTCTAATGATCAAAGTATACAAATATAGAAATTGAAAATCTGAAATCTTGAACAATAAAAAAATTTTGATTCGTTATTTAGAAATATTTTCTTTTCTTAATGAATTCCATGACCAAATGGATAGTCTGCCTACCTGGTTGCACACAGCCTGTCCATACCGCACATAGGTGGCAAAGTGTTCACAGTTGAAGGTGAAAAGATGATAGCCAAACTGTTTGTTCAGCAGCGCATCCAGGCGTTCCCTCATCTTCTTCACGGAGGACGGCGTGCCGGCGTGGACCTCGTTGCCGATGGCGATGCGGGCTCCCTTGGGCACCGTCACCTGGGCCAGCAACACCCTGCGGATCTTGGTCGCCCCCAGGAGAAGGTCCCCGCACACAGGGAAGGCCGTTTGCAAATAGCCGCTGACTTTGGTCATCAGTTTACCTTGGTCTGATGAATGAACACAGCGATCGGTTAGGTGACAATAGAAAGAATAAAAACATGCAATAAATAATAATAAAATAATAATAATAAATAATAAAATAAATAAAATAAAATAAAATAAAAATAATAATAATAATAAATAAAGAGATAGCGAAGGTTGAAGGGTCATATTGATGTATCGGCATATGTGAAGATGCTTCAGTTTTAAAGTAAAATAATGTCAAATTTCAAGTGGAGTAGAGATCCCAATGACAAAATATATAAACAGTCTATAAACAGTTGCACTTTGAAGTTTGTGTTTAATTATGCAGCTATGAAAAACCGACTGGTCGATATTACAGAAGTTACAAATAAATAAAGTGTAAGGAATATAGATACTGAAGATAACTTAATAGATAGATAACTATTGATAACTAAAAACATCATCAGTAGTAGGTGTACTGCACGATCATCGGTGGATTTATACCAGCAGATGGCAGCAAACTCAAATCAATGTTATTCACACCTGAAAATCTAAATGGGAGAAAGTCATTGTTCAAAAACACCAGATAAGTAAATTGCACTACGTAATTAATTACAGATTATCAGTATGGTGTATGTTACCTACTGTAAGCAATTCCTCACCTGCGACAGCGAAATGAATGACATATCCGTCTTCATCATAAACTCCCCAGTGGGAATATCCAATAGGATATATAAATTCTATCAAATCTCCAAACTGGGCAGTGGACACGATCTCTTCGACCTGTGTTCATAAAGAAAAACAAATAAGTTAGACTAATGGATGTAAACAATAAAAAGCCCTTGTCCCTAAAAGCTCCGCGCCCTGCCCGGGCTTTTTATTGTGGGCAGTGTCCCAGCAGGTTCAGCAGCATAACTCCACCCTTTGCTTCATGCGTGAACAGCATGAATGCGGAGTTAACGTAGTCATAGTATGCACTTTCACTGTTCTTTAATGGTTGTATATTATATATTTTAATGGTAGTCCTAATGGTTTTTGAACACCATTAAGTAGACATTTTATTTTGTTGTCTTCTCATTGTCGTCTCATTTTAGAGTGCGCCAATCGTTACAACTGAGATAGAGCAGAACACTTGATTTTACCTAGAGAGAAAAGGAGATTTCAAGCGATTTACCAAGAGGTTTTACATCGATCGACATCTTTCCAAGCCATTCACTTCATATTATTTACTCAACCTGTATCGTCCATCATTTTTCTACGGGCATATCATTTTGTTATCAACCCACTGACATTTTCCTAAATGTCTCTTACTTTGTCCTCTGTTCACGTTGATTGTTAACTAGTATTTATGCCCCCATATACGCCTGAATGACACAAAAGTAAATTAATCAAATTTAACGTAGACTAATCTAATCCATTATTCAGGTGTGTCACACGGTTAGTGCAGGTAATGATCAAACAGGTGTCTTTTGTAAAGTGTGATTCTTACCTGCAACTGATGGTCCATTGTAGACTCTGTCAAGTTCTTGTTTTTGCCAACTTCTCTTATGTTAATCTTCTTTATTGGGCGGGTCCCTTACCAAACTAGTTTCCGCGACCAAACGAGTTTTCTACTGAAGTGAAAAAAACAAACTCAAATTCAGACGCTTGGCCGAAAATGCGTCGCCCATTTCCTGTAGAAAACGCGTGTGGTTGCATGAGCTTACTCATCCTATGCGCAATATTCCCAGAGCATGCTGACATGCAATTGCTAACAATGTAATCAATCACAAGTCAGCTCAAAGCTCCGTGATCAGGTTTGTTTTATTGCGAGTTACAGCGCCCCCTGGCGCCAAATAGGAACGTTACTCTTTTGAGATCTGCATTCGAGCGGTGTCGATATCGGTTCCAACTTTGACAACTCGGAGTTGTTCACCGTCGGAATGGTTGAAGCCAGTGTTTTTTTCCCCCCATTGACTTCCATTATAAAAAAATATAGGTCGGTGAGCACCTGCAACAGTAATCCACACAAGATCCACGTTAGTTAAGGGGGTGTTCTTTATCTGCGCGACAATTAACAGGTCCCTGGTGTAGGCCAACTGCAATCGGTATTTAATTTGTTATTTCATTTGACAACTCCAGGTGTTCAGGTTTGGAGTTGTTGATTTGAGCGTTTTTGCCCCATTCAATTTTCATATCAGATCATAATGTAAAAATATATTTTTAAAAAGTATAGACAATTCAAAAAATCCTAGGAATAGTGCACCTCACTGATCAATGCACAATTCTTTTCCATTGGTTTGGTTTTGAGACATCCAAAACTGTAAGAGATAATCACCGAAAAAAAACCATGATAAAAATAGTGTAGCTTTCTTTGGGACCACACTAATTAATAATTTAATGAGTTAGGGCAACGCTGCTGATATTTTTATTGATTACAGGAATATTTTGACCATTCAAAATCGTAGAGTAAATTGTCCTTGTTTCATAGAGTCTTAGTTTATTTAGTCTCTGGTTGGCCATCAATTGTAAAATAAATGTAGAATAAAATACACAAAGCTAGAATTGACATCAGCAAGATATGCAGATAAGCTGAACACAAAAAAAAAGTGTTGCAATGTTTGTTTGGCAGGATGTGTTGCATTGTAACGCGAGCACTGTACATTGTTAATAATTGCCATGTAACTTAAAGTATTGTAAAGAAATGACAATCTATTGTAAGATAATGAAAAGCAATGTTGTGATGTAAAGTAATGTAGTGAAGGATAACATAAGGTATTGTAACGCGTGATGATGTACATCTGCTCCACGCCTTGCTCTCTCCCGCTTGGCTCCGCCCATCAGGAAGCCAACCCCACCGTAGCTTCCTGTCCCTCACTGGTCACATGACACACTAGCGAGCTACTTCTTGTAGTTGCCGAGCTGCACGGCCAGTCTGTCGCTGACACAGCGGAACGTGGCGGGCTGCACCTCCCAGTAGCGGACTGGGTTGTCATAGAGACTGATGCTGTTGTAGAAGGTCTTCTTCACGCTGAAGGAGGAGGGGCAGAAGGCGTCCACCTCCACCGCGCTGATGTTGTTGGAGTGCAGGTAGACCACCTGCAAGGAGGGGGAGGAGGAACGGTCCGGGGTTGTGATGATGTCACACCATGACCACAACAACACATCGTCGCTCAGAAGAGGAGAAAGGATAAAGAACGGCGTTGTTTTCAATGTGTGAGTGTTCCCGGATGTTTCAAATAGTGTTTGAAAAAGAAAAGTAATTTTAAGGAGTGCGTGCTTCGAACATTGAGGCGGGTACACGGTAACTTCACTGCAGTACCTGCAAGTACTTCATCTCTGGGAGCCCGGAAGGGACGGCGGAGAGCAGGTTGTGGTTGAGGTGGAGCTCTCTGAGGCTTTGGACGTAGTACAGGCCACCGTGCTCGATACTACGGATCCGGTTGTTGCCGAGGCCCAGCCTGTCGGAGCACAAGAGACACACACACACGTTGTGGGTACAGGTTTGTGTGCTCCGATACTGCTTAAAGAGGAAGAATCACCCAAAGGTACATCGCTGGTTTGGCCAGGAAGAAAAATAATAGGTTTGTTCAGGGTTAATAGTCGGATATGAAGGGATTTCACTGCTTTTATTGGGTAAACAAATTGGTAGATGAATTGTAATAAAGCCCTGCCGATATTTTTTAATTCCATTATAATTTTATTGTCTTGTTATTTGAATGGTAAATACTAGTCACAATTTATTTTTTATAGTTTACGTCACAAAATTTGTGACGTTTTAGGGGAAGGCAACAAGTCATTATAACTCGTATGGTATTTTGCTGGGATAATATTTGTAGAGATCTTTTACCTGTACAATTCGCCGTAATGGGTGAGGTCTTCCTGCCCGATGGTATGGATCTGATTGTGGTCCAGGTGTAACTCACGCAGACTGTCAGGGAGGTCTGGGGACGGCCACAGATAACAAAGTCTCAGACGACTGACTTGGGGCAAAATGATGAATAAATCATCCTTTTATCATCATCATCATCACTATCGTTTCAAGCTCTGCTGGAACCTTTTGGGATGGCGGTGAGCTTAGCCTCTGAAATCCTCAGGAAGTTCAGATTGAGGCCGTCGAAGGCGCCCGGCTCCAGGCCGCTGTTCCTGATAGGATTACGACCCATTTCTGCAATCATATCAAACACAATCTGAACGGGACTTATTTGTAAGGTAAATATCTTACAATAGTACATTTGATCTGAGGCTGTGTACTAAAGATGTTATCTTTACAAGTTTTGCAAAATGAGAAGGTCCTCCAATAATCATCAATGATAATACTGAATGTTGCTAATCCATTAACAGAATTATATTCTGGCAACACACAATATCGGGCGGACTGATTTAAGCCAATATGGGCCAACATGGGCCACATAATGTTGGCCCATTTCTATGTAATGAATAATACAAAGTGTTTACCAATACAAAATGTTTACCAATACAAAGTGTTTACCAATACAGTTCATCTTGTGAAGGCCGGCAAATGTTCTTGATTCTATCTTCTTGATGTTGTTGTCGTGGATACGGAGCTCCACCAATGAGGAGGGCAGGTTCCTGGGCACCTTGGTCAGCCTGTTGTGCGACAGGTAGAGCTTCTGCATGCTCCCCATGGGCAGGAAGGCCCGCGGGTGAACCTTGGAGATGGCGTTGTTCACCAGGATCAGAGCCTGGCAGGACAGAACCAGGACCAGACCAGTCAGGACCAGAACCAGAACCAGACCAGTCAGGACCAGAACCAGAACCAGACCAGTCAGAACCAGAACCAGAACCAGAACCAGAACCAGACCCAGACCAGTCAGGACAGAACCACGACCAGACCAGTCAGAACCAGAACCAGAACCAGAACCAGACCAGTCAGAACCAGAACCAGAACCAGATCAGTCAGGACCAGAACCAGAACCAGACCAGTCAGGACAGGACAGGCCAATTATCTCAAACCCAGAAACAAGGCAGTGTTTCATCTTAAAGAGTGACTAACACCAGAATCAAACTTCAGCAACAGCACACCCTGTCATCATACAGTGGTTATTGCAGTCGCTGTATCTGATTGGCTGACATTAGAATCCCTCCAGAATCATGGCAGTACTGCTTCCTTAAAAAGCAACATAACACTGTTTCTGTTTGACTGAAATTAGCAGATTTGAAGTTGACTTCCTACTTTATTTGCTACAATTTAGCAGACCCTGGTATCCAAACCAAGGCTTTTGTCCAAAGCGACTTACAATAAGTTCATAAACCAGTTACAAGCTAGCATAGAGAGAGGTACTCAATGAAGGATACAATACCCTTGAGCTACAGGAGCTGGCTTACGTAAAGATCACTGAGACCCTTGAAGTCATTTTCTCTGATCTCTGTGATAAAGTTTCCCTGGAGGTCCAACAGTCTGGTATCAGCGGGAATGTCATATGGCACGCTGGGTAAACCTGTTGGGCAAAGTGTCAGAAGGTTATTGTCCATATGCAGGCATACAGAAATGTTCATTCAGCTCGGATCACTCAGCAAAAACAGAAAAATGAAAAGCACAATAAAAAAAACGGACAATATTTCCAACAGTTTAAACCGCAAAGACAGCTTGCTCAAATGCAAGTAGTAGAGATGGCTCCAGTGAACACACTACAAGCCTTTCGCACTCAAATGTTTTCTCACAAATGGGACATTTCTCCAAAGATCAGCAATTACTCCTCATAAAAGAAATTCCTCCCTGCAACCGTTGGTGAGTCAGCATGCGACATCTTGAACCTCACTGTGATTTGATAATCACAGAGAGAGCCACGCTGTGTGGTGCAGGGTTAAAGTGAGCATTGCTTTCGATTCGTTGTTGTGTGTAAGTATATGTCATTTGCTGCAGAAACCCAGAAACTCCACGTTGCACACGTCGAGGGGGGTAAGATGTGCTGTACTTTAGTTACCCTGAATGCAATACAAACGGTAAGTCAAGGCATGTTGCGGGGAATCAACTGATTATAAACCTTTGAATCTTTTCATCCATTTTCTGGGTTGTATTAAAACTCAACTCAAGAAGTATGCAGTGTGGAAGGTACCTGTTCAATATGCAGTACATCTGCCTAATGAACTGCATTACAACTGCATTGCAACTACATTATACTCCCAACATGGCGTCATTCAGGGCCAGGGTGGAGGTTCCCGGTGTTTGGGGGCGGGGGGGGGGGTATTGTGGCGGGAGAACAAGAGGCTGGCCGCCCACACCCTGACCCCCGGGACTCTGGCGTCCTTCACGGGGCTGCGGCCCTCAGATGGGCTCTGTGATACTGCCAGAAGAATGAAATGTCATTGGCATTCCGTGGGGGCAGCGGCGGCGCACGCTTTGATGAGAACGTCGCATTAAAAATGCATGCGCCTGATGCGTGTCCCTGGCCTTTGTCTCCGCAGCGGAAACAGCGGACACTTATGACAAATAAGGACAGAGTTGACGATGCCCGGGGTGACTCTTTCTCTCTCTCTCTCCCCATTATTGTCTTTCTCTCTCTCATTTCTCTATTTTACTCTTTCTCTCTCTCTCTTTCTCCCATCTCTTACTTAATATCTCTTTCTTACCTATAAATCGATCGTCTCTTTCTCCCTCCATCCCTCTTTTCTCCATCATCTCCCTCTCCATATTTATTTCTCCATCCCTTTTCTCATCCATCTGGCTGTGTCTTCTACTCTCCCTCCTTCTCAGCCTCCCTCTATATCTCTCTCTCCATCCCTCTCTCCTCTCTCTCCATGACGCTCTATCTCTCTCTCCATGGCTTCCCCTCGCCATGCATCTCTCTCCATGTCACTCTCTCTCTCTCCGTCTCTCTCTCCAACCCTCTCTCTCTCCCTCTCTCCATGCCTCCCTCCACGCATCCCTCTCTCCCTACCTCTCCCTCTCTCTCTCTCTCTCTCGCCTCCTCTTCTTGACGGGAGACATCCAGTTTCCGTACCTCTCCTCCCCTCCCTCCCCCAGCAAGACGCAGGCAGATCAGCTGGGTCACAGCGGCTGCCTTTGGCATCAGTGCAGACCTTACACTGAGCTGTTCTATTCATAGAGCTGCTCAGAACTAGAGCTGTACAACTTCCTCTGTGGCGATGAAGAAACACAGAGCGACCATTCTTTTAACAATTGATGTAAAAAATAGAAAACAGTATAAGGATAATTTTTGTAGAGATTATATCTCAGAAACATCTTTATTGGTCTAAATGTCCCCTGGGTGTCTGAACATTGATCATGACCTCAGTGTGGATATTAAACATATGGCTAATTCAACCTCAGACTAACTGGGACCAAGAAATCTATACACAGGGTCCAGGCTTCGCTGCTAAAGCAGATCTTCATTATGTTATGAACACTCAGCCGACTTTAATGTGCATTTTGATTTTGGTTTATGATTCATCTTAGTACCAGGCAGCAAACCTGCCATGTGTTTGTGTGTCTACTTGTGATCATGTGTGTGTTTCCCATGTGTGTATGCATGTGATTATATGTCTGAGTGTGTGCATGCGTGCAAAAGTGTGTATTCAGATACATGTGTTGATATTTCATGGTGTACGTTTGTCTATTTCTGTGTGTCTGTGTGCGCCTGTTTCCCTCTGTGTGTGTGTGTGTGTGTGTGTGTGTGTGTGTGTGTGTGTGTGTGTGTGTGTGTGTTTCCACACGCGTGTGTGTGTGTGTGTGTGTGTGTTGAGTGCCATACTCATACGAGTCGGCATCTGGCGAATCCAATTCATTTGGAGCGTCTGAAATATAAAACATAATACTCTGACATAAAAATGCTAATCCAATCTAGCTTTAATGACAAAGTCAAACAAAAACAACAGAACAGAGTTGAGTGCGCCGGGCAAAACACAAAATAAGGCGGGCGTTTCGAGTGTCTTGGCGAACAGTTCCTAAGGAATATTAATAACACCACACACTGCAATCTCGTTCGGGAACACGCTTCGTCTCCCAGAATCCGGAACAGACACCATTTCACCCCATGGTTCCACCCATGAAAGCGCCCTCTTAACCAACCACACCCCGCCCCACCCGGCTCACCCGCCACCCCCACCCCAACCCTCCACCTCCACCTCCACCTCCACCCATCTCCTCCTCCTCCTCCATCCATCTCCTACTCCTCCTCCACCCATCTCCTCCTCCTCCTCCTCCTCCACCCATCTCCGCCTACTTTTTTAATCCCACTCTCGGGGGAAATACGACGCATACGAGTCGATCCGGCCTAAATCACTCACCCCAAGATGAGATGCACGATGTGATCTAATCACATGTGATCACTTCTCCACACGGGACCGCCGAGACGAAAGAAAAAGACAAGATGTCCTCTTCCTCCCTCCTCCTCCTCCTCCGACGCATGGCAGCCGCCGCCGCGGCGGCGTTCGTCGCGGCGTTCGTCGCGGCGTTCGTCGCGGCGTACGTCGCGGTCTCGTCTCCCCTTCCTCGCTCCGCTGCGACGCCCTGGGGGGGGAGAGGATGAATCGACAAGGTTACAAGGTATTTACACAAATAAGTTGAAAGGCGCTGGATGGCTGCCGTCATCATGCCCCGAGGGGAGGC
>JAOPUD010000055.1:582799-593226 GCA_027122715.1 Trisopterus minutus
ACACACACACACACACACACACACACACACACACACACACACACACACACACACACACACACACACACACCCACGCAGGCACATGCGCACGCACACACACACACACACAAGAATGGAATAAGTGTGGTTTTAGATATTGAATATAGCAATCAATAGCCCCTATCCATACATTTTGCTGTTGCTAGATTGTAATAAATAAATATAACGTGAGAATATATTTCATTTTATTTCAACTGAAGCTGTTCAGAGAAACCTCTGTGACTAAGCAAAAGCAACTCAAAACGTTAAAGAATGATACAACAGGCAGGCCCATTCAATACCTAGACTAAATTAATGCCACTGCCTTGATGTGCAAACCATTAATCCATGTTTATCCAGTAAATGAATGTGTATACTGAACATATGAATGTACAGTAGACACATTCATGTACTGGATAAACATGGATTACAGTATACACACCACCAGTATACATGTACAGTATACACACCATTAATTAATGGTGTGTATACTGTACACGAATGTGTTAACAGTTCATTCATGTGTACACGGTACATTAATGTGTATACTCTACATGAATGTCCTAACAGTTCATTCTTGTATACACAGTACATTAGTGTGTATACTGTACATGAATGTCTTCACAGTACATTAATGTGTATACTCTACATGAATGTCCTAGCAGTTCATTCATGTATACACAGTACATTAGTGTAATACAGGAATTACCCTTGCACCATTAATTCAATTGATTATCTTATGGTTTGAGCCAAAGGGAAGGTTGTAGGAAAGTCACCAAATATCATCTGGAGGTCCTGCTGTAAACATCTAAACATTTGATAGACTGAGTTAGACCAGTAGTCTACTGTTGAACATCCTCACCCTCATCATCGAGAGCTACATCATGTAAGGTTAGTGTGAGTGGGGCCAGTATACCCGTTTATGGCTTAATGTAACATGATACAATTCGGAAGGATGACTAGAAGTAAGTCTTGGTAGAACGCTAAAGAAGCGGTGATGTCGTGGGAGGGCTGCTCGGATGCGGTATCCATGGCAACCTCATGGGTTAACCCCATGGGTTGACCTCTGTAGGGCGAATCTGTCACTCTGCTCGTCATCTCAGGGTATCCATCTATAAAGCACTGAGCGGAGACGGACAGGCAGACTGGTGCCCGTCCGCCGTCTCCGGTCAACCTCCCTGCTGCGGCTCGCTGCGCTGAAGGCACCCGCCTGCTGAACCCCCGGCAGTCTGCTCCTCACCTGTATCACCTCACCATCATCTACAGTACCATCGTCGTCGGGTTGGAGCCGCGTGTCACATTGTGTGTGCGGCAGCGTTGACGTCACAGCAGCCGATTGACTGACGCCTCCACCTGCTCCTCCTCCACCCCCCTCCCCGCGCTCCCCTGCTCAGCGAGGCCACGATGTTCGACGCGGGGAACAACTCGGCGGTGGTGTTCACGCTGCACAGCTTCAACGACACGCAGGCCAACCGGCACGCCTACTTCACCGCCAGCCTGCTGCTGTACTGCCTCACCGTGCTGGCCAACCTGACGGTGGTGGTGATCGTCGTGGCGGAGAAGAGCCTCCACGAGCCCATGTACGCCTTCCTCTGCAACCTGTGCATGAACGGCCTGTACGGCGCCACCGCCTTCTACCCCAAGTTGCTCCACGACCTGCTGGCCAGCACCCCGCTCATCTCCTACGGGGGCTGCCTGACGCAGATCTTCGCCGTCTACTCCTACGTGTTCTGCGAGTTCACCAACCTGGCGGTGATGGCGTACGACCGCTACGTGGCCATCTGCCACCCGCTGCAGTACCACCTGGTCATGACTTGGCGGCGGGTGGCGCAGCTGCTGTTGCTGACCTGGGGCTTCACCCTGCTGGAGAGCACCCTGGGTGTGCTGCTGACCAGCCGGCTGCCCATCTGCGGCCTGCACATCGGCAAGATCCTCTGCACCAACTGGGCGGTGGTGAGGCTGTCGTGCGCCGACACCACCGCCAACAACATCTACGGCTTCCTGCTGATGGCCGCGCACCTGCTGCAGGCGCTGCTCATCGCCGTCTCCTACGGCCACATCATCCAGGCCTCGCGGACCTCCAAGGCCAACCGCCGCAAGTTCTTCCAGACGTGCCTGCCGCACCTGACCACGCTCGCCGTGTTCACGCTGTCGCTGATGTTCGACGCGCTGTTCGCTCGCTACGGGGGCGCCGCCCACCTGCCGACGCTCAGCAACCTGATGGCGGCCGAGTTCCTGGTGGTGCCGCCCCTCATCAACCCCCTGGTCTACGGGATGAACCTGCAGCGCATCCACAGCCAGCTGCTGCGGGGGCTGGGGGGCGGCAAGGTGCGGTCCCTGACCTGAGACCACACCAGGTGCTCCGCGGAGAGCCGCTCTCCTGAGCAGCCTTCATCTGAACCATGGGGACAGACTCGGGGGGAGATCTCCGCTGGTCAGGCCCCCTGACCACAGCTGGTCAGACCCCACACAGCCCCCCCCCCCCCCACAGAAGAGCTGGTGACGATATTGGGTTGAAGAAATCAGATGTTTGATAAGTCAAAATAATGTGACTTATGAATGTGACTGCAGCATAAATGCAGTTATTATATTTTATATTGTGCATGAATGTGCAGTTACACCAATTATAATATATCTTGTGCATAAATCTTGTTTCATAAGTCATAAGCAGGTCTACTGTAGCATAAATGTACAGTTGGATAAATGTTTATATATATACTGTGCATGATTCTGTATCAACAGACCCGGGCAGGTCTTCTGCAGCAGGAGTCTGCAGTTCCCAGTGGTCAGAGCATGTGTGTGCGGTCTCTCTGAGGAGGGACAGTGTTTAGAGAGTCAACACCACATGATCCAATAGATAGGTGATAACCTATCGCCTTCTTGCACATTTTAAAGCTGTGTGCTGCCCCGATGTGATGATGTGGGGAGTGGCCATTGGCACGATGTAGGTCTGCTTTTTACCCAGAAGGCCTTGAGGCAGCTGAGCACAACCGGGGGACACCTCTGTACCGTTTTATTAAAATCAGTTGAAATGAGAACAGAAGAGTTCATTGTGGCTTCATTTGGTTTTTGGTTTAATTTGAGGAACACCAGCAATCTGTCCTTACATTCAGTATAGTCAACAACACTCTTCTTTATAATATATATTTCATCTGTATCAGATCACAACTCTTCCCTAGTCCAGTCACACTTTGGTACGTCCACCAAGACCCCACAATGACCAGAGACCAGCGGTCTGAACAACAGCCCATTGCTCGCCTTGTGCTTTAAATATGTACATAGAAAAATAAATAAGCCTTGCAGACTGTCTGAGGCTGGAGTGGAACTAGAGGGTTCAGCTGGAGCAGCGCTAAGTCAAACAACAACACCATGAGGAGGACTGGTTACAACAGGAGCCTACAGGAGGTGGGGGGACTCTGTGGTTACAGGACCCTACAGTAGGTCGGGGGGGACGGGACTCTGTGGTTACAACAGGACCCTACAGGTTTACCTGCTCTATGAGCCCAGTGCTATTATAATCCTTCAGCCTCACAGGGAGGGGAGAGACACACAGACACACAGAGAAACAGAGAGAGAGAAAGAGTGACAGAGAGAAATACTATCAGGCTAATCGGCCAATCAGGTGGTTCTTCTCAGGCTCCAGGAGCTCCGCCACCAGAACTCGGGTAACTGCCTCGAGCTCCGCCTCCAGACGAGACACCTCCCTGCAGGGGAGGGAGAGGAGGGAGAGAGAGGGGTGAGAGAGAGTGAGGGGTGAGAGAGAGAGAGGGGTGAGAGAGAGAGAGGTGGAGGGGTCAGACCAGAAATAAAGCCAACGGTTTATCGTGTCCTAGGGAACGGTTTATCGTGTCCTAGTGAACGGTTTATCGTGTCCTAAAGAACTGTAGTAAGTAATAGTGACAGACGGCTCACCTTTCTCCGGGCGCAGCGCAGAACTCGGTGTAGTATTTGATCTTGGGCTCGGTTCCACTGGTCCTCAGCGTTGCTAGGATACCGTTGGCTAAAGTGAAGCTAATCATCTGGCTGCTCTTAGTAACCGGAAGCATCTGGAAAGGAAGACGACAAATTCAGCTCATCTGGTCCAAAGCTACGGTCGACCATACCGCTCACAGTTTTGATCAGAGTTTGATTTAAAGATTGCTGTCAGGATGTAAAGAAAATGAATTCCTATCCTAGCTGTAAAAGAACAATACAGGATCCAACTGGAAGACAGAACACTAGAATTTAAAGACTGAGAACATAACACTAGAATTAAACTACAGAAAACATAACACTAGAATTAAACTACAGAAAACATAACACTAGAATTAAACTACAGAAAACATTACAGTAGAATTAAACTAGAGGAAACATAAAACTACTAACAAACTACAGAAACATTTAAATCCCAAACTACAGCCATGAGGGGGTGCCTACACATCTGTGGTCTGATTGGCTGCTGTCGTAACCCAGGGTAACGTCCCGGACGCAGATGACCCGGTGGCCGGCGCAGGAGCGCGGGTACGAGTCGTCCTCGTAGCTCCGGATCCGACTGAAGATGCGGAGCACGGTGGGGGCGTGGTCACACAGCACGTAGGACGTCCTGGAGACGTGGAACCCGTACCTGAAGAGAGGCACCCGTTAACACACGCTACGCGCACTACGCTACACAACACACAACACACTCTATTACACACACCGTTACACAACAGACACTGTTACACACTGCTACACAACGCACACTATTACACCCTGCTACACAACACACACTGTTACACACAACACACTCTATTACACACACCGTTACACAACAGACACTGTTACACAACAGACACTATTACCCACTCTGCACACACTGTTACACACATTACACACTCTACACACACTACTACACAACACACCAACATGCTTGAGTGGGTTTGTGTCATCACGTGTGTGTGTGCGCGCATGTGCGTGTGTGTGTGTGATTGTGCAGGAGCATGTGTTCGTGCATGTGTGCGTGCATGTGCGTGTGTGTGTGTGAGCGTGAGTGCGCACGTGAGTGTGTGTGTGCACGTGCGCGTGTGCATGTGTGTGCGTGCGTGTACACGGTGTACCTCTGGTAGATGGTGTGGAGCTGCTGAGTGAGGCTGAGGTTCTTGGTCTGCAGGTAGGAGCTCATCTCTGCCACCACCACAGCCGAGCTCACCCCGTCCTTATCAGGCACCATGGCCCCGCACAGGAACCCTGCAGCACACTGCAGTGAGACCGCCAGTCTGCTGCTACTGGGAGCCGCCCAGTACCACTAGCACTGGCACACTGGGGGTTGGACCACAGTAGGGGTGGGAATCTCCCGATTCGATTAGAATCCGATTAATTCTAAAACGATTATCGAGGCAAACTATTTTTTGCACTATTTCCATGCGTGATTTTCAAATGTATCCGAGTTTGCTACTCAGAGTTTGCTAATCGCTTCCTACTTTTGTGATGATCATTAAAGATAATCAACAGATTAATTACCCTGTCTAATATTTTATATTAGATAAAGTTGGTTCTCTGTGCAGAGAACCCGCAGGCAGAAAGGACTTTTCTGTAGCGCTCTACAGCAGGCGAACGGAATGTTGCAGCATGCAAATTATTATTATATTTTAATTACTATTATTATCGGCATCGAGACGGAATCATTCTAGAGAGAATCGCAATGCATCTGAGAATTATATTATATTTCCCTCCCCTAGACCACAGCTGCCCAGTACAACCACAGTCTGCTACTGCTCCTACTGGGAGCAGCCCAGTGCACCCATAGTATGCTACTGGTTGTAGTAAAGGTTGGGGTCATGAGTAGGGTTATGGTAATAGTTAGTGGGCTAGTTAGTAGGGCAAGGGTTATGGTTAGTGGGGTAGTAAGTCGGGCTATGGTTATGGTTAGTGGGCTAGAGTTAGTAGGGCTAAGGTTATATTATGGGCTGTATGACGTAAACAGCATTGATTCAACACACATCTATTCCTTCATGCTAATACCTCTGCGTTGTCGCCTGGGTCTAGTTAGTTAGGTCAGCTGTTAGTGTGGACTAGTTAGTTAGGTGTTGGTTAGTTAAGATTGAGTTACCGATTGACTCCTCAAAGGCGAAGAGGACCTGATGTCCGGCGCTGCTCAGCTCCACCATCCTCTTACCGATCCACTTGAACCCGGGCAGTGTCTCCTACAGACAGACAGACAGACGGACAGACACCACCTATAACACACTGCCTTAAAGCATGTCTCCTACAGACAGACAGACAGATGGACAGACACCACCTATGACACACTGCCTTAAAGTCTGTCGCCAACAGACAGATGGACAGACACCACCTATAACAAACCTCCTTTAAGTCTGTGTCCAACAGACAGATGGACAGACAGACACCACCGATAACACACTGCCTTAAAGCCTGTCTCCTACAGACAGACAGACAGACAGACAGACACCACCTATAACACACCTCCTTTAAGTCTCCTCGCAATCGTCTCTTATGAACGCTTTTGTCTCATCATGCTTATTGAAGCAACCTCAGTGTGAGCAACTATCAGCCACTAGGGGGAGCCAGAGGAGCGGGGGGCCAGCGGCGGGGCAGCCTCCTACCTCGAAGCGGAAGCCCTCCTGCTGGGCCATTGTCCTCAGGATCCGCGAGGAGACGCAGGTGGCCAGCATGTAGAGGCTGCTGGGGTCCGCGGGGGGGGGGTTCCTCTCCCTCCAGTTGAACAACATCCACCACCCCAGCAGGGCAGCCAGCTCGTTGCCAGTGAACACCTTCCAGTCCGACCTGCCACCCCGCACCATGACACGGACAATGTTAGACTCACTCACAGCAGGGTGAGACTCACTCTCAGCAGGGTGAGACTCACTCTTAGCAGGGTGAGAGTCACTCTCAGCAGGGTTAAACTCACTCTTAGCACGGTTAGACTCACTCTTAGCATGGTGAACCTAGCTCTTAGCATGGTCAACCTAGCATGGTTAGCTAGCTCTTAGCATGGTTAGCCTAGCTCTTACCCTGGTAGCAGCTCGGCGACGGCCAGGCGGTCAGCGTCGGGGTCCGTCGCTAGCACAACCCGCGCGCTAACGCTCTCCGCCAGACGAAGAGACAGCTCCTGGAAAACCAGGGATAGGGTTAGTTAGGGTTAACCATAACTAGGGTTAACCCTAACCCTAACTAACTTCACCACCAGAGAATGGTCCAGACTAATACAGAATAGTCCAGACTAACATCACCATCAGAGAATAGTCCAGACTAACTTCCCCTACAGAACAGGTGGTATGTTTTTCCTAGAGGCTCTGCTGTAAACCCGGGGTCAGGTCATCGGCTGAAGACCAGGTCCACGGGTGTCGTACCAGCACAGAGTGGCCCTCCTCGGGGTTGGGACAGCGCAGGGAGGAGAAGTTTGGGTCGGGGTCCCTCTGCTCCGGGACGGGGATGGGTGGGGGGAAGCCGAACACGCTGAAGGCCTGCTGGACGTAGCGATGCCCCACGCCGTGGAACGCAGAGTGGACGAATTTCAGCGGAGAGCGGAGGTTCAGCTCCCTGAAGAACACGGTCACCACCAGGAGATGAAGCACAATCCAGAACAGAGACCAGTCTAACAACCAGGAGATCAAACATAGACCAGTCTATCACCAGGAGATGGAACACAGTCCAATCTACCAACAGGAGATAAAAACAGTCTAGTTTAACACTAGAAGATAAAACAGTCTAGTTTAACTCTAGGAGAAGATAAAACACAGTACAGCTTAACTCTAGAAGATAAACATAGTCTAGTTTAACACCAGGAGGTAAAGAATGGAATGGTGATGATACACCTTAGTCTATCTGTACCTGTGGAAGCAGAGGTCTTTGAGCTCCTCCATGTAGCTGCAGGTCGCTCCCACCAGGGGGTCCGTCCTCAGAGGGGAGCGGTCTGCTAGCCCTGCGTCCCAGCATGCATCACTCCAGGGCTCCTCGCTCTCCTCGATGCACCGCAGCACCTCCTTGTCGTGAGGGGAGGAGATCTGCGCTCCTGTACACCAATACACCTGCGAGAAACGCACTCCTTCTAGAACACTCTTTCTGGATAGAACACTCCTTCTGTAGAGAACACACTCTTTCTAGATAGAACACACTCTTTCTAGATAGAACACACTCTTTCTAGATAGAACACACTCTTTCTAGATGGAACACACTCTTTCTAGATGGAACACACTCTTTCTAGATAGAACACACTCTTTCTAGATGGAACACACTCTTTCTAGATAGAACACACTCTTTCTAGATAGAACACACTCTTTCTAGACGGAACAAATTTTCTAGATGGAACACACACTTTCTAGAAGGAACACACTACTTCTGGATAACCAGGGGAACCAGGAGGTTCTCACCTTGTAGCCGTTGTCTTCTTTGGGGTTGTGTGACGCGGTGATCATGACTCCTGCTGCAGCTCCGAATTTCTTTACAGAGTAGGCCTACACAACACTCTGCATGTTAGAGTAGGCCTACACAACACTCTGCATGCTAGAGTAGGCCTACACAACACTCTGAATGTTAGAGTTGGCCTAAAAAAAACTGCATGTTAGAGTAGGCTTACACAACACTGCATGTTAGAGTAGGCCTACACAACATTATGCATGTTAGAGTAGGCCTATACAACACTCTGCATGTTAGAGTAGGCCTACACAACACTATGCATGTTAGAGCCGGCCTAAAAAACACTGCATGTTAGAGTAGGCCTACACAACACTCTGCATGTTAGTGTAGGCCTACACAACACTCTGCATGTCAGAGTAGGCCTACACAACACTCTGCATGTTAGAGTAGGCCTACACAACACTCTGCATGTTAGTGTAGGCCTACACAACACTGCATGTTAGAGTAGGCCTACACAACACTCTGCATGTTGTGTATGTATAGACATGTAGGCATAGCACAACAAGCCACTATGTTAGCACATCGGAGCAGAAAGCTCACGGACCACGAACGGTGTGGGGACGTAGGTGGAGAAGAGGAGGACTGGAACGTCTTTACTGAGCAGCACGGCCGCGGTCAGCCTGGCCAGCCTGGGGACACACCACGGTCACTGTGCTGCATGCATGAGGTTCACCGCTTCAAATGACCAGGGTCTGGTCCAGCCGGGACTGACAGCAGGGTGCTGCCTAACAGTTACCGGCTGCCTCACAATAGAGGCCAATCCCTACAAGTTCATACAAGACAATAGAGTCTTATCCCTACAAGTGCATGCAATACAATAGAGGCCAATCCCTACAAGTTCATACAAGACAATAGAGTCTTATCCCTACAAGTTCATGCAATACAATAGAGGCCAATCCCTACAAGTTCATATAATACAATAGAGTCTTATCCCTACAAGTTCATGCAATACAATAGGGGCCAATCCCTACAAGTTCATACAACACAATAGAGTCTTGTCCCTAGACGTTCATTCAATGCAATAGTCTTATCCCTACAAGTTTAGGGTTTCCCACAGCACTTTACAGCTTAAGCGGCCGCCTAAGCAACACACGCCTAGCGCCATCACTACATCATAAAAATAACAATAAAAGTTAAAAATTGCTAACTGTTCTTGTTGCAGTTGTTATTTTGAGAATGTTGAGCAGCACTTTTCTTTTATATATTTGTAAAGTTCAAATTGCACACAAGAGGGTCTACTTGGAGTTCATACAATATGGTAGATACTGATCCACAATAGAGTGTAATAGCGTGAGGCACCGTTCGCTGGTACAGCCGCTGGCCTCCTGACCCCTGGTGTCGAATCCCACCACCACTCCTCTGGTGCAGAGGTTGGAGAAACACCTGGACAGGTAGACGTACAAGCCCTGGAATCACATTAGAGAGGGTTTGATTAGAATGAGACCGCTTGAATATTATCTCACCTGTGTGGTAGTAGTATTAATCTACCTGTGTGGTAGTAGTATTAATCTACCTGAGTGGTAGTAGTATTAATCTGCATGTGTGATAGTATTATCAATCTACCGGTGGTAGTAGTATTAATCTACCTGAGTGGTAGTATTAATCTACCTGAGTGGTCTGGATGACCGTCAGGTCGTTGATGAACGAGAAGCCAGCACCCATGGGTGCCCTCAGACCGGCGGTTCCAAACGTCATCCTGGAGCTGAACCTCCTCCTTAGCTCCTCACTCCTCCCCTCCTCCAGCAGCACCTCCACCTGCCCGCGGGTCAGGGGGTTCTAGAGAGCACCCCAAACATCACAGAACCACAGGCCATACTCAGAACTAAACAGAGTACCGGTCAGTAGTGCTGACCAACAGTACTGCTCCAGTAGTACCTTCAGAATCTGACACATGCAGTACAGGCTTGATATGCTTTCCCTGATTGATTTTGGTTTAAACAGCAAGCTGTCCTGGGTCAGACTACACTGTATGGGAGGGTCCAACTAGACTGTACGGGGGGGTCCAACTAGACTGT
>JAOPUD010000055.1:1303339-1316949 GCA_027122715.1 Trisopterus minutus
TATGAAGGAAATATGTTGACGAAGATGTTCCCCTAATGCCAGACTGCACCTCGGCTTTCAGGTGAGTGGGCTGCAGAGCAATGTCATGTTCAGCATGGTCTAAACAGGATTCAACCGCTCAACCTAAGGATCAAGGTTATTCGACTACCAGGGGCCAGGGCTCCCAACATTAAAGCTAATCTTAGGGTGCTGGCATGCGGTCAGACCACATACGGGGTTAGACTAGACGCACCAAACACAGACACTAGTTTGACCAACATTGTAATTGAGTTGAACTAGAAAAAGGTTTAAGTCCTGTGTATGATGTATGTTTGAAACAAGCCAGTGGTTTAGAATTTGTATCCCAGAATCCTCAACAGATATTCCAGAAAGCCACACACCTTTGACCTAGGTAAAAACAAGTATGTGTGGTCTGATTGTTATCATAAGATATGTTATTTATCTGGTGTGTGTGAAATGTATTTTGACAGGAAAGAACTAATTGGAGGGTTACGTTACTTAATACTCCTAAAACTAGGAGACTTACCAAGCGCAATTTGAAGATGGCATTATTTATTTATTTTTACTCAAAATACTGAAATTAAAAGTAAAAGAAAATCCTCAGTTTACTTCAGGTAAACCAAATTATTACAGTGTTTGATCAAAGTGGCACAAATAGCCAAGCTGACTTCCCTACATGACCTTAGTTCCTCCTATTACACATTGAAGAATAATATAGTTTTGTACCAACAAGATAACTGAATGAAGGTTAATAATTCCTTGGAAAATAATTGTAAAATACATTAAAATAACAACTTGCCTATCGATAGTTCAGGGTGCCTCTCTTTCAGATAATCAACCATCAGGCTACTTTCACTCTCCTCTTTCTTCATCACTGTATCAATAAAAAAAGAGAATGAGCGTTAATGCATCAATTATTAATAATCAAATTAAAAGAAGATTCTGTTAATGCGTTATTATCGCACTCATTTTAACAGTACTAGTTTATAGCAATAATAATAATAAAATATATAACCGCAAGCGGTGATTAACAGCATCCAAGCAAAGGGATAAGTCAAGAACAAACTAATGGAAGATATATATGGAGGATAAATAAATATGACATAATTATGAAGGAAATATGTTGACGAAGATGTTCCCCTAATGCCAGACTGCACCTCGGCTTTCAGGTGAGTGGGCTGCAGAGCAATGTCATGTTCAGCATGGTCTAAACAGGATTCAACCTCTTAACCTAAGGATCAAGGTGATTATACAATTTTTGGTTTTATCCAAGTTAATTTAGAGTCGTTTAGAGATCAAACATTGTATAACAATAGCTTTAACACTATATCGGTGGTCTCTTCTACACCAGCTCAATTTTTTGGCTTTTTCAAAAAAATATCCATTATTTATGTATTACTCAATTAGGTTTTTACACCTGCATTGAGTTGGCACTCTTTTATCTTACTTTTTAGTCACTGCATGACAACTCGAGAAACCTTTAAGTCATGCATCTGACTTATGTTAAAAATAAGCCATAGGTTAAATTTATATTGCAGTGGGGTATACTACGAACCTCGATTAGTGGGTTAGCAAAGTATGTTGCGCTCACCATACAACACCCACTCAATGGCGTCACCATTTGTGGGTGTTCCCGTGGACCTCGGAGCTCGTATCGTACAGGGGTCTCTCCGGAGACGTAGGGCCTTATCTTGCACCCAGCGCAATTGACTATCTACACCGACGCATGTATCGTTGCTAGTTTGCACCCTGCGCAAAGCTGATTTTCCCCCGGCGCAACCAGGCGCCACTACACTTTCGCCTGGAGAGGCGTTTTCCGGTGCAAATTATACTTTTTACCGATCTTACCGATTGCACAACTGACTGAATGCACTAGCGGATAGCACAGTTGGTGTTGCTATTTTGACGTGCCATGGCAGGTCAGAACTGCAACATATGCTACACACACGTGTAGCACACGTGTTAAAGGGGATGGGAGGAGGAAGACTCATTGTTTTATTGCACGTTACGCCCAAAACACACCTACGGGTTTTAGACCGACCCATTTTAGATTTGTGCCGGGCGCAAGAGCCATTTATCCGCATAGAACCGCCCACAAAGCTACTTAGACTTTTGCTTCACGTCTGCGTTTGAGACCGTCTAACTAGGGCCCAGAGTGTCTTTTGGGACAGAATATTCTTTATGAGAGATACAGGTTCTCATCAGAGGGTATTTGCTACTTTATCGTCCTTGTTGGACCTTATGTAGGCAGTGCTTACTGTTGGACAGTGTGTCTCCGTGAGAGACAGGTAGAGTGCAGGTAGAGTGTCAGTCTTGAATTTCTGCTTGCGGGGTACGCTCCCAAGTAATGGCCATTTATGTTAAGCTTACAATGTCACAAATCATCATCAAATCACAAGTCATATGAACTACTCATTTACTAAAGGTTATGATATTATATTTTTGTGCTTATTTCGAACTTGAACCCATGTTCTCAAGGCTGTGCTGGCACCACAAGTATGGTAAAAATGCATGATGATGGACCGGCGAGATTTGAACCCCGATCGCTGGGTCTTATACTAATCCACTACGCCACCGCCACTACCTCACTGTGGTCATAAACATATGCTATACATTTCTTACATAGGGTGGATTTAAAGTGAATTCTGGTAAATTTAATAAAAATCCTTAATTATGGAATAAGGCAGGTTGGACGTTTCTTATGCATTTTGAAATCATCATCACTGTATTGTGATTAATGGCGGTGGTTATTTTATTGACTATATGCAGAATCTTATCCCTTATATGAATGAGCACAATCACATATTTTTTTCCAGCACGCCTCCCTAGCCAGTATATGTGCAACCATGTTGCCCCTAGCTGTTACTTGATTTTTGAACTCCTCATAGGAGTTCATTATGACTATCTGTTCCTCTAGAGTAAAATAGAATGCTCTTGATCTATAAAGGTGAGTAGAATGAGGCGATAAACGACCCTTTCACGTGAACGTGCTTCGAACCTAAAGCGGAAATCCTGGCTCGACTAATCGAATCCTAAGTGAGCGTCGTGGTTCCATTTAACTCCATTGAACTCTAATTGAGAGTTGCGTCTCTGTTGATCCAGGTTTTCCCAAGAAAGCCTGGGTATGTTCAGCGAAGCTTGTAGTATACCCACAGAACCCCCAACAGATATCCCAGGAATCCACACACCTTTGACCTAGGCCATGACCATAACATAGAGGTTTATGCAGGTAGCCTAAAAAATCCTACAACTAGGAGACTTCAACTCACCATGTGTGCTACCAGGTATATCAGGTGGAAACGACGACCTTAATTCGATAGGGTCAGGCAGCTTAGACTTGGACCAGCTCCCCTGTGCACTACAGCCTGACAGCCTCTGACCAGCTGATTTATACCAGCGATGTTCTGAAAGACAAATAGAATTTGTAAATTGCATTAAATAATTTTTTTTGATTCTGAAAAATACTAACTACTACTACTATAAATACTCTTACTATGTAAGATCTGACTTCCACGGATAAGGCAATGTAACTTTATTTATATAGGACTTTTCATACACAAGGCAGACTCAAAGTGCTTCAAATAGAAAAATGAAATGCAATACAATTACCACTTAAACATTATTGTGTCAGTGTGTGTTAAAAATTCCACAAATATATAACATGGTTACATGACTGGATCATGTATCATGTTTGTCACATATCATGTAATTTATCAAATTGCCCTGCAGAGTGGGTGTCATTGTCACTGTCTGTAAAAAAGACAGACAATCCACACACAGTCAGGTCAACAAGATTTTTTAGGGCCGATAACGATAGCTTTTTTATCATCAGCCTTAGCCGATGGCTGATAGGCCGATGGCTGATACGCTGATGACCGATACGCCGATACTGAGTTTCTTAAGCCAATATTTGAAGCCTATACTACCCTGGAAATCCAGAGTTCTCGCGAGAGCACAATTGAATTTGCTCAGCGAGTCACTCTGAGAACGAACAATATACTCACTCCCCAATTCCCCAGGCCCAGAACATTAACCAATCACATCGGTGTATCTGTTATAGGCGGGCCAAAAGCGTTGTTTTTTTTTTTACCGACTGGATACAGCATGAGTCTTATCTATTGGTTAGCTCCACTGGTCTGGATACGTCACCCATTGTATTCTTCTGATTGTTCGTAGTGTTATCCAATTGCGTGCAGTGATATTATCAAATGCATGCTTTGTGCCAGCCCTCGAGTTGGGCCATTTTCATTACTCGTTGCCAGAACCTACAACTTTCGGATGTGGGTCTGGATTTCCAGGCCCAGGCCTCCCTAGCCAGTATATGTGCAACCATGTTGCCCCTAGCTGTTACTTGATTTTTGTACTCCTCATAGGAGTTCATTATGACTATCTGTTCCTCTAGAGTAAAATAGAATGCTCTTGATCTATAAAGGTGAGTAGAATGAGGCGATAAACGACCCTTTCACGTGAACGTGCTTCGAACCTAAAGCGGAAATCCTGGCTCGACTAATCGAATCCTAAGTGAGCGTCGTGGTTCCATTTAACTCCATTGAACTCTAATTGAGAGTTGCGTCTCTGTTGATCCAGGTTTTCCCAAGAAAGCCTGGGTATGTTCAGCGAAGCTTGTAGTATACCCACAGAACCCCCAACAGATATCCCAGGAATCCACACACCTTTGACCTAGGCCATGACCATAACATAGAGGTTTATGCAGGTAGCCTAAAAAATCCTACAACTAGGAGACTTGAACTCACCATGTGTGCTACCAGGTATATCAGGTGGAAACGACGACCTTAATTCGATAGGGTCAGGCAGCTTAGACTCGGACCAGCTCCCCTGTGCACTACTGCCTGACGTCCTCTGACCAGCTGATTTATACCAGCCATGTTCTGAAAGACAAACAGAATTTTCAAATTGCATTAAATAATTTTTTTTCACAAATCAAGTAATTTATCAAATTGCATCATCTCGAAAAAGACAATCCACACAGTCAGGTCAAATCCCACTCAACCAAAATGTAGATATAACCGCCCTAAAAATGGGTGTGAGGGTGAAGGTGAGGCTACAAACCTGAACCAAACCTATAAAAGTTATCCTGTCACACCAGCAGAGTAGTGAGAATATCGCCACTGGCCGAAACCCCCTGTCTCCGTCTCCGTCTCTATCTCCATATCCCTCTCTCCTTCACTCCAGCAGCTACGTCACTCAAATCGATCGCTATGGCAACGTACCGAGGTAAGCAGCGCACACACAGGCACCATGCACGCACACACCACTTAAACAGATCAGAACTTTACACACAGGTAAACCCGGCTTGGGTAACCTTGGCTACCTTTGTTACCCAAAAAAGTAACAAAGTTATTACTGTAAACTGTAATTACTTTGTAATTCGTTACCCCCAAGACTACCTAAAACTACCCAGCGTGCTGGCATTTTGTGTGGTGAATACGGGGACAGCTCATCAGTGCAGCTCCCTTGTCCACTAGGCCTACTATATGAGGACTTCTTAACAGGTTTTGAACGATTCTGTACGAGTCCTGAAAGACAAACCAAAATAATTCACCAATGTCATTGTATTTTTATTTATTCACTACTTCTCTCTATGGAAGTTCTTTTAAATCACTGGATGACAACTAGAAAAAGATTTAAGTCCTGCTTATGATGTATGTTTGAAACAAGCCAGTGGTTTAGAATTTGTATCCCAGAATCCCCAACAGATATTCCAAGCCACACACATTTGACCTATATATATTCATAAAATTAGGTCTCATTATGTTATAATATGAAATACTATTCATCTGGTGGGCTTGAAAGGGAAGTACTATGATATAGAGGGTTATGCAGGTCGACTTATACTCCTAAAACCAGAAGACTTGAACTCACCCAGCGTGCTGTCGCTTTTGGGCATTTTATGTGGCGGATACGGGGACAGCTCATCAGTGCAGCTCCCTTGTCCACTACTGTACGATGACTTCTTAACAGGTTTTGAAAGATTCTGTACATGTCCTGAAAGACAAACCAAAAGAATTCACCAATGGCATTGCATTTTTATTTACTCAGGACAAATACTCACTCTTCTTCTTCTTACTTCTCTCGATGGAAGTTATTCTACAAAGTCCTGCAATTTCTCAGATTATTACTATAAACTGCCTTTGTGTTGGCAATCCTTGTTCATCAAACTTTTGAATCACTGTATGACAACTAGAAAAATATTTATGTCCTATGTATGATGTATGTTTGAAACAAGCCAGTGGTTTAGAGTTTGTATCCCAGAATCCCCAAAAGATATTCCAAAAAGCCACATACCTTTGACCTAGGTAAAGAAATAATCTGTGGTCTGATTGCTATTATATGATATATTATTTATCTGGTTTGTGTGAAATTTTGACAAGAAAGAACTATGATTGGAGGGTTATGTTCCTTATTACTCCTAAAACTAGGAGACTCACCTAGCGCAATTTGAAGATGGCATTATTTTTTTATTTTTACCCAAATACTAAAATTAAAAGTTAAAAAAATCCTCAGTTTACTTCAGGTAAGCCAAATTGTTTGCCACAAATAACCAAGCTGAGTTCCCTACGTGACCTTAGTACCTCCTATTATTCATTTAAGAAGTATATTGTTTTGTACCAACAAGATGATAACTGAATGAAGGTTAATAATTCCTTGGAAAATAACAACTCGCCTATTGATAGTTCAGGGTGCCACTTCTTCAGATAATCAACCATCAGGCTACTTTCGCTCTCCCCTTTCTTCATCACTGTATCAATGAGACAACATGCTTTGTCTTCTTTGGTCTTCTTCTCCTCTATACAGTCTTCTTCTCCTCGTCATTCAACACATTCATCTCTCTAAGGTAACCCAGGAGATTGATGTCATCGTCGTCCGACAACATGTAGACTAATTTAGAGTGAATCTTTCCAAGTTCTGAAAGACAAATCAAGAGAAATGGAAAATGTCAATAAAAAATGAGAGCAGCAATGTATAACTCCAAAAAAAGAGAATGTGCGTTAATGCGTCAATTATTATGAATCAAATTAAAATAAGATTCTGTTAATGCGTTATTATCGCACTAATTTTAACAGTACTAGTTTATAGCAATAATAATAATAAAAATAAAACCGCAAGCGGTGATTAACGGCGTCCGAGCAAAATGAAAAGTCAAGAACAAACTAATGGAAGATATATGGAAAATATATAAATATGACATAAATATGAAGGAAATATGTTGACGAAGATGTTCCCCTAATGCCAGACTGCACCTCGGCTTTCAGGTGAGTGGGCTGCAGAGCAATGTCATGTTCAGCATGGTCTAAACAGGATTCAACCACTCAACCTAAGGATCAAGGTTATTCGACTACCAGGGGCCAGGGCTCCCAACATTAAAGCTAATCTCAGGGTGCTGGCATGCGGGGTTAGACTAGATACAGGGTTAGACTAGATGCACCAAACACAGACACTAGTTTGGCCAACATTGTAATTGAGTTGAGTAATAAAAGGAACTATCCTGTTCGTCATCTCTTTCCTAGGTTAAGGTTCCACATTAGGTTGCTTGATTCAGCCTACTTTGTTTGAAATACATCCAAATCAGCCGTTAATCACTCATAAGTTAACCTTGGCATAATGGAGCTGCTTACAGTCATCATACACAACATGATAGTTACCTTAGACGTGCTATTCATTAGTTACACAATAGTCTCACAAACATGACCATACGCAGGACTTCAGAAATACAAGTTTGCTAGAGAGGTTGTGGGACATGCAAGTACAATTTTGGGTTTTATCCAAGTTATTTTAGAGTCGTTTAGAGATCAAACATTGGATAACAATAGCTTTAACACTAAATCGGTGGTCTCTTCTGCACCAGCTCAATTATTTGGCTTTTTCAAGAAAATATCCATTATTTATGTATTACTCAATTAGGTTTTTGCACCTGCTTTGAGTTGGCAATCTTTTATCTTACTTTTTATTCACAGCATGACAACTGAGAAACCTTTAAGTCATGCATCGAACTTATTTTCAAAATAAGCCATAGGTTAAATTTATATCGCAGTGGGGTATACTACGAACCTCGATTAGTGGGTTAGCGAAGTATGTCGGAGCTCGTAACGTACCGGGGTCTCTCCGGAGACGTAGGGTCCTATCTTGCACCCAGCGCAATTGACTTTCTACACCGACGTGATGTATCGTTGCCAGTTTGCACCCGGCGCAAAGCTGATTTTCCACCGGCGCAACCAGGCGCCACTACACTTTTGCCTGGAGAGGCGTGTGCAAGTGATAGTTGGTGCTATTTTACCGATTTAAACATTACGCCAATGCAATTGAACTGACCGAAAAATACCAGGTCTAAATGCACTAGCGGATAGCACAGTTGGAGTTGCTATTTTGACGTGCCATGGCAGGTCAGAACTGCAACATACGCTTACACACACGTAGGCTATACACAGCACAATCATGCAAACGATTAGCCTGATTTAAATATCATGATGTCAAAGATTGTTTATATGAGTGAAACGACATAGAAATAGCATTTGGATTGTGGATTTTTTTCCCCCTAGGAACTGCATGAATGAACACAGTAGAGTAGGCTATGCCATGCGTTTAAATAATAATAATCATAATTATAAACTTGAGCAAGGTATTCCAGCCTCCCAAAACCAAATCTCGTTTTAAAATCGTGTGTAACCGCGAGTTTTACCGCGAGTAAGTGTTTAAAATGCGGGTGATGCTTGGCGCGCGTGTGTGCGCGCTCCCATCTGTTTAAACACACGCAAACTAAACACGTAACACATAATACAGTCCATAGCGATGTATATTACCGGGGGGACACATGCATATTATGAACACAAGTCGGTAACGATAATGGATACAATACTGGTAACAAACAATGTTTGTTAATGCATTGCCGCATATCATTGAATAGACCGCGTCCGCATATCATATACTGTATGTGTTAAGTTGTCTTTGCCGCAATTTTACATGACGAATCAGTATTTCTGAAGTTGGAGAAGAAAACGCTATTCCATGTGTGAATTATCCCTATTATTTGACCATAAACTGAGCCATTTGAAGTTTGAAATTCATTCATTCATGCATCTGTCTCAGCGGAGAATCCCATCGCGCTGTCAAAATATCAACTCGTCAAGTCAAATGTGCTGGCTCTTAAAGGGGATGGGAGGTGGAACTCTCATTGGTTTATCGCACGTTAAGCCCAAAACACACCTACGGGTTTCAGACCGACCCATTTTAGATTTGTGCCAAGACTTGTTCTGAAAGACAAATGAATAGAATTTGTAAATTGCATTGAATTATTTTTTGTGATTCTGAAAAATACTGAAATGTAAGATCTGACTTCCACGGATTAGGCAAGGCAAGGCAACTTTATTTATATAGGACTTTTCATACACAAGGCAGATTCAAAGTGCTTTCAAATAGAAACATCATGAAATACAATACAATTACCACTTAAACATTATTGTGTCAGTGTGTGTTAGAAATTCCACAAATATAGAACATGATTACATGACTGGATCATGTATCATGTTTGTCACATATCATGTAATTTATCAAATTGCCCTGCGGAGCAGATGTCATTGTTTCTGTCTGTAAAAAAAAAGCCAAAAGGTTTATAAGATTGTTGTCACACACTGTAGCCTACCCCACCATCTTCTCTGGGTAGGACTACCCCACCCATCCTCTCTGGGTATAGGACTACCCCACCATCCTCACTGGGTAGGACTACCCCACTCAGCCTCAGTAACAGCTGCAGCTTTTAGTTTGTTTTTATTTATTTTCTTTTATGAGACCCGCGATTTCCCTTTCTTGTGGAAAGACGTGACTATCGTGGTGCAAATTAGCGCTCAAATCAGTCACTCCACCACGTTAGTGTTTACCATTTTGTGCCTTCTGTAAGGGGTGACAGCGACCACCATTTTTTTCTTTCTTTCTACAAAGTTTAGTCACTTACACGTTTTATTCAAGTTACTTACTATTACTATTATCGTATACTAGTTACGATACTATTAACTTAGAAATAAGTTAAATTGCAAACAAAAAACAACTCTTTATCTGAGGCTTTGAGATGAAGAGTTGATGCCACTGTGTGTGAAGTACGGTTGTGCAACACCCTTTCCGGGTTTCTGGGGGTATAACTATTTTACCTAGTGGTTGGTTGTTATCAAATCTCCGACTGGTGCAGTGGTTTGAGTGACAGGTCTGATGGACCTCCCTCGCCCCTATTTACTATTGAACAGGTGCCCATCTCCCGTTCATAATACTAACGTCATTGGGTTGAATCGAAACGTCAACTCAACCTCACGTCGATTTTTATTGATTGATATATATATAATTATTTTATTTTTTTTCAAAGCCCGCCCAAAGTGTATATATGTACCCGCCAGATCTGGCAACACTGACCGCAAAGGAAACGAGTAAACAAGAGCTTGGGTTTAGATGAAGCCAATTAGAGGTTCTTATGAAGCCACCCATTTAGAGAATGTATGAGAGTGGACACATCGGCCGATGAGGAAACATTCCAACCAGCTTTGGCTGGAAAGGAAAAGATAAATCTCTGGCTTTATGCTGTAATGTTTATAAAAACCCTATTAGATAAGAATGTAACAACCAGTTGGATGTGACCGCCTTTTTACAAGTTAACCCCAAATGAGAGGTTTGATTATCTACCTGACATGTTAACATGTCAAAGTAGTCTACGTGTTAACACGTTAAAGCGACATTTCTAAGACTGTATTTGCTCTAATGGCCTTCCAGTCGTGGTTAAGGACCGATGCCGAAAGGGTTAACGTGACGATCTGAACTGAGTACACGCTGTAATTTCCGTTACAATAGCACAGAATATAACAACCCTACAACAAAGCACAGATCCTAAACACACACTGATCCTATTAAATTATTATGAAACCAATGCGCATATAATATCATACAGTAGCCTCATAAGGTATAGGCCTACTCAAATGTTACAAAGTCCTAAGATAGTTTTATGACAAAGACGGCTTACCTTCCATATTTCCGTGTCAACGTTGAAATATCGACCAATATGAATCTACTCTGGCTTTCGCAGACTTCCTATATTTTGCAGGTTTCTTATTGGTTCAATTATTCTCTTCACGTGTTTCTACCTGACGCATAAGACCGCCTTATGGTCGTCACACGCTGTAGCCTATCCCCATCAGCCTCTCTGGGTAGGACTACCCCACTCTCTGGGTAGGACTACCCCACTCCGTCTCCCGGCTAGGACTACCTCACTCCGTCTCCCGGGTAGGACTACCCCACTCAGCCTCTCTTGGTAGCCGATCGGTTAGTCTTATCATACAGTCTACCCATACACAAATAGTATCTGGAAACTATTCTAAACTAAACTATTCTAAACAGACTATTCTCCACACCGCAGCCCATGTCTCCAGCTTGAAAATAATTCTGCGTTTGAGCAGCCTGAGGATGACCTACAGGACGAACGCTGTCAATACCTGTTGACCAGGGAATATTGAACTATTGACTGGACTTGTCCATGCGCCCTAGGGGAGGAAACTACCACCAGGTGGAGCTAAAGGTCTTCCCGACAGAGGATCGAGGTCCAGCTGAGCGATGGGGCGCATTTCATCCGTGGTTAAGAACCTTTTCATGGTGAAAAAGTCCCATAGTCATATCCACACCTGCCAAGACGCTATAAAACTTGGTTGTTTCCCATATTCATTATCCGTGTAGTTATCCAAGTCCTCTGGACGGGGAATATACGTTTGAGATTGTGATTATTGTTACAAACGAAATGCAACGCAGATGATTGATGGCCTACTCAACATTGTAATGTGACTGTTATTAGGACAGGCTTTAAGCACCCTGTCGCCCCCTTAATGTGGAGTTTAAAATAATGATAAGAAAAAAGAAATTATGATACTCATAATGCCAGATCAATGTTCTTTGCAACTAAGAAATATTTAACCTATTTTCATAATAGTTCGAATCAATTTTGTAATAAAACTAAAATAATCGGATGATATATACGTCCAATTCAGAGTTTCCAATCAAGTTCGATATGCCTGTCTGAGAATCTGTCCATTTGTAGACTTCAAACTCAGTCTTCAATAATTTCAATGTTATTTGCTTAACCGTATACAAAATGCCTGCAGTGGTAAGTTATACTCTATTCAAACGTGTAGCAATAGATGGATAAACAGTGCCATACAATACATGGTCTTATGGCCCCTGGAAGTATACCTTACACAGGTTTACTTATAACTTGGTCATTTCCCATATGTATTATCCATGTAGTTATCCAAGTCATCTGGACAGGGAATAGGAGATTGTGTAAAATGTCAATTTTATTTAAATTTGGTTTACCAGTATTAAACTGAGGAAGTAAATTTTTTCAGTATATCGCTGATTCTCTTTATTTGTCTTTCAAACTTTGCATCTTTAAGAATACCGACATTCAGTAGCGGACAGAGGAGCCGTGCTGGTGAGCTGTCCTCATCTCTGCCCCTTGAAATGCCTCCTAGTGACGGGATGCTGGGTGAAATGCACCTGAGCTCACATTTCTACTCACAGATCTTTAAACGCATGAGTGAAACCATAAATAACGGTCCACATGAATCTACAGTAGTGTCAATATTGCCCCAATCGCTTTACACTGATGTATTGCATAAGAGAATGGTGCTGAATTCTAATAATGTGATAATATTTACATTTATTGATATTGAATGTATTGGAATGACAGGTATAGAAATATGTCAAACAAAGTAAGAAAGAAAGATGCCTTTTCCAAAAATATTTTTTCTTTTGCCCCAAACCGACGTCTGAACATTCCTGGCTCAGGCTAACAAGCGCATGCAGAGGGAGGGATGACAATGCGGTCGGCTCAAGGCCGTAACATTGAGTCACTTGAATTATTACGGGTCATGACCATGTTAACATAATATATTAAATATTTTATTTTTTACTACTATTCTTTACTACTTTTGTACACTACTTCTACAACAAACGGACGTCTTAACAATCCTGGGTCAGGATAATGTTATGATATAACCCTGAGAGCGGAATTTTTGATATATCCATTTTAACTGTATAATATATATGAAAAAACATGATATGAATCATATATGTTGATGCCTCTTGGGGGAAATGTAAAAAAAAGCCCAGAATAAAGTCATTGTGGATTATTAAACATATCAAGATAAGCGTATTATTCTTTGGCATAATGTCAACTTGTTTTTCAAATTCCTTGATCATAACCAAATAAAAATTACTTCAAAATAAAATGTTTCAAAATTCCTATCTATACCTGAATACAGGAGGAACCTGAGGGGAACAGCTTGGTACACATGTACCAGCCCAGGAAGGAGATCCTATTCTAAACATGATAACAACTGTTACTATACACAGTCAAGACAACAGAACAACTGTGAATCGCAGGACTGACTCAATGAGTCCATCTTTGTAATTCCAATAAAACATACATTTAGTTGCCTCGGAAAAGGAGGGACATGGTCAGATGTTGTCATTTGGCAAGGAGGACCTGGGCCCCGTTTCCCGATAACGATGGATCCAAGCTCGTACGATCCATCGTACGATGGATCTTTCGATGCATCGTTAAA
>JAOPUD010000055.1:1386431-1403389 GCA_027122715.1 Trisopterus minutus
TGTGTGTGTGTGTGTGTGTGTGTGTGTGTGTGTGTGTGTGTGTGTGTGTGTGTGTGTGTGTGTGTGTGTGTCTACTAAGTGAGATTTGAGATGCATGTTTAGGGTAAGGGGAAATCAAGCTCCTTTCGTATGCAAGAACTGTTTTCTCTGGTGTGTATTTCCCCATTCAGGGTGGGCTGTGCGCTTAAGTCAATACTCACAATCCTGTGGTAAAAATATTAATAGGCCTACTGTTTTCTCCATTGAGACTTGACTATTTTTCCATCCTTGGTCTAGTCTATTCATACATAATTCATTAAACCATCAATAATTCACCATGGTGACATTACCAATAATAACACAACAATACTTTGTTTTCACTGTGCGGTTTAAAATGAACGTGTTGCCCTGGTAACAGAGATGAAACAAAATATTCCCAGGAGGAGAGACTGGAACAGAGGAACAGGACAGAATTCCCCCCTGATCCCACTTAGTAGTGCTGTCACACACTCTGTGTCTCTCCCTCTCTCTTTATCTCTCTCTCTCGCTCCCCCGCTCTCCCGTTCTCCATCTCTCTCCATCTTCCTCCTCTGTCTGTGCCTCCTTCATCTCTTTTCCTTACCCTTCATCTCTCTCCCTTCTGCCCCCACCCCTCTCCCCCCAGCCCCCTCTTCTATACCATAGGGGTCAAGCGAACCTCTCCCATCTTATTTGTGTTGAGAAACACTGTAGTGAAAAGGTAAACCTCGTGGTCATAAACTTCTGTTGGACCTAGGCTCTTTTTTTTGCAGCATTCCTTGTTGGCAAAAAAAAAAAGTGGTTTCGAATCTAAATTTATGACATGGTAGAAAAAAGGTGGGGCTCGATTTGTCGGGAGATGGGCTGCTACGTGATAGGTTGTCTAAGAGAAAATAAATAGTGAAACCCAAACTCAGCCGTGTGTGTGATTTAATTTATTCCCCAACAGTCATGTATGAATGTGCTTTCTTACATTGTAGAGTAACATAAATGTCTACCATATGTAGAAGCTACATTATATTAGGACTGATGTGGCTAACGCAGTTTTTAGATGCTTTAACCGTTTTTAAAAAGTTGTGCATAAACCCCGTAATCCTCATTTGAGTTAATCCAAAAAAAAAAAAAAGGACTTGAATTTCAACCATAGACAGTAGATTTCAACCTAAAGAGACTCGAATGTGATTGGTCCGTTTACACGCATGCGCTCTGCAATCGTATCAACAGACGAACCGAATAACGAACTCTCGGTCAGGAAGACGGTCGGCTTTATCGGCTGCTCGGTGAGTATCCGTCCGCTACCCGAGGGTCGACTCTACCAGGGTGGAGTTGTGAAACCAATCCTACCTTGATATGCGTTTGGGGGGTCGTTAAAATGGCGGCAATCTTTGTTTTGACCTGTTGTTAACCGACACGGCGTGACCTGCGGCGACACTTGATCCGGGGTGGTCCGGGGTGGGCTGGGTCCGGTGGTCCGGTGGTCCGGGGTGGGCTGGGTCCGGTGCTCCCCGCTGTGGTCTCCAGTCCGCCTGGTGATCCACAGTTACAACAGTGGTTTAACATGGTTTTTACCTGCATTTTTGGAAAGGTACCGTCGCGGAAGTCCATGGTTTCCAACTTAACAGCAGTAAACGGACTGTGAAATGACAACCAACACGTACCGAACCAGTTCTAACGCCGTGTCAGTCCTTAGTGCGACGTATGGGGCGGGTCCCGGGGACTCGCCAGGGCATGTTTCTCGGTCTGACTCGGGGTCAGATCTGGCTGCCAGGCGGGTGGTAAGAGGTCGGGCCCTGGGGCAGAGGTCAGGTTCAGGGGGTCGTGGTACGGAGGAAAGGCCCGTCCTTGTGTGCGTGTGTGTTGGACGTAAAGACCAGTGTTGTGTTGTTGCTGCTGAGCTGTGTGTAACTGGTGCAGGAGTCCTTAACACTCACAACAACAGCCCTACAGTCCAGCCGCCGAATTAATTCCATGTCCTTATGTCTCCCACAGACCCAGAGACCAATGCATGTCACACAACTCCAGACGAACGGCCAGTTAACAAAATGCAGTTGCCCAAACTAATTTCGAAAGCTTTATTCACATTTAAAGTGTATTTATATAGTTATTTATACATACATCTTATTAACCTCAAAGGCCAATAATGCAGACGCACTACGCTAGAGCAAGCAACGATTCAACCAGGGGGAAAAGAACCATTTCGGGATCCAGAAGACAAAGGATGCAGGACAGGCAGAGAGAGGGCCCGCTTCCAGGACATATTGGAGCAGATAATACAAATACATGTATCTATATACGTGTGTGTATATATATATATATATATATATAGCGCTTTTCACAAGTTACACAAGTACTCAAAGATGCTTTAGAGTGCAAACATAATAAAATAATTTAATAAGGCATATTTGTAAAAAAAAGATAAAGTAGGTGATGTGAAGGCAATCTTAACACGGTTAGGAATGAAGGGAGTGTGTCAGATGATGCTCCTGGTAACACATGTTGACCTCATTTGTTGTCATCCGTCTACCTCCGTAGGCCTGACCCCTCTGCCTCTGCTCCACACAGCCGCCATGGAGGACTTGGAGGAGGACCTCACGTGCTCCGTGTGCTACTCCCTGTTCTGTGACCCGCGGGTCCTGCCCTGCTCACACACCTTCTGCAAGGCCTGCCTGGACCGCGTCCTGCTGACCTCCGTCAACTACTCCGTGTGGCGGCCCCGCCCCCTGAAGTGCCCCAACTGCCGCAGCGTGGTGGAGCTGGCCCCCCCCGGGGTGGAGGCCCTGCCCGTCAACGTGTGCCTCCGGGCCATCGTGGAGAAAGTAGGCGGGAAATCGCAAAAACGCCTTCCGTTAAACACGCCTCCTCTCCTCTCCTGACTGAGGGCCCTGGGTAGAGTTGTACCGATACCAGATACCGGTACCGGTTAAGGAAATTCCTCCGATGCTACCTTAAATGCGCAGAGTACGCAAGTCTATGCGCCGATCCGCTACCATCACATGACTCGTCTACCACACGGGCAGAGAACGCCACAAACACTTCTTGGATGCTCACACTTAACTACAAGAATACAAATATATTATTATGATTACAAATGAGCTAGTTCTGTGAGAAATGTGGTCGACCGTGACTGAAGAGACTTCAGGTCACCGTCATCGTAATCAGAACAAGTACTAATACGCGTTACTAACTACTACCAGATGTAATATACTCGGTATCGGTCGGTACTCAATAATAGTTCAGGGAGCGGAATGGGAATGAAGAAGCGGTATGGGAACATCTCTACTGGAAGTGAGGGTCTGGTCGACGCTGCTGGTTCCTGCTCACCTCTCTGTCCCCCTCCCCCTCCTCCTCCCCCTCCTGTCGGTTCAGTACCAGAAGGACCCTCACCCCCGGACCCCCTGCTGCCCGGAGCACCGGCGGCAGCCCCTGAACGTGTACTGCGTCCAGGACCGCACGCTGATCTGCGGCGTGTGTCTGACGGTGGGCCGGCACCAGGGCCACGCCATCGACGATCTGCAGGCCGCCGTCCTCCGCGAGCGCCAGACGCCCGCCCAGCTGCTGGCCGCGCTGTCGGAGCAGCGCCTCGCCCAGGTGTGCCCCAACCTCCCTCCCTCCCCCCCCTCCCTCAGCGCAGAGCCGGACCAGTTGGCTCTTTTCGTCGCCGCTAGGCTGGTCCAACACTTTTTGTAGAGTGAAGGGCTGTGGGCTTTAGGAACCACAACCCTCCGCTCTACAACAAGTGTGGGACCATGAGCCTAGAGGAGACAGAGCTGACCGGGCTGGCTCTGTGCTGGACGAGGTAACATTAAGGAGTATGCAGGTGTGAGGGCCTTCTCTCAGGGCCTTACCCCTGCATACTCCTCAATGTTATGCATTTGAAATGAATTAATATTATTCAAACACAGAGTGGCGTTAGATAAAGGCGTAGGCAGAAAGACTATGTACAAACAAAGCCAGGTATACTTATCAATGCCACGGTTATAATTATTCTAATATTGTATACAGGGTACAGGGTTTAAGGTCACGTTCTGTTTGGTTAGAATAGAATGCATCTTTAATGTCCTCCAAGGTGGAAATTTTACTTGCTTGGCTCACCAGACCATAAAAGACAGATAAACATACAGACATTCAGGATGAAAAGAACATAATAAAGATGCTTAAATTCATCAAAATAAAAGTAAAAATAGCATCTAAAGAAAATAATAAATATGCTTAAATACATAAAAGTAAAAATAGCATCTAAAGAAAATCATAAATATGCTTAAATACATAAAAGTAAAAATAGCATCTCAGTTTGACGTCACTTGGTTTGTTTGAGGATACTGATGGCATTTGGAATAAAGGATTTTCTAAGTACACTTTTTGCCAGAGGCCCTCTCTGTTGTGCCTCCAGGACTTCAGGCGCTCAAACTGTCTGGAAAGAGGTTGTGGACTACCGGCAGTGATTAGTGTTTCCAGGTCTTTGACGTCATTGTGGCTGTCCCCCCCCCCCCCTGCAGGTGTGTGAGTTGGGGCAGCAGCTGGAGCAGGGGAAGGCCCACTGCGAGGCTCTGCTGAGGAGGGACCGGCTGGCCGTGGACCAGTACTTCCAGGGGCTGGAGCTGACGCTGCGCAGGAAGAAGGAGGCCTGCCTGGGGGCCCTGGACGTGGCCAACCACGACGTGGCCCAGGCCTACGACCCCCTGATCCAGAGGGTCCAGCGGCTGCAGGTAGGCTGGCAGGATGGACGGCTGCTAACGGACACTAGAGACGGCCACATACCATTTTTTTGGGGGGGGATTTTTCCACGTCCTGATACAGATTCCTGAAATCGAGTATTGGCCGTTACGAGTATACAGCTAACTTGTTCTTATTGGAGGGTTCTCTAATGATGACCGTAATGTAATGTCGCTTCACTTACTGTCGACAAACTCTTTTCATTACATTACATTTATGCACACATCATTTAATCATAATAAGACATTTGTATTCTTCTCATTAAGCGTGAGCGTCCATGTTTTTCTGACTTGGTCGCTGGAACACACGTAGGTGGGAGTTGTCGCGTTTTTAATTCCGACTTTCCACCTCCAGACCGCTAACAAACGCAGCCTAACACCGTAGTGGGTGTGACGTTACCCGATACTACATTTTAGGCAGTATCGGAGATATTTCGGATAGTGGCATCGATATCAGAACGACTCCATGTGGCCACTGGTGTTAAACCACCCGAGGTGACAGAGTGCCCGACTTGAGACTGCCTCCCGTGGTGTTCAGGAGGAGCAGTGCGACCTGGTGACCCTGGGGTCGTCCGTCCAGGAGGAAGACCGGCCGCTGGAGTTCCTGGAGCAGGTGCATCTGCTCCGAGAGAGGGTGGAGGCGCTGACGGAGGCCCCCCTCCCCTCCGCCGTGGCCCTCTCCGTCGCCCCCCGCGCTGCCGACTTCCTCCGGGACCACTGGGCCGTGGTGACCCTGGGGGCGCTGGGCGACGCGCCCGTACCCAGGGTGGGCTGCTGCCTGGGCTGTGGACAGCAGGGGGAGGGGCCAGGGGACGAGTCCGAGACGGTCCAGGCTGCCGGTACCGACGGTAATGAGGGTGTGGATCCGGGGCGTCCGGAGCCTTCGCCCCTCCGCCAGTGTCTGTCCGTGGGGCTGGCGCTGCTGATCTGGTCAGCGGCGGCGTATTGGGGCGTCTGCCTGTTGGCCGAGGAGAGCACCGGACTGACCGCTCCCGTTGTGGAGTTGGCCACCGCGGTCCACGCGCAGACCCAGAGAACCACGGAGGTCCTTCTTAGGTCTGTGGAAGATCTCTTCACGCAGGTGGCCTCCTTCCTCCAGACTGTCTCCGAGCCCTGAAGAGAACCTAAAGCAGTTTCATCCAGAGGGCCCACCCAGGACTTTTGAGGATTGCACAAACACTTTTTTTTTATATCCCTCGACCTGTCACAGTAACACACGTTTTACATTTTTTGTAAATAACCCACCTTATGAAGATATTTAGCTGTAGCTGCAATTTCTTTATACATCACGTTGAACAGCAAGAAATGTAGGATTCAGGGAGTTGGTTTGAAAGTGTAAAGCCCTGACGTACTGAAGGTACGTTTTTATATATATATATTCAATTTGATAACTATATATTTATGTAATATGTACATTTTAATATAACTTTTATTTTTATGTTTTTATATTAAGGCCATTAAAGAATTATGAAAGCTAAGCAAAGTGTTCGATGGGCAGTGAGATTATACTTCACTATTCTAAATAGTTGCTACTTCCATTGCACTGTCAGTTATGGGAAAATGGTTTAGGGAATTAGGTTTATGACCCTTGTGTGTGGGATACATAAACCAGGGTAACTTCAGATCCTTCCTGACAAGGATGTATAAATACTTTTACCTATGAAGCAATTTGTGGCAGCATGCATAACACAGAAAACCAATATAGATTGTTGCGCCTGTGAATGATCAATACACATCCAGCTCATTCAGCATGATAAGTAAAGACATCCAGTTCAGAGGTTTTAATATCTCGTTTTATTATTAGAGTAGCCAACTGCACGCAGCTGGCCATGAGCAGCAGAGGCGAACAAAGAGTTCAGTAGAAAGATTTGAATGCACAAGATTAAAAAGGACAGATGACATTTTATTTACATAAAAGGTTAAAAAATAACGGTCTGATTTGCGGCCTCAGGCGGTGACGGCCCCGTGGTCCTTGAACACGATGGTTTTGGGGTTGATTCCCACGTTCTTGGTGGTGTTGTGCGTCTTGTAGATGCCGATCAGGCGGTCAGCGATCTCAAACATGTTGTTCCTCAAGGAGATGATGATGAACTGGGCGTTCTTGGTTTGCTCCTGGACACGTGATACAAGCGTGGGGGGTTGGGGGTTAGCGAGGGAGAGGAGAGCAGCATAGACCACAGGACTGAATCAGGTCAGCCTCGGTCCAGCCACACGGCCTCAAAACAAAAGACAGACTCACTGCCAGCAGTAAAAGAAGGTTTAATACTTAGTTTGACCCCAGCAATCAAAAGCAGGTGATTTCCCAATATAGCCCGATATGACCAGTCCTGCATTACACAATAGAGGCGAACTGATGGGTCCGTCGACAAGAGCAGAACAGAACAGCTGCAGCGTTGCTCACACAAACAATTACTCACACATTTTGTGTGAGCAAATTCTTGAACAATACACGGGCCGCATGTTATTGATCCTGGAGGAAATCCGCCCGGCCCCAACACGACCCTGACCCTGACCCTGACCCCCCCACCCCCAGAGCTCGCCGTACTCACATAGATGTAGCACGCCACGATGGAGACGTTCTTGAAGTCGAGCGCGGCGTCGATCTCGTCCATGAAGTACAGCGGCGTGGGTTTGAAGTGGTGCAGGGCGAACACCAGCGCCAGCGAGCTCAGCGTCTTCTCCCCGCCGGACAGGTTGAAGATCTTCTTCCAGCTCTTCTTGGGAGGACGCACGCTGTGCTCGACAGACAGGTGTGAGTGTGATTAGCGGTTACAGGCCTTTTTTTTAACCTCTTCTGACATCGCAAGTAAGCGTGTCCACCTAGATGTGTGCAGCTGGATAGATCAGTCTACAGGCCTACCCAGTGGACTGTAGCAAATGTTGCTCATCTATCAGTCATACTTCTGGACACGCCCCCCTTGTGATGTCAGAAGATCAGATCTTTGTTTGCATAATGTGTCTAATGCACCTCCACTCATCGAGTGCTGAGTGTCCTCGTAACAACGAGGGGCGGGGTCTGACCGGGGTCTCACCTGAACATGATGCCCTCGGAGAAGGGGTCCAGGCTGTCCACCAGCTCCAGCTCGGCGTCGCCCCCCAGGGTCAGCATCTGGTAGTTCTCCTTCAGCTTGTTGGTGATGATGTTGAAGCCCGTCATGAACTCGTTGAGCCGCTGTTTGCGCAGGTCCTCGTAGCCCCGCTTGAAGTCGTCCCTCTCGCCGGTGATCTGGTCCAGCTGGGCCACGCGCTGCAGGTACAGCTCCTCCTGAAGAGGGAGGGGGAAGACGCACCGCTCAAATACGACCCCAGAGTCCGCTCCGCCCCGGGTTCAGAGGCGGAGCGAGATCTGGTATGACTTTGAGGCCCGGTCCCAATTCCCCCCCCCCCCCCCTTCCCCTAGATTTTGCGCAATCCCGCGAAGAGGTAGGGTGTCCCAATACTTAGGGGAGCAAGGGGGAGTGCCTATTTCCCCTTAAAAATCAACCCTTGAACGCTAGCCAGCTCGGCAGCTGACTTGCAACTAAGGGCACTCAGAGCAAGTGTTCGTGTTAAGGGGAGAGAAATGGGCCTTAGTCTTTAAACACGCTGCACCTCACGGAGACCCCAAAAGGCTCCTCACAGCGACGGTTATCCTGCGCTCAAGAAGGAACTGCCAACCTTACCTTTTTCTTGTACTCAGCGATGGCCCCCAGGTTGGGCTTCATCTGCGCGCACTGGGCCTCCAGCAGCGCCCTCTTCTTGGTGAGGACGTTGGGGTCGTGGATGGCCTCCAGGTCAGCGGGGCTGAGCTTGGGGAGCTCTTCGGCCGGCTTGTCCCCGATAGCGTGAAGAGCCAGCTTGGAGGCCTGAGGCAGAAGAGCCAAGGAAGAGGGAGGGTTAAGGAAGGGTTAACAAACGTGTCCATCCACGCCGCTCTCCTGTGAGCGGTCACACCGACGGAGGCTAAACGAACATCTCCACATTAAAAAAAAAGGGTGCGGGCACTTCTTTGTGGTAGTGGCTGATCTTGCTGCCCTGCTCGGCGATGGTGGCGTCGAGCTGCTCGATGCGGAGGCGTATGCTGAGCGACTCCTCCTGCAGGGCGTGCTCCTGCTGCTGCAGGCCCTTCATCTCGTTCACCACCGCCTGGTACTGCTGCTGCACCTCCGGCAGCGCCGCCTGGGACACACGGGAGCACGCTGTAGTCCACGCTACCCGCCCCCCACCAGGACAGCAACCCCCCCCAGCCCACTGTAGTGACCAGCGGTTACCCCCTCCCCACTAGAGCCATCAGCGCAGGACTTACCTCCGCCTCCTGGCAGGCCTTCATCACCTCGTTCCCCTCCTCTTCCAGCTGCTTGAGGAGCGCCGTCAGCTCCTCCACCGTCTTCTTGTTCTCCTCCTGCTCCGCCTCCAGGCGGCTCACCGTCTCCTCGCACTTCTTCAGGTTTCTGGGGTCAGAGGGGAGCAGAGGAGAAGGAGAGGAGGAGGTCAGTGTTGAGGACCGGGCGTGGCCGTGGACCAGTGTGTAAAACAGAGTGAGGAGGAGGAGGAGCCTCCCGTCCCCCCACCAACCGGCGGCGCCCCTCACCGCGCCGCTGTCTTGATGGCCACCTGGGCCTTGGTGACAGCCGAGGAGCAGTCGTCCAGCTCCTTGTTGACCTTGTCCAGCTTGTCCCGCTGGGCCTTCAGCTTGTGGCTGTTGATGTCCACGATCAGGGTGTGGAGCCGCTTCACCTCCGCCTCCACCTTCCCCGCCTTGCTGGACGCAGCCTCGAAGTCTGGAGGAGAAACAGCAGGGGGTCCGTTCACTTAAGGCTCCACACTGTATGTTGTATGGATGTGGTCCGGTGTGATGCAGGAGAGGCTCTGGCTCTCCGGGAGGACCGACCCTTCTTGAAGGCCTGCAGGCCCTTCTCCATCTGCTTCTGCTTGGTTTTGTCTGGAGCGGCAGCCCGCACGTTGGCCTCCAGCTCCTTGATCTGGGGTCTGAGGTGGGCCTCCTGCTCGGCCAGACTCTGGAAGAGAACAAAGGGGGGGTGGGGGGAGGAGCACAGGGTCAGCCGTCGGAACACAGCGTGCAATGAGTCACACCACACACCGGTGCAATGGAATTAGGGGGCGGACACGACAAGGTCTGATAGTTTCAGAGCGTTTATCAGAAGGTTATCCTTGGTGGACCAGTAGTTTTCCGTTTCCGGTACGGCCTAACCGCTTGTGCCTGTGCACTTCTAGTCAATGTTGAACGGCCTAACGAGGGAGGTGGAGGAGAGGGAAGAAAGCAAAAACGCTCCGTGAAGGAGGGCTGAGCTACCGTCATGCTCTTGGCGTATTTCTCCAGGGTGTTCTTCATCTCCCGCAGCTGGGGTCGGAGGCTCTGCACACTCTCCTCCAGCTGCAGCTTCCTCTCCTGGAAGCCCTGCAGCTGCGCCACCTTCTGCTGCAGCTTCACCTCCATGCGGTCCAGCTGGAGAACACGCACGGACGTACACAAAGGCATGAATAAAGGGAGCGGAAGGGGGGGGGGGGAGAGGAAGTGAAGACCTGCTTTAATGATGATGAAGAAGACGACGATAGCAGTCAGGGTGGGAGCTCACCTCATCCTGGGGGACCTCGGTCCCGATGGAGGAGCCCATCCGGCCCTTCATCACCCGGCCTCCTCCGGTCATGGTTCCTGGGAGGAAGAAACACAAACGGTTTTAATAAATGTGGGAGGCCACAACTGACCCGGGTGCTCGTCTGTCGATTAGGATTTATCAGCGTCGGGTTGTTGAAATTAAATGTTATGAATGTTATGAAACTGAAAGGGTATATTGCTGTAGCTCAAATTTGAACCTAAATGTGTCAGCATATTAGACCCAAGCAAACAGATGTTTGCTTGTGGCGACCCCGTTATTAAAAGGTGACATATCACACCACCAGGCGCGAGTGTGATTAGCCGCTACAAGCCGTTTTGAAAATCTGCCTCTTCTCACATCACAGGTGGGCGTGTCTACCTAGATGTGTGCTGGATAGAGCAGTCCTGTAACGACTAATCCCACTCCCACTCCCACTCGTCGTTATAATATGTAACCTTTAATATAAGCTCCCTCCCTCCCTCCCTCCCTCCCTCCCTCCCTCCGTCCCTCAGGCCTGAGGGACGCGGACTCACCGGCCATCTCGATGATCTGCCCCTGCATGGTCACCACCCGCCAGCGCTTGTCCTTCTGGAAGGCCATGCGCGTGGCCTGCTCCATGTCCCGGGCCACCAGGGTGTCCCGCAGGGCGAAGTAGAAGGCGGGCCGCACGCTGTCGTCGTTCACCCGCACCATGTCGAAGAGGCGGGGGCAGTTCTCCGGTGTGTTGATGGCCGCCATGTTCCTCTCCCACACCTTCATCTGGTGGGGCGAGCGGGGGCAACACAGGGCACTTCAGGTTCAGCGTTCAACACTCTCATCCAGACTCACGGTCACTGGGACTGCATGCAGAAGCTCTGGCTCGAGGACGCCTACAGGCAAGCGTTTGGGACATTTGGGATGATGGAACCCAGGACCTTTTGGTAGTGTCATGTGAGATCTCTTTGTCTCAGAAAAACTCCAGCTGCAAACCCACCGATAGGATTTGAGCACAGAGATACTGAAGTGGTTCAGTTTGGCAGAACTCAAATTGAGCCAAGTCATCGTCGTTGCCGACTCCTGACACAGAGTGTAGTCTGCACTGTGGATCAGACCCCCTTCCCCCATCCAGTACAATGACTTTGCGCTCACGTTGATGGTTGTCGGCCCAACCTCTCCCATCGCTATGCACGGCCGTTGGGACTCGTGACCCTCACCTTGTCGAGGCCTATGAAGGTCGCGACTCCTATGTTCTGTGTCTTGAGGAAGGTCACACACTTCTGAGCGGTGTCGATGGTGTCCACCAGGATGTTGTCCAGCGCACCACAGCTGGAGGAGATGGCCACGTCGTACTTCTCGTCGATAGCCCCCAGGTCCCCCTAGAGAAGAACACATGACATCAGGACACCGAGGGTCAGCCGATAGGGAGGGAGGTCACTCCTGCTGAGCGAGCAGCGTCAACCCGATGGCTCACTGCAGGCATGTCAACACCACTCAGACCCAGAGTTTATACACACACCAGCTGAGCAGCTTGCTAGCTATAGTGAGGTAGGAAGGGTTGTGTGTGTCCGTCTCTGCGTGTACGTGTCTCAGAGTGAGTGAGTGAGTGAGTGAGTGTCTGTGCGCGTGCGTCTGTGGGCCTACCAGTCTGCCCAGGATGCCGGGGATGCGACCACTGCTCTTCTGGTTCATGAGGGCATCCAGCACCTTGCCCCGGCTGCGGTTGGACGACAGGGAGCTCTTGGCCTCCTCCACCTTCTGCCTCATGTCCTGCACCAGCTCCCTGTTGTCCTTCTCCACCTGCAGAAGCTTCTCCAGCTCGCTCTCTTGCTGCAGAACACACACACACACCGCCATGGAGACGCTCACAGATCAACAAGACGGGGTGTCCACCACGCACTAAGGCGGTCCATCATCAGCGATTGTTAGCGCTTGGCACTTGGTTTCTATGAACATCCTTACTGTATCCACAGTGATATATTGTTGTTTCTCTTTCTTCTTACAAATGATAAAAATAAAAAAAAGAGTCTGCTAAAGACCCTGAGTGTAAATGTGAATGTAATGGATAACCCAGCGCCGGACTCACCTTCCTGAGCTCCTGCTCGCTCTGCGGTATCTTCTCCTGCAGGTCCTTGATGGCCGCCCGCCGCTCCTTCAGTGTGTCCGAGGTCGACAGCAGCGTCTGCTTGGCCGCGTTAAGCTGGGTGAGCGCCGTGTTGTGGCGGCTCAGGTAGAGGTCCAGCTCCGACTGGGCCAGGTCCATGCAGGACCGCGTCTCGTTCACCGCCTTGCTCAGCTCCATCAGCTCCCTCTCTTTGGCCTGGGGGACAACCGCGGCGACTGTGGTCAAAACCCATCTATTGGCAACTCATCTCATTTTAAAAACAACTTCTCCCAAATAAGGGTTAGGGCGATTTTCGTGTCCCTCACTGCGTCACCTCGCGACGATGGCCCTGGCTGCCATTTTAGAGTATTCGGTATCAGAGGTTTTTCAAATGTGGATTTAAGGGCGGCATACGCCCCATTGCGTATCCCATGCCCTTAAAAAGCAGGTAGGACGTGCATGAATGAGCACGGTAAAAAATGATGCCTCAAACCTTAATCGCCATGCTTGCAAAACATGTAGAACCAACATGAAATATGATGCGATTGCCGTTCTCAAACTGCCTGGCAACATTGCTCCATCTCATGGGGAAACCGCATGTCAAAAATCACCCCGTTTGAGGCGACCCACAGCTAGACATAATGCCGATTTAATAGAGGCCTTCAGCCTTCAGGGAAAACAGGATTTGCAGACGATTGCCTCTACCCTATGGCAGAAGAGAGCGTAGCGGCTCAAGGCACACCCACCGTGACAAGAGGTGCTCTCGCTAAACGATACAAGTGGCTTATAACGACGGTTGGCCGTTCGGTTGGTTTCATAGTATGGATATCGCCCAACCCTCAAATCCACACACGTCAATGCAGGAAGGTACTGCAGATGTGCGGGGGTAAGTGGGCTTCCTGCATCTTTCCGCCACGTGAAATGAAATCACATGAATCCTAGACCAAGGCCACAGGAAGCGCCGGCGACTTGTTTAGACAGACGATGACGCAAGCAGGGAGGCGTGGGCGAGGTATTGTGGGGGGTTGAAGGTTCAAATACCTCCTTGTCCTGCTGCAGGCCGCTGGTCTCCTCCTTCAGGCTCTCCATCACCTCCTTCAGCTTCTCCTCCTCTCTGACCTGGACCGTCTCCAGCTCCTCCTTGCGGGCAGTCGCCTCAGCGATGGTTTTTGCGCTGCTCGCCGGCACGTTGCGCACTTCCTCCAGCTACCGGGAGAAGGAACAGGCACAGGGGTTGGTGACAGATAACACCACCGTGTCCCGAGTCAGAGGCTGCACGGCCGAGGCGACGAGGCCCGTGGACGCGTACGCTGAAGACACTTCGTAAAACAGCCACCGATGGAGCCACGGAAACACCCTGCTCCAGCTGGGCATGGGTACAACTCAACTCAACCAAGAGATGGAGAACGGGCAGACAATGAATTGAAAGCGATAAAGAGTAGGTTTGATAATGAGAAGGAATAAATACTCCAACAGAACACATATTAACACTCAATAAGACCTGGTCGGCAGAACCGTTGAGTGAGCGGAGTGGAGCAGCAGGAGTAATGTAGGCCATGTTCTGTAGGGTTAACCAGGGGTGAGGAGGGAAAGCTGCTGGGAGTTACACAAGCCAGGCCATAGTTGACTACCACACAGCAGAACACTGCTCCCCAGAGGACCGCTGTGCCTCTGCCCAGCGGCCCCCGCAAGCCAGCGGCCCTCGCAGCCCTTTCCCCACCACGGCCAGGGCCTGACGAGCGGGGGGGAACCAGGGGGACAAACGGGGAACTCAAGGGAGTTTTGGTGGTTGAGCACCCAAGTATGACAAAAAAAAAAAAAAAGGGAGCTGTAATAACTGTAGCCTGTCACACAAATCAGCCGGGTTTAGAAGTGGCCGTTGCATCACAGCCCCCTAGTGGGCGGCCGGCCAACCTGGATGCTTGTTTTTATTGAGCCCTTTTTAATGTCCGAAAGATCGTTTAGAAGACTGAGAAGGTTTTCTAGATTTCTAGGTCAACAGTATTTTTTTTCTCCATACTTATTTAGCTGTTCTTAAAAAAAAGAAGGTTAAAGCCAATGCCATGGCCTAAAAGCCTTCAAGGCCTGAAAGCCATGAAGATACAATATGAATTCAAAAAGGTAAAGTCTTTGCTGTTCCAATACAAGAATACTGTTACGTCCTCTAATGTCTAAAGCCTGGGCCTATTTAGCCCTAGGTTTTTAGCCAGTGATTAACTTGATTTATTAAGTTAATAAGTGAAGCTGACTACCAAGAGGGCGCTTTGATTGGTTTATTGCAGCATTAACAATTCATTATTAAAGCGGTCAAAACGATTTTCCTGTGAAAATCTGGTCAGTTAATTTCAAAGGCAGCCAACAACCAGGGTGTTAAACTGGACAACCATGCCCAACAAAGAGAAAAACAAGTGATGTTCATAAGTTTATAACCATAGCCACTGATGGATGGAAAAGGATTTGTTTGAATACCCAATAGCCTAATTACCTATAGGTAGTCTGTACACCCTGGGGTATACCCCCCTCTTCCCCTAGGCTTCAGAACAACAGACTGTGTGTTTTTAAGGCAAAGGAAATTGTATTTCTAGGGAGCATGTTTCACTATTGGCCAACAGACAAAACTACGGGGGGAGGGGTGAACAGAAACGGACTCTGACTTCGTCCCAAGTCACCGTGCCTGTGAGCACCATGTTTATTTATGTGAATTGGTCTCAAAATTGTCTACAATTAGCCCCCATAACCTATAGATTGGGATTTGCACATCCTGGGCCTTCACAGAACTGGGAGAAGGCCAAGTATGACGGATGGAACGACCACGGAGGACACAGGGAGACCAGCCGCAGGAGTGGGGATTGGATCACTCATCTACATAACAACCAAACAACCCACCTTCTCCTTATCCTTCTCCAGCTGCTTCTGCCCCTTCTTGTTCTTGCTCTTGGTGTGCTTGAGCTTCTCCCTCATCTCCACGTCACGCAGGTCCAGCTGGGTGAACTTGGCTTTCTGGGTCTCAATGTACTTGTTCAGTTTGTTCTGCTTCCTGCGGCGGGAACAGCCCGTTAGCTCACGCACTTAACAGTCCACCAGCGCCACTCTAACTCCAGCGCTACGTTATGATCGATGAGCGTATGTTGGATGCAAAAATTGCGACAGAAAGGATCGCAACTGCACCTTTACATTTACCACTGCCAACCGTAGGTTAGGTGGCATACCGATGCTCACTTAAGATATGGATATCCTTGTTTTACATAATTTTAGAAAGATTNNNNATATTAAAAAGCGACGCATTGTGCTTACTTCTCCACGTTCTTCAGCTCCTGGTTCATCTGTGCCATGTCCTCTGCGATCTTGGTGTTCTTCTCAGTCACCTCCTTTGTGTCCTCCAAGATCTTCTGCTTTTCCTCTTCTTTGTCTACCACACGCCTCTGCAGGTCGTGACTAACGGCAGGAACACACAACAACAACAAAGCCAGTCAAACCCAGCACGTAGGCCGCTACCGATTGGCAACGGAAAAACACCCTCGTATGAGAAAACACTGCACATATACAGGAAGAAGCCAGCTGATTACCATTTAAGGGCAGTTGCAGTCATATTTGCAAAGCATTTTAGTGATTTGGCTTTGAATACACTTTGAATTTCCTCATAGGACGTTTCAAAACCCCAAAACAAAGGCCGGACATGGGTGACGAGGGCTGACTCACGCGTAGTACTGGAAGATCTTGCTCTTCTGCCTGATGATGTCGTTCTCCAGGGTGAGGAACTCCACGGCCGTGTTCTTCTCAGCCTCCAGCGCGTTCTTCTCCTTCTCCACTAGTTTCACTCGGTTCAGCTGAAAGATCACAGAGATACCCCGGTAACGTATACCGTTACAGACCGAGACCGCCGGACCCGACGAGATCACGTAGGAGAGGGAAGCACATCAGGTAGGAGGGAAGAAAAATCACGTAGGAGAGGGAAGAACATCACGTAGGAGAGGTAAGAACATCACGTAGGAGGAGAGGTAAGAACATCACGTAGGAGGAGAGGTAAGAACATCACATTGGAGAGGGACCAAACAAATAAAGCATTATACCATCACTTAAAAGACCAACATCACATAATCACATCCATCTTGAATGCCACGCTCTGCAACGTTTCAAAACGACATCTTTGGCATATCCATTCTTTAACATTTTTTTTGCATTCAAGTTAATTACCAATTGAATGAAGTGCTGAAGTGACCCGAGCTTTCATACAATTATTGTAAAAGCTAGCGACTTCCTTAAGTAAACGCTGGATGCAGTGTCCAGCGGTGGAGCGGTGTGGCCATGTTCACACTGCACTACCTTCTCTCCCCGGGTCTCGTTGAGGAGCTCCACCCTGCGGGCCAGCTGCAGGATGGGCTGCTTCAGGCGGCACGAGCCGATGATGTCCTCCATGTACTCCAGCATCCCCTCGTCGTGCACCGTCTGGCCCTTGGGTTTCATCATGGCTATCTGCTCCACCTCCCCCTGAGATAAGGAGAGAGAGACACACACACACACACACACACACACACACACACACACACACACACACACACACACACACACACA
>JAOPUD010000055.1:1403396-1414472 GCA_027122715.1 Trisopterus minutus
ACACACACACACACACACACACACACACACACACACACACACACACACACACACACACACACACACACAAATTAACAGCGAAGGGGGAAGAAAATTGCCCATAAAAATATTGTAATATTATTAAAAATGTAAATTTTTATAAAAGCCTCCATAGACATTGAAATAACATGTAGTCAGTCCAGGCTCCACCTTGGAAGAGTTTCACAGATCTCGTTACAAAGTAGATCCACCCCCCCCCCCAATACAACACAAATTTATTTAGGAAAGGTAATTAAGAATTACTACATTTGGGGTTTCATTACGAAATTGTGGCTTGCCTTGCAACCAATGATAAACCAAAAAAAAGCAAAGATTAAGTGTAAATCGTTTTTAGTAACCCATCAATTTAGCTCATTTGCTTCGTCTTTTTTCTGTATATCGGAAAATACAAACTAACTATACCACACCACAAACGACACTGATCACTGATTAGTGCTGCACTATCCCTTTATTAACCAACAACAGCAAGGACTATAAAAAATATTTATAAAGTATAGGAGAATTCACTACTCTTTAACACACATTAATCTGGCTAGTTTATGTCACTTTATTTCCCTTAATTTAAATTTAAAAAATCTAAATAATAAACGTAGAATGTACATTAGTCTATACCTTCCTGTTAGGTAGCGGTAGCCAAGGTATAAGTAAAATTAAGAAAATACAAGAAAGCTCTGGGTTTTTAACATCTGTTTAAATATTCTATTCCAGTTAACTTTTTATGACATTGGTAGTCATGAATGGAAAAAATAGCTAGAATATAACAATATCCAACATGTTGCAGATTCAAACTCGATTGAATTCCAACACAGATGAAAGGCCAATGTCAAGTTAAATATTCACCATTTCCAGCTACAAAGCAGCATAGCCTACATTTAACTTCTCTTTTTTTTTATATCCAACCAGGAAGCAGCTAATACATGAGGGTGGGGGTCCATCATCCTCTGCTCTGACCAGAGCACAAAATGGACCTCTTCCCCTACCCAGAGATAGGAAAGTGAACTCGGAGCAGGCTCAAGCCTCTTCTCAAAATCATACCCTAGTCACATGTCCCAATCTCTAAACAAAATCCCCAAGTGCAAAGACAATGTTTGTTTTCAACTTACATTTTTTTTGTGCAAATAAACCATTGTGCCATACAACCATTTCACCATTAATAATTTAGTAATATTAATTGGCTAAAATTCAGAAATAAAATTGTAAAATTGTATTTAAACCATTTTTTGATTTCACACACACAAAACCAAAACATGCACATCTGTATCACTAAGAAAGAAGCTCAATGAGAGAACCGAAGGGTGAGCATGGAGGACGTGATATGGAGTGTGTGTGACCCTGCCACACTGAAGCAGCACTGCCAATATTGGGGTTGGGGTCTAGTCTCACACACCAATATTTACGTGCTGCTAAAGCGGGGCAGGTACATGAGCAGGGCCCTTTTCCAACCACTCCCCGGGCAGGTACACCGCCCACGGCCACAAGGCGTCGGCGACATCTCAGTGAAAAAAATTGCAATAATTTCCTTAAAATTCTACAGCAGCAAATAATGGTTTGGACCCTTTTTACATTGTTTCAAACCATGATGCGCTGCTATAGCAGTCCAAGGGAAGAGGAGTCTGCACCCTGCTCTCTAGTGCCACAGAACACCATGGCTGAGAGTTAGCCACTCTACACTTTTATTAGGTGAAAAGGGGTTTCCAGAGGGGCAGCGAAACCCGAGCACACAAGTTTGACAGAACGGGAGGGGGGGAAGACAGCAGGTTTGAAAGTAAAACAAATGGGGAGAGTGTGAACGAGAATATAATTAATTACCTGTAAAATTAGGAATCTGTTGTGGTCTAGGTCAATACCATGGCTTCGTAGCAAAGTCCCCACATCTTTGAATGTGGCTTTCTTGCCGTCGATATAATATGCTGAGGAGTTGTCTTTGTTGGCAGTCCTTGAAACGAAGAACTTGCTGTTGGGGATGACTTCGTAGTCCTCTCCTTCCTGGCTCACACGGGGGAGGGGCACAAGACACTGAATAAGGCTACTGAGGTCACAGCAATGCAGTAAAGTACTGAAGAAGCCACACACACACATCAAATAACGTCACGGGGAATATTGACAACTCTGGTAAAAAGATCACAAGCAAAACCATGCAACCAAACCATGGCAACATGAGGCCCCCCTATGAGGCTGCTATGCCCTACCACTGTGTGTACTAGTGTCTTCTAGGATCAGCCTAACTACATTTAACATTTAATGATAAAAAACAGGAGAGAGACTGCAATCAAGAATATTTATCCATTATTTAAATGAATAATGGTAAACAAATCACAAAAGTTATATTTATTTTAATATTTTCTGCCTATTTCACCCTTTGATTGTGTAGTCTGCGAGTGTACAAGTAGAATGCTAAGGTTATATTCCTCCAGTTGATTTTATTAAAATAAATTATAATTTTTTTCACAATGGCATAAAGTAATGTTTATGTCATGTTGGGCCATTGCCAACCAAATTTAATAGCAGCATAAAATAAAATAAAATAATAATGAACTTAAACATTAGGGGTGATTCCTTATAATAAAAACATGAATACAGTATGGCTTGTGTGGGTGTCGTCTTCCAAATTTCGACTTATGATTCTTTGTCTGAATCATTAGTGCAACAATATCGACTTGTGAAACTGTCACACTACGAGTGAGTAAATAGGAAAAAATATCTAAAATTACCTGAAATTAGCCTGCATGGTGGAAAGTGAGATAGGACAGAAATTAAAAGACTGTGTGCTTAAGATACCTTGTCAATAATCTTGTGAAAGTGCACCTCCACTGTGCAGCTTTGCACATCCCTGTGCTCTTCGGAGCTGTGAATCAGCACAGAGAGCTTTTTTGACCTGATCTTTTGAGCTCTGTAGCCGAACACAAAGAGCATGGAGTCTATGACGTTGGACTTTCCACTGCCGTTCGGCCCGATAATGCAGGAAAAGCGCTGGAAAGGAAAATAAATATCAGTAGAATAAAATAATCATCAATAAAAAAATATATAATTTTCTTCATGCACAATAATAGCAGAGCTCAAGACAGTGAACAATTACCAGGAGGGTGGATTTGAAGAATGTCAAAACATTATCACACCAGCAAGGGGAAGATGCTGTCTAAATCAAAATGGTGTGTTTTGTAATTTGCACTTCTACAACTATAACTCTATAGGGATTTCGTTTTTTATAAAAATGGACAAAATTACAATGATTGTAATTACAACTAGTGTAGGTTCCACACCAGAAGGCAAAATTGGTACTCACTATGATATTTAAGCAAAACAAAGGTATTGACTTAAAATACAGGGGGAAAAAATCCATATCCCAATCATATTTTTCAAATAATAAAAATCATCCCAATCATATTTTTTTCGTACCTTGTGGAAAGGTCCCAGAATCTGCTCACCAGCATACGATTTAAAATTCCTATTAACTAAATGAGTTATCATCAAGCGTGGAGCGCCCGGTTCATTGGTCATTGCGGGGGGCGGGGGTGGAGGGATGCTACCGAGAATCTCCTCCAAACTTCGGTCATCAACCACCTCGGCGCCCTGCCCCTGAGACGGATCTGTGGCAAAAGCATTACTTTAAAACCCCTCATTGCGATTTATTTCAGGTGGGGACGTTCTTATGTGGGGGATGGGTGGCAGGGCAAAAACAAACAAACAAAACGGGCAGGGAGTTGGACACAGCAGACCGACAAGGACACCGAGAAAAGTTCACTGTCTTATTTCTTTGTTCTTAAAACTAGGGGCAACATGAACAAGTATCTTCACCGCATGCATCCAATTCATTTCACAAAAGCCACACACAATGAAGGTCCCTGTATACAGTTCGCTGTAGTGTCCCCGTCGAGTATAAATAACTACACAACACATTATCATTAACACAATGCAGTCAGTCAGATTGTACGATTTTTACCCTTCGGCATAACGTTTCCATACAGCCACACGAATGCGACTACTGTTAACAGTATTGTGTTCAGAGAAGTATCAACAAGCCACATAGTCGATGTTTGTTAATAATCTCCTTGTTAATATACAGAACCAAACGATGGATACACATTAAAAAGTTCCTCCACAACAGCACCAAACAAAACACTATACACGCACTGAACCCTGCACTAAATGCTCCTTCTTCGACTTAAAAAATATGTTGAAAAGCCATTGTCAAGAATAGGAAAACACATCATTGTTAAATATATTACCTTGCTCGTTGAGAAGATTTGAAAAACAACATTCGACGCCATTATAGTTGTAACCCCAAAAATATTATTTAGATTTATTGATAACCGCTTCTTAAAAAACATCAACCTATCTGACTATGGCTTTGTTAATTAATGAAAAAAATAAAAAGACAACTACACAAACCCTGCCAACTGGCACTCACAGCCTTGCATCAACGACACCCATCGCCATTGAGTGAACACAACTTATTTGGATGCAGAGACACCAAAACAGCCTTTGTTACTTGCCAGTGGTCGGAGGTGCCTCCTCTTGGCCATTGGGACTGGTTTCTTTGGACCTGGTTTCTTTAGGGGGTCCACCCAGCTCGTCCTCGGAGTCACTGCGGGGCTGCGACCCTTTCCCTCTCGACTTGGCGGCCGCAGTCGAGCTCTTGGCCGTTTTGGACGGCATGATTCGCAATCTAAAAGGGATCATAGGTTTCAAAAAAATAAAAAAAATATTCCCATGTCTGTTTTTGTGCCTGTCACTCTGGTCAATCGATTGTACATCCACGTTAACTATGTGGCTTCGATGGTCAGGAAATTACGAAATGACTAAATGCAAAATCAAAATGATTCGTTTTGAGTGGGAATATTTTTCAAATTGTCACTTTAACGCTAGTTGGCTTATTATGGCTTATGTTGGCGTGTTCCTCAGATAATAACGCAAACGATCAGTTGTACGATGCAGTGACTGCTCGCAGCATCTTGCACAGTATTCTTCTTTAGCAGCGCTCAAATGTCCGTCTGTTTCACTGTAGCGCTCCAAACACTCTAAGTCTGCACAAAAAACCCACCAAAACCCCAGGATATGTAGTGAGAGCGATCCAGTGTGAAAAAAAAAAAAAAAAAAACACGACTCCTCCTGTGTATGCGTTCGCGATCAGAGTTCCCTATAACAGTCACCCCGGGCTGCAAGGCCGCGGAAAAAGTGCAGAACCAAGTCCTAATGTGACAGATAATGAAAAACGCACGGCTGCTCCAACCCCAGCGACGGTGCGTGGGGAGTGGACTAAAGGACCGCCGTTCACTGAGTCCCACCGAGACCTGCACGGCCCTGGAGGCGGCCAACGCAGCGTTACACACGGGTCAGAGAACCTCTCTGGACCCGGGGAGGTCCAGTACATAGGGGGGGGGTTGACGAGCTGGACCCCCCTGGACCCCCCCCCCCACCTGATCCTCAGAACCAGGTCCCAACAGGGAACCATCTGCACGTAGCTAGCGTTAGCTGTGGTTACACTAACTAGCAGTGGTGGGCAGGTCGGCCCAGCTAGTCGTTGTCTAACCAGCTTCGTCTGTTTGGATCTGGACCAAAAAACGACACTCAGCGATATCTTTCACATGTAACGATGTTATTCTACGCGACAGGGTTTTCGGCGAACTTTACGTGGGAAAACAAAAAACGCGTGTACGTGCTGCGCCACTCTTTACACGTCAACGTTGGGACCAGCAACATCTACCTATACGCTTTTTTTTAAGTTAACCATACGCCCGATCTCTCCTACTCTAGTTAGTTTGTTTAAAATGTATTTCCAAGAGGTCGGTTAAGAACGGTCCCGCTTAACACGTACTCCGGAGCGGGCGTACGTTAACTTTATCCGCCTTCTGCGAACCCGACTTGCCCAGTCGACTAGTTTCCCCTTCTAAAGCCTCCTTCGGTTTACCTGTGAGTCACTCGTCAGGGGCCGAGTCCGAATACCTTCTGTCCTAAAATCAAGGACTGGGGAAAAACAAAAAAAGACTTTGATATCCGAGGAAATAGCGTCCACAAAAGTATTAATCCCGTGTCATTTTGAAACGCTTTCCCGACCCGAAACCCTCGCTTGTAAATGGCGCCTAAACTCCGCCGACGAACCGAATTCGTTATAAACTGACGCAATGCACCATGGGACGTTAGGGTGGCAGGCGGCAGGGAAAAAAACAAAACACAAAATTCAAAAAGGGGGCGAGGCGCCAGCGCTCACGTGCTACCCGGGACGCAGCCTCATACGACACAGATATTAAATAAATATATATACAAATATTTAAATATAAATAAGCTTTAATATAAATATTAACATCAATATGCACAGTTGTTGTAACCACTTCTAAGCACTTTGATAATTCGACCGTTGGAATGAAGTAGACTGTTGTTGTTATAGCCTACATGTTCAAACGGTTGCTTAGTTACGTAGAGTTAAGCCCCGCCCAGGTGAGTAGTTTACCATGGTCTCGGGCGAAATATTAATGAGCTGGTTGATAATGAGTTTTATTTTAATCGTACTGCATTGTTGTAAACTACACATCTTAAAACCAACCATTGCTATTCTCTGAAATCTTGAGAAAATCCGTTACCAAGGAAGTGGAAACCTGGAGCTCTCGCGAGAACTGCGAGCCAAAGCCTCTCGGATCCGCTAGCTCTCGCGGGAGATTACGTTAGAGCTGTAAAGGGTAGCGATACATACTTGAGGTGTGTGCGTTCTTCATGTGTTACACTCATTGATACACTTAACCTTGAATTAAACGAGTAGTAGGCGTACACTGGTTGTGTTGACGTGCCCCGGGACACTTTTATTGAATGTCCCATACAGAAGGGTAAGTTAACATGAGCTTCCATGTTTGACTGTTGCTACGATAGCAACAGTGGCTCCGTAGCAACGACAGACGTCGATGTCACGACGTAAACAAGGACTTCTGCACACCGTTGTACACTGGCGGCTCTTGTGCTTGTTTTGTTAGTGCTACCATTTGGTCTAATGTATTGCAAAGTTCTGTTGTAGTGGCTAAGCTAACAAGGGTTCATGGTCTACTGCTCACTAGTACGTAACGTTGTTGTATTCATGGCCAACAGCAACAGCGTGCTACCATGAGGTTGAAAACATCGCTGCTGAAGGAGCCAAAACATATCCTTTTTAATACCACAATACTTCAGAAACATGTCGTGTCCTGAGACAAGAGCTCATGTATTTGTTGCCGTTTTGCTCAATCATATTAAACACAAGTTTTCATAGACCCACATGTTCATCCGTAACCACGTTTTCTTAACACTGACACACATAAGGAACTTGTGAGCTGTGTGGGATGGACCACAGCCGATGAATTGTTCTCATGCAGTGAGGACCATCAGATACTCCGATGGAACCTGCTGACCAGTGAGACCAGCCTTGTGGTCAGACTGCCAGAGGACATCTACCCCATTGATTTGCACTGGTTCCCCAAAACTGTGGGAGGCAAGAAGCTGGTGCAGGCGGATACATTTGTCCTCACCAGCACAGATGGCAAGTTAAAACCCTTTTAGTTTCTTCAAGTTAGTTTCTTCATACTACGTAGAAGTTTAGTCCAGTGGACACCATGTGTCAATCCAGTGGACACCATGTGATATTGTTGGTTATCAGACAATAATTAAGTAAGGGCCACACTTTTATTGGACTGAAGATCAAACCCTATTTGAGTTAATACTGAGCTTTTGGTACATTTGGTTGTAGGCAGTTTATGTTTACAATGAGTGAAACTGCTCAGACTTGAATAAAGGACAGTGAATGCCCTTCATTCTGTTATTTGACTTATTACTAAGTTAAACAGGCAGGCCCAATTAGTATAGATCAAACCATAGGCAGCATGTGTTTCTATCCTTTAAGATTCAAGATGTTAAAGGATTGAAAGCATACTGAAAACGGATTGAAAGCATACATACTTCAGAGCATACTCTCAATAATATTGGATCAACCTCAACATATTCAACTTTAAGCGTACACTTCCAAGAAAACAACTAGATAAAGTACAGAGTAGAAGTACATAATTCAGGTACTATTGTGTAATGGGGTAAAAGTGAGTGCATTTATATTCAAACATTCACTTTAAATGTGTTGGCATACTTTGTTTGACTTGCTAAATAATTTCTGGAACAATTTGCTAACAAGCTGAACCTATTTAACAACAAGCTGAAGTCTATGTAATTTCAGGAATCATTTGGATAATTTCTGGTCTTAGCTGCATTATATGATGGTAGCACACACCTACACATGTAAAAGGATTTGCCAATCTGAACTTTAAGTCACATCACATATTATCTTCCCCACTGCTGTCCGAGGGCATAAAGACATTAGGAAACAATGGAAGTGCTCGTCTAACCTGGAGTAACGTTTGGTGTTTCAGACGTAGACCTACAGGCCGGGCTACACGGGGACGGCTGACAGCATGCGCTCCCAGCACTAATGGCAGTGTAGAGTTTCACAAACACACCCACAAACAGCAAAGCAGCAATTTTCCCTGGCAGAGCTGGGAGTAGTGAAAACTTTATTGCTATTTACTTTTGTTACGATCCACTTCTCCACGCAGGCTTTCTCACCGTCAGACAAATGTCACTCCTATTTCTGACGACTATAGTGCCAACACTAGCAGACGGTCCCTTTCCCTGTGCCTCTGTCTGAGTCTGCCCTTCTCAACATGTGACCACAGCAACTTTTGGGCACGTCAATGAGTGAGTTAGAGCTGGAAGAAGTGGCCTAGAAGTTATGTTAATGTTCCTCAAACCCAATAGGTTTGTCTTAATATGACTTGGGACTGGGCTACACGTGTTCAGAATAACACAATTCATATTATGGCTTTGGGATCACTGTTCCCGGATTGCTTTGATGTGCTTGTGGTATCGCAGGGGAAATGATATCACCCAGTCCACTGTTTTATAGTCCACCGAGAGGAAAAACACATTTAAGGGACAATATTATTCCACACATATGAAAGATTTGCTACTTTGTTCAATACATTTGCTATTACTGTCTGGTAGATCACAGCACGGGATTACTGCATTAACAGTAAAACACATGCCTGTTAAAGAACCATTTCACTGATTTAGTGAACATTGTTAAATACCAATTGGTTATTTTGTCCAACTTTGACAACAGTGGGGGAGGATCTTGTTTTGATGCCTGTCTTCTAGTTCAATAACTCCCAATGTCTTTGTAAGATTTGTAAATATCCTGTTACACCTTCAGGCTGCTATGTCACCATGTCACGCTTGCTTGGCCCATAACTAATGTCTAATTGGTTGCTGAATGGGCCGTGACGCATTGGCATATGGACTATCTTAATTAGCTGCGATGTGAGCACCATAAATCATGCAATTACAAAGGGCTTCAACTCGCACAACAAGCTGCTGAAAATAAACTAATCAAGTGGTTCTGTCGATTTGTTACATGCACTTTGACTCCGGTCTCATTGAAACTGCTGCCTGCACCTATACAATACTTCTACTACAACTTAAGTCATACATTTATGAATTATCACCCCCTTACGAGGACCATATTGAGCCAATGTAAAGGGGATGTAAACAATGTTTATAGGACCTGTAGTTCAACAGGACAGATGCATCTCTCTACACGAGGTAGGACCAAGAGACCCTTTTCACAGAGTGGTCATCATAGGACTAACGCAGCTAGTCTTGAATTTCCCCTTGGGGATCAATAAAAGTATCTATCTATCTATCTCATCTCTGATTAGGCCTCATTGAACAGGCAACACAGATTTTCAGATGAATTCCTCATTTCAAACATGTAATTTATATGCAACATAATGATTATTAAGGATGAAATGCAACTTTAATATATTACCAACGAAACCACCACGAAATATAGCCAAATATTACAACCTGTTCTGTCTTTTCGATTTCAATGTTGGGAGGTGCTCTTCGTTCGTATCTAGAAATCCTTATTAGGGTTATATTTTTAGGTTTGTTTTTTAACATGTTTATATTGTTCAGCCAAAGCTGGGCATTATGAACGCTAACTTCTGTCCTGAATCGGTGACATGCAGAACAGGAGCCACTTTCACTGTAGCGTTTAAATTTAGAATCTGGAGTGAGCACTAGTATGCTGATTTTAGGCCACCAGAAATCACAGAAAATGTAGCTTTATTTAATAAGCTTGACCACCAAGTATATGGTATGTCCAGTAGACTTAAATTGTCTTTCACTGCATTATCTTAAGAATTTCTTGGTAGCGCATTTCTAACCTTTTGAGTTGTGTTATTTTGCTAGAAAAATGTAATGAGTCGTCCGCCTCTTTGTGGTGCGAGTTGCATCACTGCATCCCTCTCCTGACCTCCGACAGCCTCGTGACTGAGACTAACAGCCCTTCTCCCTCTGGCTGCTCTGCAGGGAAATTCCATTTGGCTTCCAAGAGCGGGCGAATCGAGAAGAGTGTGGAAGCCCACAAAGGAGCCGTTCTGGCTGGGCGATGGAACTACGATGGCACGGCTCTGATCACAGGTAAGAACCATACACTCCCTCTCTCTGTCTATGCAACTGTGCTTGATGCTTATCACCTTTGCACCGATGACGCACATCATTTGGCCATTCGTTACCCTCCCAAATCTGCAATGCGTGTATAATATAAATATGACGCTTGTCTCTTTTCTTGTCTAGCTGGAGAGGATGGGCAGATAAAGATCTGGTCCAAGAGTGGTATGCTGCGTTCAACACTGGCACAGCAAGGTACGACTGCACACTAGGACACACATGTATATAATGATATCGAGTTGGCCATCCAACCTGTGCCCACAATCAACTTGAATTAAATGAAACACTTTAATTTTAAGTGTTTAATTTAACATTTAACACTCATTTAACACTCAACCACTGCCCTCTAGTGTGATTTAGAAGATATTGGCCTCAATAATTAGTACAAAGTACAAAGGTAATTACTGTATAGGTGATATTATGTCTGCTATGCACACGCATGCACACACACACGCACGCACGCACGCACACACACACACACACACACACACACACACACACACACACACACACACACAC
>JAOPUD010000055.1:1459285-1472927 GCA_027122715.1 Trisopterus minutus
CTGGTGCGAACGCAAACAAAAAGGTTCTAGGAACGTTTAGTTCTAGGAACTACAAAAAGTACTGCCGGTGCGAAAGCGCCTCATGTCCCTTCTTTTCTGAGGTGCTAAATGTCTTATTGGAATTACAACGATGGACTCGTTGAGTCAGTCCTGCAATTGACAATAGTGCGGTTGACTTGTTTATATCATGTTTAGAATAAGCTTTGGCTAAGATATTCCCCTCAGGTACCCTCTTATATCCAGATATAGATATGAATACATTATCATTATCATGGAGTGAACTGTTTTTATTTTAGGCCTTACCTTAGAAGTAGCTAATTGTGTAGCCAGTTATAGATGCTAAAATTGGTGCTTTGGTGTTGAAAACGTAAAAAAGGGAAATGAACTAAACTCTGTTTATTGTTTCAGCTTATATTTTATTTTAGAACTGTATTGTGTAGATTGGTATGAACTTCTTTTTTCAAACTTTATACATTTCAGGGAATTTCACTTGTTGGTAAGATTGTAAGTAATTTCCATACGGTTGTGAACACTGTTTGTAAAACATGTTGAGTTAATGCTAAACTTGAATTGATTAATAATCCACTATGACCAGCACAATCGTTTTTCAGGACTCTTTTTTATGGGCAGCTGGTGGTGATGAATGAACACTACTGTGGTTATTCTAGTGATTCTCCATAAAAACGTGAGATTTAAATGACATTTTCAATTTCAGACCTGCAGGGCTTTGAATCCGTCCCCATTGCTCCTGATTTACTTTGACAGGGGAAATAAAAAACCTTTACAACAGGGTGATTTCTTGCTTCATTTGTTATTTAAATATTTCTATACCTTACCAAATGAAGTATTTATATTGTTTGATCATGCCAAACCATTCATATTAATAAATAGGCTTCCGTTTCAATAGGCTTCAATTGTCAAGTTGAAACAAGGACTATGATGATCTTTAAATGATCTAACGTAGCCAATGTGGTTTAGTATTCGCATCAGCCTGCAACTAATAAAAACAAATGGAAGCCGAATATTGTAATTAATCACCGAGTCGTGGAAGGGTGCCTCCAAACCTCTCTGTACGTCTCTCACGTTAGACAAAAGCAGCTACATATTAAAATGATACGAAACTTTTATCCTCCACTAAACTTAATGGTTAATCTGGATGCATGAAACCAGCCTCATAGTTCTAAGAAGATTCGTAATGGAAAATGAAATATTTCCACCAAAAAAAAAAAACAGCAAGTAGCCTTCCGGGAGTGTGTGCAGAGTGTGGGGGAAAACGAAAGTAAAGTGAATCGACGCGAAGCCACCGTACTATAAACCATGGAAGGTAAACTGAGTTTATCACAACTACCCGCAAGGGAAAAACACTTTGGACTTTTGAAAATTGCGGCGTAAAGGTTATGTTCAACTGGTGGGGTTTCAGAATTACTTTCAGAACTGGAAACAATATCTGAATAAACGATCGGTGTCGTCAATTGACTTGTATACTAGAATATTAAGTAGGCCCTAGGCCTAGCTGTGCTGTCTGGTCTATGTACCGATTAGTTTGGCACCTCATAAACGCATCGCACTACATTCCTACATACCTGTACTTAAAACATCTGGCTGACTAGTGAACGCTTTTAATGGATGTTAGAGAACCGACAGCTGGCCCAAGCTACAACATATCGCCGACCGTATATCACTACTTATGATAAGTATAACACAATGACGAGAAACGACTTATTATTATGGAACAGCGGGATTAATGTAGCATATTTTGAGATAGGCTACCAAGTCAATGTTGTGTCATGTGTGGGACCAAGTTGTTAAGACAAACGGTTTAATATTTACAGAGGTCAAGAAGACTTTAATCAATGTCTCCTTAATTCCGACGTCAACAATTCTGAACAACGTGTCGAATGCCCTGCCTCAACCGTCGTGTTTGCACGACGTCATTTTATATTGCCTTCTGATTTCTCTTTTAGAGGAGCTTAAAAGGATCCGTTCTGAATTTGTGACGAGAGTTTCGAACACACTTATCAGAGAGCTCCTGGATGACCTTCATCAGCAGAAAGTGTTCAGTACTGAGGAAAAGGACTTTGTGATGGAGAACCACAAGTGCAGAGCGGACCAGGCTCGGTATCTGATCAACGAGGTGATCAAGAAAGGGGAGAGGGCAAGTCAGATACTGATCGATAGTATGAAAAAGAGGGACACATATTTGTGCTCCACCCTGGGTCTGGTCTCTTCTCCGGGTGAGTTGTTGAATGTACTTTTTACTTTTTGTACTTTTTTTTGTTTTGACAAAATGAGCTTCTTTGTCCTTTAATCCATTGGGATCCAGTGATTAATTGTCGTCCACTCGGGATTACATTTGTGTAGAATAGGACTTCACGCTTGGTAGGATTTTGCTAGGACTTGGGGATGACAAGCCAAAGAAAGTAGTAGTAAAGCCAAAGAAACAAACAAGAGGTTAGTGTTCTGCTTAGTGGTGCTGTGTTCCTTGGCACATTGGTGTTCTTCTAAAAATGCTGATTTGACCGGATACCTTTCACATGCTTGGTACAGGTTTGTAGACTCACCCTTACCCCTCACATCCATTTAATTTGGTCTTCAGGAAATGGAGGCCGGAAAAGAAGTAGAAGTGAATCAGAAGAAGAATCTTGCACAGTGGATGGGCCATCAGGTGAACGGGGGTCATCTTTTGAATTAAATTATTATTCCTGACACATTAAGAAAGTATATTCCTTGAGTGGTCCATCATCTCAATAATTGGAACTTTGACCCGTCTGTGTGTGGATTTTCTTTTTTCCAGACAGCAACAAGAAAATCCTCTCCACAGGGCAGGCTCTGACTGATAAGGAGCTCATGAAGGTGGCCGAAACGCTGGGAAAGGAGTGGGAGCAGTTGGCCATCCACCTAGACCTGAAGACCATAGATTTGGAGGACATCAAGGAGGATCATAGATCTGTGATCATGCAGAAGCTGAAGATGTTGGAGCTGTGGACACGCAGAAGACCACCAGGAAAGGCCACAGCACAGGACCTGCTGGAAGGTCTGAAAGGCACGGATCTACCGGTCAAGACTCATCAGTTATTGACAGGTAACATACTTTGATAGATAGGATAGATAGATAGGAACTTTATTAATCCCTTGTTGAATGATGTTGAATGATCGCAGCCTCCGCAGGAAGTACAGTCTGCTTCAGGCTTTCCGGTACAGATGGTGTGTGTTGCTTGCCCAGTTCAGCTTGTTGTCCAGCCACATTCCGAGGTACTTATAGGAGACTACGTTCTCAACTACAGCCCCCTCAATCTGAACTGGTCCAGGATGTGGTCTGGACTTCCCATAGTCAATGACCGGCTGTTTGGTTTTCTACGTGTTGAGCTGCGGGTGGTTTGTGTGGCACCAGGTGACAAAGTCCCTCACAAGGCTCCTGTACTCCTCCTCACCATCACCCCTTATGCATCCTACGATGGCCGTGTCACCTTCACCCTCACACAGTGAACGTCTATTGGCTATACCTCCAACAGAGGGGACGCCACGTCGCATAATGTGGGATACTTCTTGTTAGATTAGTTTGCTAAATCAGTTTACGTTTAATATTATTTGTGGTAGTAATGTAATGTGGTTGTAATTGCAATTGGGGTCATTTTGTTTTTTGTATGTGAACTAATTCCCTGTTTGTTTGCTTCCTCAGACATGAAGAAATCATAAAAATTGTTACTTTGCTGATGCCATAGTGCAGTAGATGTTTCCGTCGAAAGATAAGCCCTGAAGACTGACCAAAAGAAACCTGAAACTGTTTCTAAACTGTTTCAATTACATTTATTTAGCCCAAAAACCAAAAAGTGCAGGAATCGCTCAAGCAACATAATAGGCATTCAATAAGGAAGCTGCTTTAAGTGCTACATTATAGAAACAAGAAATATAACTTTTTAGTTTAGTTTTTAGTCTGCACTCTTTCCAAATGTCTTGACAGTGTATAGTAATTGTTGCTATCATGTTAAGAATAGGTCCTCCTTCCTGGGCTAGTACATGTGTACCAAGCTGTTCCCCTCTGGTACCTTCTACATCCAGGTATAGATAGGAATTTTGGTATGTTTATGATTAGGAAATTGTTAAAAAAAAGTTGACATTAACCACAAAATGAACAAACACACCACATATACAGTACAGATATAGGCAACCTTTTTTTTTTAACGTTAAGGCCCGAGCCGAAGCCCACATGTCGACGATAGGGGCCGTCAGATGCCCACACAATGGACACACTCATTCGAATCTATCTGCTGATAACACTCGGCCACAGCCCGGGGTGCTCAAGGCCAGGCAGGTGCTCCCGAGAAACCCCCACACCAGCCCTGACACACACAACTCGCTACACACAACTCGCTAGATAAAACACATAAGACTGATACACACAGAAGGACATCACGCGCATTTGAAGCCGAACCTCCCGACGACCTCAGCGCTGTTAGGGACTTTTTTTTATCGCTTGATCGATCTCTTACACTTTATAACTCAGTATAACCTTTGTCACCTTACTAAATATTCTGAGGCCCTCGTGCCGACAATTTTATCTCCTCTCCGTCTCAGTTTATCTGTTCAAGTAACTAGGCAGACTATTTTTCTCCACATTTCGCTGTTTTGCAGCATGCCTCAGCCTTGCTCTCTTCTCTTCCTCAACCTTCTGCTCAAGGAAGCACTGCCCGATGCTTGCTGTAAGAACATCTGCCCGACCGGATGTTCTTACAGAGTGTGCGGTCGGCCTCCCCGTACCTCACATCCTCCCTTTAGAACAGCTCCACAGCCGCCATCTCCCTGGACTGGAGGGAGTATTTGACCGTTTGGATGACACAGAATGTTGAGATTTTCATGTTTCCGCTTCTGGGGTCAAGGATTTCATTCATTAGGCTGAAAGATGATTCAACTCTGGGTCCATGAAGGATGGAGAGGGCACATTTTACCACTAAGGGCTGGGTACTTAGATTCATTGTCAAAGACATGACCCCACCACTCCACCATGCCGTCTCCCTCCTTGAACGTGGGCACGTTAAGATCAATGTTGTACAGTAGGATTTCTTTGTGAATGTCATTGACAGCTGGTAAAAGGTGGTCTAGCATTCCACCCAACCTCTTCAGCTGGATGGTTTCCTGTGAGTGGCCTCTTAGAAGTGGGTCCAGAGAAGACAGGGCAATCAGTGTCTGGCTGGCCATTGGAAGTTTTTTATGCATGTAGACAGCAGTGGTGGTGTAAGCTGTTTTGACTTGTTTCAGAAATGGCTTCAGCAGCTGCAATATAGTAGCCTGGCTGTTGCCAGACCAAGCTCAATGGTAGATCACACGTTGATCTGGGGAGGCTGCTGTCACTTTTTTCAGCACACAAGGCATGATCAACAGGCAGAGTTAAATTGACTCTGTAGCGATTCGCTGCTTGCCGTCTCTTCCCTGTCATCATTGTGTTAAACCAGCCAATAGCGTGCCAGGCGGAAAAGCCAGCTTGGTGATTGGCTCCCCCAAAAACGTATCGAAACTAGAAAGAAATGTACTGCTCTTCTCCAGACCCTCTTGCAGGGCGGACTCAAACCGCCGGCAGAATGGGCGGGGCAGAATGGGTGAGGTATCAAATGTTATGATAGTGCAGGGTACTAACAGCATGATGTGGATTCCTGGTCCTGAATGTGTCTGCTTCCTGTCCCACATGGCAGGCAGCAGCACGCTGTCCTCCATCTCTCCCAGAGCCCCGGGACACTCTTAAATGATGTGTTCCTCTTTTATGAAGCAAGCCAATAAAGCCAGGAACAGCTCAAACTGCTTAATTGAGTCTGTGCACCAACGTCTGGCTACCCACAGGGTAGGGTCAACCCTAACCCTACCCTGGTGAAATGGAAGAAACATCATTGGATACACAGTTTCAGTAATGTCAAACAAAAGTAAACACCTATCTGGAAAACCATGACATAGTCCTTCAGGATAGCCAATGCACCCACGTAAACGCTGAGCTGTAGTAGCACTGTGGTCTCCTCATCTCCTTTGGACAGATTATTATTTTTTTTTTTTCAGACCTTTCAACCTATCAACACAGACATTTCCATAGACAGTCTGGCGTTATAGTTGGTTTGCCTGGGGTGTGCTGTGGAGTGGGTAGAACTGGTTTTACTGGCAGGCAGTAAACACGGCCGCCATAAGGGGGCAGATGCCTCCTTATGGCGGCCGTATTTCCCATCACCCCCAACATGTGTCTTTTTTTTTTTCCATTAGAGGGCATTCCACCAATAAACATTATTTTCTTGCTCAGTAAATAATAATATTGGGTACAAAATGATATTGTACTAACGCTTCTACCCACTGTGTTCATGTAATAATGAATTGTTGAGTTGAATGGGACTGGACACAACGTGATTTCCGTTCTGTGAAAAGGCGACATTCATTTTTCACACCAAGGTCTATTCTTTAAGGCTCTAGCCAGTGAATAAATCAGTTCAACCAATCACAATTCTTTGTGGTAAACACCGTGCAGACTGAAAGGACATTACAGCATTACAGATGTTTCTCAACACAGTTCTCACGGCAGAACACTGGTGCTACGCTAATGGTGTATCGTTTTAATGTCCGTGAAACTTTGTTGTTCATCAGGTGTGATGTAACAAAAACATTTTGTTTTCAGATGTGGGTAAGCCAAGACGAGAAGGGTGAGATTCACCTAAATTCTAGAATAATGATTTTGTTTTACTATTGCATTTATTCGTTGCAACACTAAAACACACCAAACTAAACCACTTCAGGGGACTGCACTCTGTTTGATGCCCAAACATTCCTGCCTACTCTTCAGAACCACTTTATCAGCGTAAAGTCAAATACTAAAATACTAAATAAGGAGGCTTTCCACCCCAAATATGAATAATAAGGGCCATTCATAAAAAGGTTTTTTTTATTTTTTTTAAAGGAACCACATAATATTTAGCAGCGTTAGTGGTGGCATTAGAAATGTCATGTTTAATACTTTGATCCAGATCCTCAGAATGTGCAGGCATTTACAATTAGGTAGGATGCACCATGTCTGCTCTTCATTCACATCCTTCATTTCCTGTTTAGGAGCCTTTGTTGAATCTCTCATGGCACACTAGTACGGGTTGGACGTACGCAGTGTAACGCCACATTCCAGATGCATCGTACACCACCCACCCGAGTGGCTCTAATGCACGAGCATCGCGTAATGTCCTGGCTTGTAGCACTTGTAGCGTTCCCGTTTGTCTGTGTAGGGGCGTCACTGCAGGACAGGGGAACGTGGACACCATCAGGAGGCTGGTCATCTAGGCTGGTCATCTAGGCTGGTCATCTAGGCTGGTCATCTAGCCTCTTTAGCAAACCAGCTCGAAAACAAAACTTTACATTGTATTGCACACACAGCAAGACATGCATGCATAAATTGCATAAATAGCTAAATTGGTGACCGGATTAATGCAGCAATGTAATCAAGTGTGTAAGAGCATATCAACTTTAAAATCAACATCAAACTGACCAACGTGGTACAAATATAAATTAAATACGTCTGAACTTACCATATATGACTTTGTTTGTGGAGTCGTACGGTTCCCCGCCCCCTCCTCTGTGTGCTCAGCCGCCCAGAGAGGGACAGGTGATATTCTGACCAAAGGGGGCGGCCTCTGTGAGATGCGGTGAGCCAGCTCGGTGGTGGTCTATGCATCTGGAATGCTGCATAAAATCAAGTTACAAAAAAATATCTAACAACCATATGTTCTTGCATGAGGCCCATTGTGAGGTTGGCTCAGAGGTTGACAGTCGTTCAAATGTCCTAACCCTGACACCATCTGGCCTGACCCTACCCACATAAAAATAATACCTAACTATCCTTAGGTATAACCTAATACCTAACCTTAACCTTATGCTGTAACCTTAACCATTCTGGCTTTACTTTGGAGCTATGAGTCGTTCTTAAAAAGGTATTTAAAAAAAGTATTTCAGATACTGGGGACACTGAGAAACGACATCAAGCATGACATGCAGAGATAAGGAAACAGGAAGGGAGAGAGAGAGTGTGAGATAATGTGTGTAGAAGAGAAAGGGAATATGAGCGTGAGAGAGACCAAGAGAGAAAGAAGAAAATATAAATATATATCTGATTCCCCTTAATTCCCCTTATTCCCCGAAGTGTAAAATAAAGGGATTTACAGTAGTCCAGGAAGAAGAGCAGAGAAGGTAGCATTGATTAGAAACAAAAGGAAGTGAAAGTGGAGCCGAAGAGTAGAGGAGAGCTAACAGCCAGAGGAGAGATGTTGAGCAGTTTAGAGCCATAAATGACCCATTAAGCTCTCAGCTCTGATTGCTCTATAATTAAATGCCCATTTTCTTTGCCTGCCAAGAGAAACTGGGACAATTTTGCTCAGGGGTGACAATACTGCGCATGTTTCATTGTGTGTGCATCTGCTCTTGTCCGCACATACACATGCCTACTTATGCAGTATTGTGATTTTTGTAACATGCATGTGAATGCACGAATGTATTAGTTTGCACAAGTTTAACCAGCCATCACCACCAACACACAGGAACATATCTTCTGCATGGAAACATTGAGCACCATTATCATGTAGCGTTGAGCACCATTATCATGTAGCGTTGTCTGTAACCTTAAAGGGGTAGTTCTGGATTTTGGACATCGGACCTCATTTCTAATATCGTTGGAGACCCTTTTCAATACTTTTCATTCAGTCCTCCTAGTTGCAGAAATCGCTGGTGCTAGGCTAGCACAAGTCGAGGGGAACTGCTAACCTGCCAATATAAACGGTTTTACGCACTCATAGTACACCCGAGGCAAACTTTAAAAATTATAACGCCAGACTGTCTATGTAAATGTGTTGATAGAATAATGTTAGGAATAAATTTACCCTTGCATCGGATTGCATTTCATTTATAATCCCTGTAGTTGGAAGCAGGCTACGGCAGTAACGGACTGATATTACCTGAATTGTGCTTCTCTGTTTATGTTCTGCGGTAGTGAATTGGTTGATACACCGAAGCAGTGAAATTCCGCTGCTGCTGAGAATGTAATGTCATGCGATCATTGCGATACAAGGATAGTTTTATTTCTAACATTATTCAACACAGACATTTACATAGACAGTCTGGCGTTATAATTGGTTTGCCTTGGGTGTACTGTGGAGTGGGTAAAACAGTTTTTACTGGCAGGCTAACAGTTCCCCTCAACTTGCACTAGCCTAGCACAAGCAATTTATGCAACTAGAAGGACTGAATGAAAAGTGTTGCAAATGGTCTCCAATGATAAATAACACACTGGCTCACTTGGAAATGAGGTCCGATGTCCAAAATCCCGAAGTAGCCCTTTAACGTCAGGATGCCCCTAGAGCCGTCTCCTGCTCCATGGAGCAAGTGCACCTCCAGGTAGAAAAGTATTCATGATCTCTTGTAGATGTGTAGATGTTACAAGATGAATATGATTAAGTCATGCAATTGTGTGTAAAAGTATAATGTTAAAATGCTGAAATGTCCGTTGTCTTTTTATCAGCTGCATTCAATATGCATTAAAATATTCTCATAGTTGGTTGCTCTGGCGTCAAGGTGATGAATCTAGCGTCTAATCTGGTGTTGGTTAAGATCATAGGGCTACATGCATTACCTCATTGCAAGTCTATTAGCCTCCGCTAGATGGCGTTCAGCTCAGACAGCTCAGTTACCGGGCAGACCTGCTGCACCGAGAGCTGTCCTCAGAAAACCTCTTCCTGTGTCCACGGTTTGGGAGGTTTGCCACATGCATATTTGTCACACACTACAATAAGTCCTACTAATTAAACTCCTGGATTAAATTCCTAATGGTCAAATGGTGGTCATTTGGCCTCCAGTCAATCATTGATGTTATTTAATCATGCAGCTAACAAAGCTCTGGGCTCACCGTGTTTTGCAGGTCTTCATCGTCTGAAAGCAGGTGCTGCTTTCTGTGCATATGCTTCTTTAAATAGATCTCACCTTAAAAGAAAGCCTGATGTCACTGCTTCCTCCTCCTCAGCGTAGCTGCCTCTTTTTACCCTAGATGTCGCCCCAGTCTCCTCCTCGTTTAGGTTCACCTGTGGTTTGTGCCCCCTTTCCTCTTTCCCCATTTTGCCTTTGTGTCTTTTGTTGTTATCAGTGTCAGCAATATCTGGTTGATCGCTTTTAATCTGCCTGTTCTGTTTCAGGCCCACAAGAACAGCCAGTCAGATCCAACCAGGCCCCTCTTCTTCCCATCATGCAAGAAGCTGAAACATGAAACAAGCTGCGTACAACAATCGTATTTATACTCTTTATTTCTTTGAATAAATTTGACCAAATGTAAAGCAAACATTTGAAATAAGGATTTAACATTTTTCTTAATAGCAAACCTTAACACCATCAAAATATTGTAACATTATTCATACTTACATCGTGTATACAAGACATATGAGACAGACTCACTGACCCCATTTAAAAAATCCCAAGTCTTTTAATCCATTGTGTCCTGGTTGTTTGAGCTGGTGCAAATAAAGGAATCTCAGGTCACGTTCCTGTGTGTCAAATGTGAAGGGTGGGGTGGGGAGGTTCAACCAAGAGATTTAGTTAGTCTTAGATGTAAACCTCAACTTTACCAAATATTCACTGTCTGCTTTAAAATGGGAAAAATTATACCAGTGTCTATCCTCCGAAATGATGTCAAGAATATCGTTACCTACCGACCGACTCTTGGAAGACTTAGGCAATCTACAATGTCTGTACAATACAAGAATGATCGTCTATCATGCGCACCACGATGACTACAACTCGGAGCAACCACGCTGGCAAGGTGCTGTTCCCGTAGAGAACCAGCAGGTGGTGCTCACACGACACTGGCCAAAGTGCTGTTCCCTTAGAGAACCAGCAGGTGGTGCTCACACGACACTGGCCAAAGGGCTGTTCCCTTAGAGAACCAGCAGGTGGTGCTCAGGCGCAACGCTCAGAATCACAACACTTCCAGGTGGACCTTGAGGAGCCAGGTCCACCGTGGTGACAGAGGGTACGTTGGTATTTTACAATTGAGGTTGATTCAAGGGCCCAAGTGTGAACTTCCATCTGGAATAAAAGAATTTCTGTCTCTTGCCCAAGCGCATCAAGAGGAAATAGTCGTCTTGCAGACATATTTGAGTTAACAACAGCACAACGTCGTGATAGCAACAGTTAAACTACATATCGTTGGGGTGAACAGTCACAAGGCAGTGTTTAGCCTGAGCAAAAACACAACAGTCTGGGTAATACAACATACTATTTTTGATGATTTCAACACATATACGGTATGGCTATCATGATAAACTGAATATTTTATAATATTCTTATATTAACAATATTTTACAATGTGCAAGAGAAATCAATTCGAAAAACGACATTTTTTATCCCCCTCGTGGACTGTAACCTGTTTATATGACTGCAACACATTCCTATACATTGGATCAATAAGTGAACTGCCAGTAAATGATTGCAGGACTCCGGTGAGCTCATGGAATGATTTGATTTGATAAGGAGGTCTTGTGGCTGGTTCATAGGCTGCATATGGGATTTATTCTGTGCTTTTAAACTGTATCTATACAAAGTGATCTATATGTTATCTTCCTTTCACTCTCTCACTCTCACCTTTTAAAAATGTAACTGGTCATCTGACAAAGAAATAAAAAGAGCTATCTGAACGTACGGGCACAGTGTGCCAGAGTGCCCGATACGTCATCACGACAGATGAGCAGGACAGGACTAGATTAAACAGTCAGTTCGTATTTCCATTTACAAACAAAGTGAGTCGAAGTGCTTCTCTTATGACACGCACTCATGTTTACACACACAAGCCCTCACACGGACATGACAGACAAGGCAGACACGCTCGCAGACACACGCACACAAACACAGATACACACCTGCATACTGACAAAGATTGTACACACTGTTCCTGAGTATGAACTGTAAAATGTTGGTTTTGGCTCTATTGTAAAGGAATTGGCATGCTTGGTTTCCACCACAACAAGTGTGTCTGACCAGCAGAGAAGTGCAGTTCTCTGCTTGAGAAGAAACTGACAACCAAAAGCAAAGAATATCACAATTGAACAATTGGGTATTTGTTACATTTTAAATTGTTTGGAAAGTAATATAATATAACATTTTCTCCAATTAATCCATGAGCATATTGTGTTGAAAACATATTTAAAAAACAGATAAGGTTGATTAATTGCTCAAGATTAAGGTTGAGGTTTGAGCCATTGAGTTTCTCGAACAATGACAGATGATATAGGAGCTAGGGATCAATAGAGTAGTACTATGACATGGAGGATTTCTGATGATGCATAGAATCTCTGTACAACTGCAACCCAGGGACTGTAAAAGCATTCACATGAAATTACCAGCATGGAGATTAGGTATTGTTTATTGGGCGAAACACAGACACATGCATCCCCCTGTGAGTGAACTCTGGACAGACGGACGGGTACATTCACGCCTTCCCACCGAGGCACCTGCTGTCTCTAACCACGGTCTCAGCCCTAGCTACTGGCCTAAGACCGGACCCCTGCTCCACTCTGACACACCGTTTACCTGATGGCCCGCACACCCCTCCCCAACGCACGCACACACCAGTGTCTGCACATCAGGACGCCTGGGGCGCAGACTGCAGAATGCAGATGAATGTGAAGGATGCACTAGAAATTAAGAAAAAAAGGTCATCTTTTAAATGATGACGAAAGAGAAATTCTGCCAATGCATCAGATGCAGGAAGCATCAGCGCTATGGGGATTGTTGATAAGCGAGCGTTGCCATGGTAATAAACAAAGCAGTTTCCCTTTATCTCTGGACTTTATCCTCGACCCAGACAACATGAAACAACATGAGACAAACGGAGGAGGAGGAGATACACACGCCCAGACCGGGGACCGGGGACCGGGGCACCAGCTGTCTGTGCTCTCCTAGTCCAGGGTCTGCTTCTGGGCAGATGAAAACGAAAAAGGGGGCCGGTGCATTGAGCCTCACGCTTCAGGGTGACCCCCAGAAGATGGTCATTGATGGCTGACCTCACACAGAGGAGCGACGCCCAACGCTGCCTGGACGGCGTGCATCCCAGTCACACTTCACTGAAGATAGATTGCACTGCTCTGGATGTGGCGCCGTGGACTGAAGGACGATGAGCCTGTAGGTGTGGTGTAAACTAAGCCTATAGTACAGTAGTCTGGATGAAGACAGACGCTGACAGAGAGACGACCGGAGCCGTGGTACCAAGCAGACGGCCCCTGGTCCTCCGTGTGTCCCCTCTCCTCCTCCTCCGCTCAGCTGCCCACGCTGGAGTGGCCCTCCATGCTCATCTTCACCTCCTGGGGGAGGAAGGAGGGCTGGGGCAGAGCGGGGTGAGACGCCTCCTCCGTCCTGTCTGTCTGCTCTCTCTCCGGAGCCGACCAGCGCCGCTTACGGCCCGAGGACAGTCTCTGCGTTTCCATGGCGAGGGCATCGGACGGAGGAGGAAGAGGAGGAGGTGGAGGAGGAGGAGGAGGAGGAGGAGCAGGAGAGAGGTGGTCCGTGTGCGCCCGACTGTGTCTGACGTCTCCGTTCCCTGAGGTGTGCGCCTCCTCCCTGCTCTTTAGCGCCCCTCCCCCGGCCCCTCCCCCGGCCC
>JAOPUD010000055.1:1479100-1503480 GCA_027122715.1 Trisopterus minutus
GTTCTGGCGGAGAATCCCCTTGCAACACGCGCAATCCTTAAGGAACCTTACGGGGACCGTAAATCAAAACGTGTCTACAACAAGTCCCTTGTGTAAATTACGTGCTTACGTCTCTGCGTCTAAAACGACCCTAAATAGGCCTTGACAGTCCTTTATCATATCCTCGTCTTTCGGAATTGGAACATGCCTGACTGAGTGCTACTGTATTCCTTGGCTCATTGGGGTTAATGCTAGTGTGACAGGATACCTTTTATAGAGAAAGTGGTAATATCTACATTTTGGTTGAGTGATACTTGACCTGCCTGTGTGTGGATTGTCTTGACCTTTTTCTAGGCACAGACAAACAAACCCCCTCCGCAGGGCAGGAACTGTCCTTTTTGCAGCTCCTGAGGGTGGCTGAAACACTGGGACAGGAGTGGGAGCGGGTGGCCTTCCACCTGGAGCTGGAGACCAAAGATCTGGATCGCATCAAGGCAGAGCATAAGACTGTGACCATGCAGAAATACAAGATGTTGCAGCTGTGGCTGCACAGAAGACAAGGAAAGGCCACAGCACAAGACCTGCTGAGAGATCTGAAAAACCTGGGGGAGCTACCGTTCCAGACTCGTCTGTTATTGAAAGGTAACGTACTTCACCCACACACAGGGGCGTCATAGTGGGGGGAAAGCAGGACTGGATTCCCAGGGCCCCAATGGGGTAATTCATGTCTTTACTAACTTTAAATTAACTGAATGAAATGTTCAAGTGACTGAACTTTACATATAAATAAATAGTGGAGGCTCACTGTCACCCCTTACAGAAGGGATTATTTCAAAATGGATTATTCCGCCGCTGCACAAGGATTCCCCAAACAGTGGCCGTGTTTACATGCTGGAGCATTATTGTTTAATGAACGTATCGAATAAAGATTGGATTCATGTAAACAGGTTTATTCTAGTGGCTCTAGTACCACTTGTTGAAAGGGCTACAGCGGCACCAATCGTAGCGGAGTCAGCCAGGTCTCCGACAATTATTCAAATCTGATCCGATGTATGTATACTCAGACAAGTGACAGCCCCCCCGTCGAGTGGCAACATCGTTATATGGCTTAATCAATGATAAGTCGATCTGGTCTGACCATGTAACCACAGTCAGTAACGCTGAGTGACTGACTGATTGACTGACTGATAAAACTGGAGTGCTAAATTGCAAATGATCACATTGCAGCCTGTATTGGTGGATTACGGCTGCAGTGTTTTCACTCAATTTCATGATCAATTCCATGAAATATGACAAACATGATGTCATATTACATATATATACAGTGTACTTCATGTAGGCTTTAAGTTTACATGAAAAACCTGTCCAGGTCATGTTGAGAATTAATTTGGGTTATTTGTGCAATTTTGAACGAACCCTTGAACAATTATATTTATAAATAGTACTCTGACGAAGATGTTACATTTCAGTATTTTTCAGAATATATATATATGTATTATTATATATATATGTATATATATATTTTTTTTTTTTTTCAGTTTTGGAAATCACACCACACCTGGTGTCATAGCATCTTTAATGCAATTTGCAAATTCTATTGATATTTGTCTTTCAGAATACCAGCTTGATGAAGTTCATAAGCTTTCGTCAAGAGACAGTGGAAGTGAGAGCATGAACGACTCTGATCTTGGTGAGTTGAAATCTCCTAGTTTATAAGTTTCATAAGTTTCTAACCAGTTGTGCAGAAGAGGAGACCACTGATATGGTTTTAAAGCTACTGTTATCTAATGTTTGATCTCCAAACGACTCTGAATGCACTTGGATAAAATCAACAATCATATATGCACGTCCCAGAATTTCACTTTAGAGACAGCGGAAGTGAGAAAATGCCTGAGCCTGAGTCTGAGCTGTCCGTGGACGCGAGAATGTTCCGTGAGTTGAAATCTGAGTTGTTGAAGTTATTCTACCTGCATAACCCTCAATGTCATGTTTCGCTCACCAGATAGAAAGTATATCATATAACAACAATAACATAACTGCTATGTAATGAATAAGTCTGATATACTCATGGTATTATCAACCCTGCCTATCCATCAGAAGCCTCGTACAACATGGTGAAAGGGGATCTAAACATGTTGCTGCTCTTGTGGGCTTTACTAACGAGACCATCAGTAGGCTACACAATACCTTTTCAATGTACTGCCTTCAGACAAAAGGTAGCTTAGCTTTAGCTTACGTAAGTTCAATGCTTAAGTTAATCAGTCTGATATATCCAGCCCCAACCATTTTCATAAAGATACACCCTCAAAAGTGAAGGAATAATGTGAGTACAAAAAATTCAACAAATAAGAAAACTGCTATAAATATATCTACTTGACAGACAAAGTCACGTTTGCAAACAAAAACAATGTGGTGAATGGCCACACGTCCTTTTCTCCCTGCCGCTCCGGATTCACACCCTGAGTGAGCCCGCCAAAACAGAATCCCCCCTCTCTCAAATTCATTCAATTTGGGCGCTTAAACACCCAATCAATAAAAAATAAAGCTTTACTGTTGACTCTAGCTCTTTTTCAAACACCTCTGACAAAGATCTACATTTCCTCTGCTATACTGAAACTTTGCATATCCGTCCGTAAATCGATGACTTTTGATATTTTGGCATAGGCTATGCCTTACTGGTGGGTTTTTAGAATTATTAACAAACAATCAAAGTTAAATGGTCCTCATTTATATAGCGCTTTTATCCAAAGTGCTTTACAGTGTTGACTGACAATTCACCCATTCATGCACAGTTGTAGCCCAGCCTACTACAGTTCGTGTACGACTGTAATATGAAGTACTTTTGCTGTATGGTCTATGTACAGATTGGTTTTACACCTTATAAATGCATAGCAGTACATACCTACCTACCTGTACTTAAAACATTGGTAGGCCAATGTGTAGGCCTCCAAACGTTGATATAGGCTCCATTAAGAGCACAGACGTTTGACCGAGCTGGCCCAAGACAGAACATCTCCCCGACCGTATCTCACTGATTATAACTATATAACCAGAAACAACTTATTCCTATGGAAAAGGGGACTTAATGTGGCATATTTTGAGATAGCCAAATTACATGATTACATGATTTATTGGATATTTTGCATTTGATGATCCATTTTTTATAGTTTGTTTATGATTTATTATTAAAATTATTTATAAATGAATAATGATTCCGCAATTGAAAAGGCGGGGCGGCTTCCAATGTATATCAGCTGTGCCCAGTCGGGCAACTGAGTTCCCAGGTATGCAGCCACACTGTTTTAGACCGCAGCAAAGCAAGGCACAAGTAAGCAAATCTATCGTCAAAGGTAACGCACCGGCCTGTTTCTGCTCCATCCCGGTAAGAAAAGAATATTCAAATCATCTGTTAACGAAGAGGAATAAACAACCTTAAAATCATAGGAAAAGTTGTGGTTATTTGGACGCGTCTAGTAGCGCATATCCTGGCAACCCTAAAGAAAAGTATTGCACTTTACTAAGTCTATCAAATAAACATCTTATTTGATGAGATGTTGTGGGGAACCAAGTTTGTAGCAAGGTTTAAATGTAAATGTCAGTGCCGCCTTTGTTTTGACAAGAGAGGAGCTTCTTTGTCCTTTAATCCACTGGGATCCAGTGATTCATTATCATCTACTCGGGATTAGATTTTCATTGTCTTTTTTGCAGCCAGCAATAATGAAACTCGCTGGGCAGGGCATGATCTGACTGATAAGGAGCTCCTGAAGGTGGTCAAAACGCTGGGAAAGGAGTGGGAGCAGGTGGCAATCCACCTGGACCTGAAGACCAAAGATCTGGATGACATCAAGGCAGAAGAGAGAAATGTGGCCATGCAGAAATTCAAGATGTTGCAGCTGTGGCAGCACCGAAGTCCAGGAAAGGCCACAGTAGAGGACCTGCTGAGAGGTCTGGAAGACATGGAGGAGCTACCGGTAGAGACTCGTCTGTTATTGAAAAGTAACGTACTTCACCTACACACACAGGGGCGTCTTGGGGCCATTGGGTCCCTCAAAGCCTTGGATGAAAAGTTGTGTTTTGTTTCCAAGTATATAATGTCGTAAATACCCTTTGAATAGGCTGATCTTTGTATATAAATAAATAGTGGAGGCTCACTGTCACCCCTTAAAGAAGGCACTAAATGGTGTATTCCACCGCTACACATGGATTCCCCAAAACAGACGCTGAGTGACTGATTGAGTGACTGCTAAGCACTAATTTTGGGCACTAATTTGAAGCACGATAGTCACATCTTTCCCAAAGAAAGGGAAATCAGAGTCAGGTAAAAGAAAATAAAGAAAGGAAAGAGAAAAAATGTATAATCCTTAAATAATGTATAATCCTTAACTGAGTGAGGTTAGTTGAGAACGATGGTTTACAAATGGTTTTAACTAATTGCTATTGTTAGAATGTCATGTGATATTGTCATTTTCACTGATATCAATCCTGTATGTTTCATGACTGTAGAGGGCTCTGTCCTTCAGCAGATGGTGAGCTATAAGATGTGATAGTTGACCATGGAGGGGAAGAGAGTGAGGGAAATGAAGGCTGCTCTAAGGGTTAGGAGAGGACAGAAGAGGAAGGGGAATAATGTGAGGGCACTGCAGAACAATTTGGCAGTCTGGATGAAGCCAGCCTGTGGTTCCCAAATTTAATTAGTCAGGCCCCCCCTTTGGTAAAATTTGTTAATGCATTTTTTACATTTGTGTATGTGAAATTAGATGTGAAATCTTACAAATAATGAAATCCCCTCAACATCAGAAGTAAGGGTTCGCTCTGGAACACAAAGGAGTCCACACATTCTATTTATGCAGCTTTGCATGTAAAGTATTTTTTTATATGCCATTTCCCTTGATTTGTCTTTCAGGATTTGTCTTTCAAGAAAATAATCTATATCAATCTATATATGGTAAAAAGAAGTCATCATGCAGTAACGCAGAGGAGTTCTGTCTCGGTGCGATGTCCTCGGCTCTGCCCCTGAAAATGCCTAACAGTGACACTAGTGGTGCGACGGGTAAGTCTCCTCATTTTAGGAGTAATAAGTAACATCGATCACAACTCTCTCTATCATAGTACTTTCCTGTCAAAACACCTTTCACAAACCAGATTGATAATATATAACACACAATAAGACCTAATTTCATGATTACATAGTTCTCAAAGGTGTGTGGCTTTCTGGAATATCTGTTGGGGATTCTGGGATCCCGGTCTATTTCGAACATGTATCATACGCAGAACGGAAGTCTTTTTTCAAGTTGTCATGCAGTGATTCAAAAGTGAGTTGACCGAGGATTGCCAACTCAAAAACAGGTGTAAAAACTTCATAGGAGTCATAAATAGTGCTGCAATTAATTATTTCTTAAAAAAAGGATCCCCTTCAGAAAGATTGCAGTTTAAAAAAGCAGCAGATACACTAGCTAAATATTGAGGAGCATGACCGTGTGAAGGTTATCTGGTCCAGCCCACCCATGTGATGTCTTTCAACCTGGTATTCCTCATGTTAGTGTCACACAAATGTTTTATTGTTTCGTGAATGCTTCAACTTCTTTTGACCACATTGTAATTGCTTTGTGATTTAGCAATTGCGAAATACCTTATTGAAAAATAAGTTGAATTGTGTTGAACCCAGTGCCTCAGCTATCGAGTTTGCACGCCATCACTTTATATTGCCTTTTGATTTCTCTTCCAGGGGAGCTTCAAAGGATCCATTCAGAATTTGTGCAGAGAGTTTCAACCCCAGTTATCGAAGATCTCCTGGATGATCTTTGGACATATGGAGTGTTGAGTACTGAGGAGAAGGAAGTGATGGAGGAGAAGAGGAATAAAAAGGAAATGGCACATTGTCTGATCCACATGGTGATCAGCAAACGGGAGAGAGCAAGTCGGATCATGATTTATTGTATAAAGGAGAGGGACCCTGACTTATACTCAACCCTGGGTCTGATCTCTTCTATTGCTGGTGTGGGTGAGTTGTGACAATGAATGTACTTTTTAAAGAAACTCACTGCCAGATTTGTTTTTACAAGAGGGGAGCTTCTTTGTCCTTTAATCCAGCGGTCCCTGACCATTTTTTAGACCACGGTACTATGGTATTATGTCAGACAATATTTTCATGGATCGGTGTTACACAGTTTTCTGGTTCCCATTGTAAAGTGTGACACTAGTGGTCATTGTTGCATATTTTCTGCCCCATGCATGAGCATAAAGATAAGACAAGCATGAAGTTGTTATGTGCAGAAACATGCGCGTACTTAAAGTACACTACTAATGTCGTACTGAGCTATCGCTCAGTCGGGATAGGTTAAATCGTTTTTTGTACCGGGCAATCGCCCATTGAGTGGCTGAAGCAAAGAGGTTGATCTGCCTCTGTGGTGGCATCAGGGGTCTTTGTTTATTGCAGAGCTGTAGTCAAGACCACCTTTGTCGAGTCTAAGACCAGAGTCCAAAGAGATTCAAGTCCAAGTCAAGACCCAGACAGAAAAAGGAGAATCCTCTTTGAGACCACTTGCCTGTTTTTTTGTTTTTTTGCAAGTTTTGCTTGATGCTAGAGACACATGTTTCTGACATACGTCTTCTTTTTTAACATGGTCATTTTGCACAGTATCACGATTTCGTGACTTTTTCGTGACACACAGAACGAAATGTTAACCCATGCATTTTGAATGGGAGCGATTCTCAGACTTTTTCGTGCTACACAGAACGACATTGAAGCCGAAGCATTTCAATCTGCGATATTTTCAACCTCAGAAGGGCTATAACGGCTAAAACATGTCACATGCCTACGTGTTTTTGGCCTATTCTTTTCAATGGGCCTGTGTACACGTCACGTGACTGCATAGTCACGTGACACTCATAGTCACGTGATCCCCCAATTATCGTATATATCCATTTGCCCTTGTTTACGACCAATGGCCATTATTTCATTTTCTGTAACATGCATGCATGTATCTGGTGAGCAGATTCGCTCACCAGATTCCGCAAAAGACTCAAAACTCACCTGTTCAGAGTTCACCTTGACTCTCCATAGCCCCCGGCCTGCCCACTGTTGTCTTTTGGACGTCCTGGCACTTAATGTACGCACTTAAACCTTAATTGAGGATTCATCTCCTTCTTCTGCATCTTGGGATTGCACTGTGAAAATTGTGGGTCTCTGGAAATAAGCCGAGCCCTAACCCTAACCCTAACCCGAAACTACGGACACCCCCTCCCTGCCCTCGGGGTCTGAGAGGGCCAAGGTTCAGTGTGGGGGTCCCAGTTAGGCCCTAGAATAATGTTAATATATATATATATAATATATAATAAGTTTCAGGGCGGTAGGACCTTCTGGTAGGACTCCTAAAAAACTGTCTTTTACAACACATTCTGATCCACTAGGGCTTGCATGCAACACCTGTGAGAGGCTTTGTCCAAAAAACTGGAAATCATTTTCTGTAAGCGCTAGAACTCCAAATCTCATAAAATTTCGTTCACGGGACCCCGGGAAACGTGCCTATACATTTTGGCAGCACTAGCTATCTCGAAAGGGCGGGAAAAGGGGCATGACCTCCAACAGTAGAGTAAATGGGCATCAAACAGCGGGTAGTTTCAAGTCCCCATTTTTTGTGGACGGAGGTGTAAATTTGTGTTTTAAGTTGTGGGTAGACACAGCTGGCCTGTGGACAAGTTTGAAGTTTGAAGTCTGGGGTCAAAAGGAGCGGGCACCACGCCCCTTATGAGATAAGAAAAAAAGTTAATGTGCATTTCGCTCATAACTTTTGGTCATTATTAAAGAGAGGACTGATTCTCAGATATGCATGTTGGATGGCTAGGGTGTAGGTCTGGGAAGAACTTCGCTGGGTGAGGCGGGACAAGATCAGGACAGATCAGTAGTGCTTTGTTAGTAATTTCTTGAAGGGCTGGAGTTAAATAATTTATCTTTAAATTAGTAAATGACTGAAGTGCACTATTAAGGCGATAAATCCGCATCTAGTTTTTTATGTAAATTACACTTTACTCGTAACACGTAACTGTGCTTGCATTGTGTACATTAATTGAATTCAAATCACTTTATTCGTCCCCGAGGGGCAATTTAAAGGGGGCGCATGACAGTAGCTAAAAAAGAGACACAATCAACAAACACAAGCAGCAACGAGCAACACACACATCACAACACAACATTCAACACATAAAAAGTGCTTCATAAAGTGATTAAATTATAAAGTGCATCGCAGCATGTTCATAAGTCAGTGTTCAGCATTAAGGAGCTGGACACAGAGGTCGCCTTCCTCCTGTGTCGGACACCCTGGACAGCGGAGCCTGCTTCCTGAGGGGAGCCACTCGAACTCAGGATACAGGATATTGGTGGGGACCTGAAGAATCCTACGTGCTGATTTTACAGTTGATTATATAGGGCGGGGAGTTTGAACAGGATGCAGGCGGAGGTGGTTCCTGTTTTGCAGGGTGATAGAATGGACCCAGTTAGTGAAGGAAGGGGTTATTACATTTTCAATGAAGGCATGGTAGAATGTGTTTAGAATGTCTGTCTCTGATGGCACTATTTTTAAGACTTCCTCTGTGCTAGAGGAAAACCATAGCAGGTTGTCAAAGAATGTTCCCAGGTATTTGTATTCCTCTACTATCTACCATCGGTTCCTCCTGGATGATAGTGGTGACTGCCTCATCTGTCTCTGTTTGGGGGAGAAGGTCACAATCATCTCCTTGGTCTTACTTATGTTGAGGTCAAAGACAAGAGCTTCCATGCTGCAAAGTCCTGCAGAGCTGAGCTGTGATGTTGGACTGTGTCGTCAGCAAATTTCACAAAATTACAATTTGGCTGGGGGGGATCTGCAGTCATCTGTGTAGAGGATGAAGAGGTGTGAGGACACAGCCTTGCAGAGAGCCAGTGAAGGTGAGGAGGGTGTCGGACAGGGTGTGGTTCACCAACCCCCTCTGTGACCTGTTGGTGAGGAAGTCTATAATCCACAGAGTGAGTTGGTGGTTGAGATGGAAGTGTGCTCTGGGACACGATTCAATAGATTCATTTTCATGAGCACGATACATAACTAGAGGGTGCGTTGCTTGTTTCGTCCAGCACGAAAATAGCCCCGTTCAAAATGCATGGGATACATTTTGTTCCGTGTAGCACGAAAAAAGTTGTGTACCGGGTTGGCCAGCTGCACACCTTCAACATACTAGCTACACATATTCAACATACTAGCTAGCCACATGCAACATACTACACACATTCAATATACTAGCTACACACATTCAACATATTAGCTAGCCACAAGCAACATACTACACACATTCAACATGCTAGCCACACACATTCAACATACTAGCTAGCCACATGCAACATACTACACACATTCAATATACTAGCCACACACATTCAGTGTGTATAACAGGCTGACTGCAACCAATCACCAATCACACATTGGCAACTACAATGATGGCATACTGCATCTGTACTGGGGGAGTGATACCTTGGGAACTTAATGTTTTTCTCCACACTTATTTGATTCATATAGCGTGAAGGCATGATAAAAATTCTATATTATCTTTTATCTAAGTTTCTAAATGTATCTTTCAGAACATGTGACAAATCAAATTGATGGTCCGAGTTCGTCAGGCAGTAGCGGACAGGGGAGCTTGTCAGACTTTGACGGGACAGCTGGTAGCCCGCTGGGTGAGTCTCCTAGTTTTAGAGTAATGAGTCTACCTGCATAACCCTATATGTCAACAGATAGAAAGTATATCATATGATAACATAAGACCTAATTTTTCTACAATACGTAGTTTATCTTTTTAACGTTTTATGGAGTATGGACGTTAGACCTTGGTTGCGATCTGGGGCATCCGATTGTAACCGATGCCTCCTGCTTCGTACTACATGTCCATGTGACACTTGTAACGCTTTTCAAAAGATGACTGTATGGCTGTATGAGTCACTGTTCACAAATGCTAATTTCCCATAAACTAATAAAATGATCCCATATTTATATCATTTACCCTTTATTTAACAATATGAATTACTGTATCAATGAACTAAAGATACAATAATGCTGGTTATTGTATTATTGTTATTGTATGTGTATTATTTAGAAATGGCTTTACTTTAATAATCACTACATTCAACTCTGACTCTCCTGAAGTGGGACCTGTTCAGGAGAAAACACCGGACCCTGAAAGGACTGAAGTTAATGTTCACACGACCAGCAGCGGCAGTGATGTTGACATTAACAACGTGAACCCTCCAGTTCATCAAACAGGTAACAATAACATCACCAAGCAGAACAAAGACAAGTTCCAGACTAAAGAGTAACTTTGCTAAGGCCATTTGCAAATTCTCTTGATTTGTCTTTCAGGACATGGATGGAATCGTATTCAATCGTTCTTTTTAAAGAAGCAGTCATTCAGTACCAAACAGGGGCGTCTTTCTGGTGCGGTGTACGATGGTCCTCACCGCAGAACTCCTGAAAGCGACTGTACGCTGGGCGAGTTGAAGTCTCCTAGTCTTAGGAGTAATAAGTCTGCCTGCATAACCCTCTATCATTGTTCTTCCCTGTCAAAATACATTTCACACACACCAGATATTGATATATATCATATGATAACATAATGAGACCTCATTTTATAAATACATACTTTATTTTTAAGCCTCACACCAAAGGTGTGTGGCTTTCTGGAATATCTGTCGGGGATTCTGGGATACAAATTCTAAACCTATTGCTTGTTTCAAACATACTTTGCATGACTGATGTATATTTTTGAATACAAACTTTTTTCTGGAGGTTGACATTTTCTTGAACCCACCAGACTCCACACATTCCATTTCTATAGCTTCTATAGTTTACCAAAAAAAAATCCCTCACACGTTATGATGTGAAACGGATGATGTGAAATTCATTGAATGCTTCTTTTGACCACATTGTAATTGCTTTGTGTGCGTGTGTGTGTGTGTGTGCACTTTGCGTGTTCTAGATGAATAAAAAAACACAGGGTACATCACATCATATTATAATACAAAAGACTGATGTAAAAGTAGCACACTTAAGCAGTCTTAACTGGCTGTTCAACTATAAAACCCTCCTGGTCTCTGATGCAATCCAACATTCATCAGTAAAAATTTCCATGAAACACGTCTACCCCTCAGATATTAAAAACCTATCATGTAACATTTAGATTAGATACAACTTTATTAATCCCCCATAGGAGAAATTAGTTTGTTAGTCCACAGTCCAGCAGCAGTGGAAATACACAGGATAAAATTAAAGAATTTGTATCACATTAAAACAACCCCTTTTTTATCACAGCTGTATCTGTTTCTCACCCTTCTTTCTGTTTTGTCTTTTTGCCAGATGATGAAGATGATGAAGAGAATGAAGGTGAGCAGTGTCACTCTTCCATTGAGCTTTGAGTCTCAATGACGAGGTGATCTGACAACGGAAGTATTTCAATGGGTGTTAAAGAAATATATCCAGGTTCACTGAACCAGGAATGCTGCCTGCCAGTGTGTCATGAGGCCAACTGTTATTGGAGCGCTTAATGTACACATTACTCTTACACTGGACATGCTGTCGGTTTTGTTATTGACAATAATTATTTACCATGACAGAGGAGATGCACTTCAAGGTACAATGTGAAAAATGCAAAGCAGCTCAGCAGGTGAATTTAAACAAAATAAATACTAAACCTTCCTACCATACCTACATTCAATTTACATTACATAAATTACCTTAAAGTTAAGACAATTAGAAGTATTGCTCTTTATTGTTGTCTTCTTCTGCCTTTCTTACAGAGTCCTGAGTATAAGAAGGTTACCCCAAGAAAGATTTCTAAGTGGAGCTTCCAGTGAGTGACATTATGTCCTGACCTCAGTCCTAGAATAATATGGTCAACCACATTCAAACATTCTGCTGTAATGTGTGTGTGTGTGTGTGTGTGTGTGTGTGTGTGTTAGGGTACAGCTGGAAGGCGAGGGGACCTATGAGTGTTCGGCTACAGGTCTGGTGTTTGAAGTGTCGGAGCAGGCTCTGGTCCGCTACTCGGTCCTGTCCTGGTCCAACTTCACTGAGTTCCTCAAGGACTCCTGGAGACCTGCTGGATCGATTTATGATGTGGATGTGGTCGACAAGGATTCATCTGTGCTCAAGTTCATCCATTTCCCACACTCTCTGTGCCTTCCTGGTAAGAACACACTCTTTTATCAATTCACGATATTTGATTTGGAGTTTTTAATGAAAAAATTTATTGAATTGAATCAACAACAAAAAAAATACAAATTAGAATCAGTTTCCTCTTGTTTTCACATTTTACACGATCCCTGCTTATTTTTAAAATGTAATCTGGTTTATAAAATCCATCTCCATCTCTAGAACAACTTGTAATATAATGTTTATTGTTTTACTTTCACATGTATTTCTCCAGACTTATGTGTCTATGTACATACTGGCTATTATACCGGCTTGAATAATGTAATGTAACGTTTCCACAGAGCCTGAGCATGATCTGAGCTTCAGTGTTCTGCACGTAAAGGAACGCCATGCCAACATTGAGTCAGCAGTGGACTTCACGACGAGCCATGTTAAATGGTGCGTGTCCTCGCTTTCTCAAGTGGGTCCCGTCATTGAGAGCAGTCTGCAGGTGAAGCACCACGCGTTGGTGCTGGTTTACAAGGAGCGCAACAAATACCAACAATTCATCTTCTACGTGTTTTTGGCCTCGAACAACAAGTCTGAGATCAAGGTGATGAAGCAAAATGGACCAAAGAGTCAGTAATGTGTGTCCCTGTGTGTTGATAAACAGATTCATGGCTAGACAGACAGACTACACTAAACTGGGCTTTGCTAAGCTGAGCTAAGCTGTGCTAGACCAAGCTGGGATAAAATGGGCTAAACTAGGCACATCTTGTTCGGGTGTGTGCAGGTTATTGAAGAACAGGTGCTCTCTTCTCATAAGATATTGATCAAGATTTACAAATCGGCCACCTGTAGGCTGGAAGAGAAGTTCCACTGCCTCACAAGCGAGCCGAAAGGGCAAATTGAACCCCGGGTATGTATTGTGAAGCCATTTATTCTTGTTTACATGTGCCTAAACCGGCAATGAAAAAGTTGCCATTTAATATTCAAACAGAAAGATCATTTATAAATATCTAACTGTGTGTGTGTGTGTGTGTGTGTGTGTGTGTGTGTGTGTGTGTACAGAAACTAGAATTTGTTACCAAATTGTTAGCGTGTAAGGGCTTTTTTGAAGTACGCTTCAGTGAGGGTCCTCCTTTCGAATTGTTTCTCAAAGACTCGGACTGTGATGAACCTTTGTGGTCTGCTACAATCAGAGAAGGTAACCAATGGACACAACTGGAATTGTTTTTGTGGTTTGCATCGTAAGACTCTGACGATCCTTTCTATGGCAAATTCTAGAGGATTGGAAATTCGTAAAGAAACCAAGTGTACGGGTATTGAGACGTAGGTTAAACCCTTTCAAGAAGACACGAGTGGCTAACATCAGACAGAGAGGTACACTTTTCTTTGTGATGCTGTGTTCTTTGGATCATTGTTTGTGTTGGATAGTGGCATTATTAGGCACGTTGAATCAGCCATAACATCCCCCTTCTCTTCAGCAGAGCAGAGCCATGGACAGAGGAGCAGTCCGTCAGGTGAGCCATGGAAGATGATTGAACCATTAAATTTTCTGTTGGATCGAGCCAAAACATTCATATTTCTAAAAGCTACTGTTGTTGACCAGTAATCAATGTATTGTTAAGTTAACAAGGATTATCATGTAAAAAAGTGATATTGGTTTACTGTTGGCCTACAGCCTGCAATTAAAAGATTCAAACTAATAGAAGACAAAAAGTGTAAAGATACCAGCAAGTCATATTACTCATTAAACTGATGAAAATAGCATTGTTGACACTAAATAGTTGTTGATGGTTAAGCTGCACGCATGAAACACACAACATAGAAAAAGTCCTTAACGCTAATTCCTTAAATTAGCCCTTTGGAAGTGCATGAGGGAAAAACTAAAGTTAAGTGAATCGGTGCAAAGCCACGTTACTATAAACTGTGGGAGGTGAGCTGTGTTCATCTTAATGCGTGAGGGACCAACAATATTTAAATGTAGGATAAACAGTCTGTTGCTGTTGCGTGTGACCAAGTGGGGGTGACTTACAGTTTTATATTTACCCCAATAAAGAAGAGTTTAATTAATCAACTATCGTGATTGCATGCCGTCATTAGGTATTCACTGTATGAGTGATACCTATGGTTATTTAATATTGCCTTTTGATTCCAGGGGAGCTTCAAGGGATCCGTTCTAAATTTGTGCAGAGAGTTTCTGACCCAGTTATTAAAGGTCTCCTGGACGACCTTTTGCAGCAGGGGTTCAGTACTGATGAAAAGGAATATGTGATGGAGGACCAGACGATCAGAGCGGACAGGGCACGGTGTCTGATCGACATGGTGATCAAGAAAGGGGACAGAGCAAGTCAGATAATGATTGATAGTTTGAAAGAGAGGGATCATGAATTATGCATCACCCTGGGTCTGATCTCTCATTGAAGAAAAATGAGAGATCAAAAAAAATCTCAATGTCACTGCCAACTTTGTTTTGACAAGACAAGCTGAAAAAGTAATCGTTGCGGTCATGTTCAGAATACATCCGCCTTCCTGTGCTAGTACTTGTGTACTAAGCTGTTCCCCTCAGGTACCTAATATATCCAGGTATCGATAGGAATTTTGTAACCTTTTATTAAATAATGGTAGTATGGTTGTGATCACAGAGCTTGTAAAACAAGATGACATTATGCCAAAGAAAATATATTTTTGCTTATCTTGACATTTTTTATAATCCACTGAATTTTATTCAGATTGCATTTTCATATCAGTTTGTTTTTTTTAAATATATTATATGGATATAACCAAAATCCCACTTGCAGGGTTTTCACCATAACATTAGCCTGACCCAGGAATGTTCCGACCTTTGTTCGGGGGCAAAATAAAATGGTCAAACAAATTCTTTCTTGCTTCCATTTTTTCACATATTACTATACTCAACCTCCTTTGTCTAGAGGAGACCAAATCACATTAATATACCTCAACACCATTCAACCATCATCTCCAAGTCAAGGAACATAAAACGTATAACAAAGACAATACGGACCACAGATCCATGAACTGGCACAGAGATGACTTAACAACTGGAAACCTAGAATGACAAAGGTGCATGACGACTATAACGACCCAACAAGGGAACAAAGGAAGTGCACTATATATATGGGGAGAGACTGATGAGGGAATGAGGTGCAGGTGGGAAGATGGACAAGGAAGGAAGGTGAGGGGAATGAGGTGATTGCAGATGGGAGTGGCAGGATCTGTGAAGCAAGGGGAAGAGTCAGAGGACATCCGGGGGACAGGTGGAGAACAGCGACTAAAGGGCATATAGAGCCCCACTGGGCAGCTTCTGCTGCTGTGGGAGTCCCAGATGAGGTCGTTGGTTCCCTCAGTACATCACTGGAGTTAGGGTTAGGTTAGGTGAAAGGGTGATACTAACCTTTCAGAGGTTGGTATCAGAACACCGGATTCAGGCTTCATAGAACCACCGGTAGTTCCAGGACAGACACCAGCACTGGACCTATTTATCAGAGCAAATAGCACACTTCCCAGTGTGACCAAGAGAGGTCGCTGCAGACACTTCCTAAAGAGATCCAGCAAATGTGGAAGCAAATCACTGCCATACGTCTACTGATACGTGTGGTCAAAATCCTTTCTAACATTATTCTAACAACACAGACATTTACATAGACAGTCTGGCGTTATAATTGGTTTGCCTCGGGTGTACTGTGGAGTGGGTAAAACTGTTTTTATTGGCAGGCTAGCAGATCCCCTCGACTTGTGCTAGCCTAGCACAAGCGATTTCTCTGCAACTAGAAGGACTGAATGAATGAAGTGTTGAAAAACGGTCTCCAATGATAAATAACACACTGGCTCACTTGGAAATGATGTCCTAAATCCCGAACTACCCCTTGAACTCCTAACCATAACCATAGCAGCTAATATCAAGCCAGTAAAAGCGCATGGACCAATCAGAAATAGAGGCAGGCGTGTCTATTTCGGGATTACGGCGTAGCCATAGTAGGATAACAATTTTTTGCTTCCTGCCACGTGGCGGTTCTAAACGGCGATAAGCGGTCGGCTCCCGTGCATGGTTCACACAACCACAGTGAATATTTAATCGGGCCCATCGCACGAGGTATACGAACCAGGGGGCCACCAGAGCGAAAGATTGCAAAAAATATATATATACGAAAACATTATGTAAAATATATTTCTGTTATATTAAATTTAAAAATCTAAATATTGGTAGGGACACAATCCTTTCTTTCACAAAGTTGGTCGGGACATGTCCCTCTGTCCCTATGCAAAGTTAGCCCTTGTAGTAGTGCAAGTACAATTTAATCAGAAATAGTAAGAATTCTAGTTTAGTCTGTAAATGTAAAACATTGAACGCAATTTTTTCCCATGTCAATATTATAATTACAAAATCATTGAGCTGAATGGGACTAATAGGCCTACATTAATGTATCCCATTATCTATTGAATGCTGTTGAATTATATTAATGTGATTAAAGTAAAGTTAAAGTTAAAGTTTGAATTGACATTGAATATGTTGGCATACTAGTATAGAAATATGTTGGACAATGAAGCAAGAAAGCAGCCTTTCCCACAAACCACTTTTATTTGTCCCCAAACAGACGTCTGAACCTTCCTGGCTGGCTCAGGCTCAAAAAGTTAACATAATATATATAAAAACAATGAACTGACGCAGGACCAGCTTCTCTCTGGGAAATTGTAAAAAAATAATAATAATGTCAACTTGTTTCACAAACTCTATGATCACAACCATCTATACCTGTCTATACGAGGTACCTGAGGGGAACAGCTTAGTAAACATCAGAGCTAGTGAGCGGAGCTGAGTGGTGCAAATATCCCGCTCCTGGCTGTTCACTCGGCCACTCCTCTGCTCAAATTCGCGTCAGGTCGCTCCGCTCAATTTAGCTCCCCGCTCCACTAAAAAATCCTGCCACTCCAGTGAAATCGCTCCACCCTCGCTCCAATTTAAAAGAGGGAGAAATAATCGACTACGAATTGTCTCCTTAAACAAAAAACTTAAATAGTAAAGAACTAAGAGCAACGGCAATATATTTCACTCACCCACATTTATTTTGAAAGATTGCAACAACGAACAAGCTTGGCAACGTCAATAGGACATGCCTCAGACTCGTGGCGTGAGCGAAATTGGAGCGGAACAGAGCGGCCACTTCGGCCGCTAGATTAAAAAGCGCTCCGTGCTCCAACAAAATTCCATCCACTCCGCTCCTTCGCTCGCTCAACTAGCTCTGGTACACACTTACTAGCACAAGGAGGGCCTATCCTGAACATGTGTTAGACAATTACTTTACAAGGTCAAGACAAGTAATAAAAGACTGCAAACTCCAGACTGCAGCTTGGCCCATGAACAATTTAAAGAAAAATCTGCACAATTTCTTTTTTTTTCTTCTACAATTCAATAGAATAGTTAAGTAAAGTAATTCAAATAAAGATGTTATAATAGCAATTCATCTCAACACATCGGCCTGGCCTAAAGGAAAGAGCAGTTTATATGTTGACTGCTTCCAATGTTGTGTTGGTCATACTAAAGAAGGATTTATTGCTTTTTTTGTGAATAATACAGAACATAAGGAACTAGAAATTTTGGTCAAAATAATCGCATCCCCAAATTGTTCAGCCCTAGTCGCAACTGATGCTGACACTTCAAAAATGCCTCGGCAGAGTATATGTGCATCCTGACCACTGGTGGAGCAAAGCTGCATGAGCAATTGTGCCATTCAAACTGTTTATATGGTAAAGCTGGACTAGGCAAGAGCCTAGCTCTTACGGCTGCTTACGCTTGAATAATCTTTCTGTTGTCATCATCTGGCCTCATCCAAACGACCAGGATGCATTCAGACAGCTTCAGTTTTTCCAGGTAATTCTGCATATCTGCATTGTTTTTCTTTCGACAGAGCCATCTACTTTAATATGGCTACTACTTCATCAAGTCTGAGGAAGCAAACAGACAGGTCCTTAGTGCACATACAAAAAACAAGTTAAACTCTCAATTGCAACCACATTACATTACTACAACAAATAATATTGAATGGAAACTAATGGATCCTATAAAAGAAGGGAGCTGCTCAAATGCCGTTCACTGTGTGTGGGTGAAGTAGGTTACCTGTCAATAACTCCTTAGTCTCGACCGATAGGTCCATGTCTTTTAGACCTTCCAGCAGGTCCTGTGCTGTGGCCTTTCCAGGTGGTCTTCGGCGTGTCCACAGCTCCAACATCTTCAGCTTCCACATGGCCACATCCATCTGTCCGTCTGCCTTGATGTCATCCAGATCTTTGGTCTTCAGGTCCAGCTGGATGCCTGCCTCCTCCCACTCCTTTCCCAGCGTTTTGGCCACCTGCAATAGCTGCTTATTGGTAAGAGCCTGCCCTGCGGAGCAGGTTTTAGTGTTGCTGTCTGGAAAAAGATGAAGACAACCCACACACAGGAAGGTCAAGTCATCATGGAACACTCAAGAAATATACTTTCTTAATCTTATGTACTGAGACCAATCATCTCATTCAAAAGAGGACAGTGGCTCACCTGACTCATCCACTGTGCAACATTTCTTATTGGCCACTTTTTCTTCTGATTCACATCTTTTGATTTTCCGGCCCCCATTTTCTGAAGACAAAATTAAAAGGGTTTGAGGGGTTAGGCTGAGTCTACAAACCTGTGACAAGCCTATGAAATGTCATATCAGCATTTTTAGAAGAACATCTGTCATATGTTCTCCAAGGAGCCAAGGAACACAGAAAAACACTTACCTCTTTTTTGTTTCCATGGCTTCACTACCGTCTTGTCATCCCCAAGTCCTAGGTTATGAAAAAGGATCATCAGTCTTAGGATGACAACCATAAACCATACAAGTGTAAAGTGGCATTCCACACAAATGTAATCCCTGAGTGGACGATAATGAACCTCTGGATCCCAGTGGATTAAAAGACAAAGAGGCTCCCCTCTTGTTAAAACAAAGCTGGCAGTGACCATTTCTTTAAAAAGTACATTCATATTAACCACTCACCCACACACGCAGGAGAAGAGATCAGGCCCAGGGTGATGCATAAGTCAGGGTCCCTCTTCTTCAAACTATCAATCATTATCTGACTTGCTGTCTCCCCTTTTCCGGTCACCATGTCAATCAGACAACAAGCTTTTTCCCTTTTGATCTTCTGGCTCTCCATCACAGAGTCCTTGTCCTCAGTACTGAACACTTTTTGCTGCAAAAGGTCATCCAGGAGACCTCTGATAACTGAGATTTTAACTGTTTTTACAAATTCAGAATGGATCCTTTGAAGCTCCCCTGGAAGACAAATCAAAAGGCAATATAAAATGACGGCGTACAAATTAGAAGGTTTTTGGTATGTAAGCCGACCGTAGCTCGGAGTTGCTCTACTGGTATCGCCCTCCAGTCTGTCTTTTTAGTGATTCTTTGATGATTGCATTTCATTTTGTTTTATATTGGATGAGATTAGAATGTTTCAGGATGAAATGCGATGCATGCTTTATATCTGAGGGTTTTATTATAGACTTGTAAAAGACTAAAGTAAAGTAAAGTAAGTATGTATTCAGAAAATGTCTTATGTTAATATATACATTATTTATCTGGTGGTGAGCATGAAGTGTTTTTTGACAGGAAAGAACTAGAGGGTTATGGCGGACTTATTACTCCTAAAACTAGGGGGCTTCCACTCACCCAGCGCGCCGTCACTTTGAGGCATTTCCAGGGGCAGAGACGAGAACCCCTCACCATGACGGCTCAGCTGTCCTGCAGGACAAATCAAGAAAAATGGCAAACAAATGTTTTTGATACACAAAACAAGTGTAAAAATGCATGAGCTATTTTGACCAATGGTCCTGATAAATTAAGTTGGGGAACCACAGGCTGACTGCGTCCTGCTGCCAAAGCAGAACCCAATTTAAATTAATTAGGTTCAGTTGTGCTTTGGAACTTTTTACATGTGTAGCAGGTAGCAGAACAACATATGGGTTGGCTCGACCTGATTACCTTCGCACTATCATGCTCCTTAATAGTTAGCTAGTGTATCTCCTGCTCTTTTAAACCACCTTGATTCTTTAGCAGATCCTTTTTTAGAATAAACACTCCATTGTGTCAGGGTATTTACACCTGCTTTTGAGATGGCAATCCGCGATCAACTAACTTTTTAATTCTTGCAACTTGAGACTTCAGTCATGCGTATATGACATATGGGACAAGCCATAGGTTTAGAGTTTGCTCCAATAGATCAGGTAGATCTTTTAGGCACTAAGTGGGTGTCATGGGCATGGCTGTTGTTTCCCTAAATCTGATTGGTGTTGCTGGACACATTTTGCATGGCCTCACTGTAGTGACACCATAATTGTCACTAATTTAGTGTAATGATAAGACAGCAATTGTCTTAATGAAGTCAAATAAATCAGCACTGTCAATGCATTTGTATATCTGTATTTTTAAATTGTAGTAAAAATACAATTGTAAAATGTAAATGCTCCCTGCATGAGGAGTTTCCACAACTATTTCTCCAGAATCTGAAAAACCTACGTCTAAATGTGATCGGTTAGAGCAACATTGGTCCATACACTGGTCCATCACAGGGGATACAAAGGCCATTCAGGGATACAAAGGCCATGGCTGGCTCCACCCACTTAGTTGACTGCTGCTTCACTTTAGGTGCATGGTCAACAAATAGTTTTTTCCTCACAGACCTTATTATTGCTCTTGCGATCAGAGTGCAGTTATAGTGCTTGCAATAATGATTCTTGGGCACGGATGTGTTAGGAGTACAGGCTCTCAAAGTCATTATTGCTCCTGATTTCTGGCAGTGTTTTAAATGTTAAAAGAATTAGGTAAGTATTCATATAAATATTTTGTTAAATTTAGACAGGGAGGAACAATGATATTGAGGGTCATGCAGGTAGACTTATTTCCCCTGAAACTAGAAGACATGAACTCACCCTGCGTGCTGTGAGTTGAACTACTAGACATTGCCATCGACTTTTGCATTGTGCTGCTCTTCTCTGACAACATCTCAGGCTGAAAAAAATCAGACTCAAGCTTTGCAAATTCTGAAAGACAAATCAAGACAATTTACATTAAAGGATTTTATAGATTTTGTGATTCGCTTCTGAAGATTTCTGGTGAAATTGTACAATTGGCTGTCTGAGCTATTTATTCGAAATGAGCGTATCGATGTCATAATATTCATTTATTTTGCAAGACAAGGGATCACAATATCTTACCAGAGTTTGCCTTCAAAAGTCTAGAATGACTATTTCCAAATTCTGAAAGACAAATCAACAGAATTTGCAAATGGCATTACATTTTTTTCACCCAGCAAAAATACTACTGCTCTCGATGGAAGTTTTTCTACAGTCCTGCAATTTCCTTGTTCTACCATTTTCATCAGTCTTTTGTTTTACAATTTAAACCATGTGTTTTAGAAATACAATAATTTAGAAAAACGCAAGTAAAATACAAATATATTTATTAAACGTGACGTAGTTTCCGGTCAGGATATATGTTGATTTATTTCCATTACATGGCTACTGCCATGTTCCATTACAAGGGCTATTGCCTTTTGAAATCATGTAAGTTTATTTAAGGTCACATTAGCTATACACAACTGTGAAAAACGGCGTTGCCTATCGTTTCAAAGGGAGGGCCTCCCAAAATATGTTTGGGAACCAAAGGCTGACTTCCTCCCGACCGCCAAAGCGTACCCAATTGAAATTAATTTGGTCAAATTTGAGATTTCATGTTCAGGACCACAATTCAATAGACGCATTTGATTAACTATTTCATTTCCATGTGTAATACCGGGCATTCCTACCCTGGAAATTTAGAATTAGAATTTGCTCAGCCAATCACACGGATTCCCATGGATCTGACCATTAACCCATCACATCAGTGTATCTGATATAGGCGGGCCAGAGGCAAGCTAAACCGATGGCGACAGCGCTGCTCAAAATCAGTCAGTAAACATTGCAAGATGGCTACGGATGAACACCAGTTGTTTGAAACGGCTTTGGCGGTGCTATGACAAGGGTCTAATCTATAGACCTCTGAAGAATAAGTCCCGCCTTGAGGCTCCCGGTTCCCTCTGTCAAAAGTCTATGGGAAATAATATGCCGTTTTTGAATGATCGTACATAACAAACTCTGTAGGTGGTGAAGAAGTAAATGCTGCGTCATGTTTGGAACCACACACTTTTTCCATCTCGTCAAGTTTTGGATTGTCAGGGCTGTTAAAGTAGTTAACTATTATGAAAAAGCATTATGCTAATGAAGATCTGCGCAGACTACGGACGTCATGACTCCCCCATGTGTGTAGTTCAAAACGTGACGCAGAATTTACTTCTGCGTTATGTAGTTTGTCATGTATGATCATTCAAAAACGGCATGTTATTTGGCATAGACATTTGACGGGGAACAGGGAGCCTCAGAGGCGGGACTTATTCTTCAGAGGTCTATTGGTTAGCTCTGCTGGATGCGTCACCCCTGTCTGATTGGTCGTAGTGTTATCCAATTGCGTGCAGTGATATTTTGAAATGCATGCTTGGTGCCGCCCCTGCCATTTGCATTACTCATTGCCAGACCCTACAGCTTTATAGATGTGGGTCTGGATTTCCAGGCTAGGGCATTCCACTCACCCAGCTTGCCTTTTCTTCCATGAATTTCGAGTGACAGAGGCGAGGACGGCTCCGCAGCCCCCAGCCACTTCTTCACGTGGTTTATTAATCCTGAAAGACATATCAAGAGAGTTAGAACATTTTTTTTCCGAAAAATACTCTCCACAACTCTTTGAAAGCTCCTCCTCCTTCCTACAAGGTCTACAACTTAACATCTAACGCCCATAGATTGAGACCTTGAAGTCAACGGGTAAGCAGATAAGGAGTCATTGAAAGTAAAATAATACTGGAGTGATGTGTTCATTGGGGGACCCAAGTTCACCCACAGAACACCTTTCCCCTACTGCGCAAGATACCAGTGGCCCCACGAATGTGATTCAAGTCACTGGTTCTTGCCTACCGTGAGGCTAATGGATCAGACCCATCCTACAACAAGGAAATTATAAAATCATACATCCTACCAGCCTTTCCCTTATACTCCAAGACTGCCAATCGACTTGCTCCTCGCTTGGCTCATGTAAGAACCCAAGCAGTCGCTCAACAAAACCTTGATTGTTTGCTGTCCTTGCTCCATAATGATAGAACCAGCTCCTCACTGACATCAGGACAGATGATCCCTACCCATCTTCAGCCACTGGCTAAAAACTCTATTTTCATATTTTCAGACTACATCTTGGTGAGTTAAAAAAATCCCTGGCTATTTATTATTTAACGTGAAAATCAAATGGGATATGTGGGTGATTATCTGGACAGCGCAGTTTCAGACATACTGCAGCCTGTTGATGGATTTAGCAGATGCCCTGACAAGGAGGGCATTGCAGCAGTCCAGACGGGATAAGATGAGAGCATGGATGAGACGTTTGGCAGCGGGTTGGCGCAACAGGATATCAATTCTGATGTAGCAGGGCCTGGGTGAAGGTAATATGACGAGGGTGGATGTAGACTGTGTGGCCTTGGTGGAAGTACGGTGCTGGATGTAGTATAGGGCTGGTCGTAGGTACGGGGCTGGGTTGAAGTATGCGGCTGGATGTAGTAGGGCATAGGTGGAGGTATGGGGCTGGATGTAGTGTGGCCTAGGTGGAGGTACGGGGCTGGGTTGAAGTATGCGGCTGGATGTAGTGTGAGTTGGGTGGAGGTATGGGGTTGGGAATGGAGGTAGTGTGGCACTACACTGGTACTAAACTGTATAAGAGTGAAGTTATTGTATATTTGTGTAGTATCACTTTTCGGTTCTGTGTTTTTTATACAGTCTCACAGCTGGCTGTGCAGACCAATGATATTTGCCAATCTTGGAGGATGTCAAATTTTGGTGAAAATTATGTTGTAGCTCGTTACTACCTTACTACGGTAGTTAAGAGGCGTTGTTTGTGTTCTAAGACTGTTTCGATATTATCTTTAATATTATTATCTTGGACGCATTTACCCAACAAGAATTGACATGTTAACTTGCATTTTTTGGTTTTGGCCAATGAGGGACCTTGAATTAAAGTTGTAGTTCGGGTAGTTATTTATCATTGGAGACCGTTTGCAACACTTCATTCAGTCCTTCTAGTTGCAGAAATCGCTTGTGCTAGGCTAGCGCAAGTCGAGGGGATCTGCTAGCCTGCCAAT